>CAIGQV010017386.1:11828200-11844639 GCA_903798115.1 Danio jaintianensis
TGTGTGTGTGTGTGTGTGTGTGTGTGTGTGTGTGTGTGTGTGTGTGTACTGTAAGTGAGACAGAGACAAAGAGAGAGATGGGAGTCAGTCTTGTGGCACAAATGTGTTAGACTCTTGAGTGATGCCCTGTCAGCCTGGTGTTTTGACACTTGTCAGCTACACACCTCTGTGGACATGTTTGTAAGTGTGTGTGTGTTTGTAAGTACGCATGAGTGGGTCATTCTGTCAACATGAGCTGCACCTTTGCGGACCCTGCTGGAGATAAAGTGACAGGTTGGTAAGTGTGTGAGCTGAAACATTTAACCAAATCGACAGGTTAATCGAACTTAATCGAATTCACCTCTGTCTTATTACTAATATCTTACTTTGGGGACTTGGAGTAAAATGGAATAGACATGCTTTTTTTAGCTCCATCTGACCAAACCTAATTTTCTCACTTCTCACTTCTGACTGATTTACATGTGAAAATACTATTGCAACTCATTAAGTTGAACAATAACAAAGCCGAACAAAGTTAGAAAAGGAGCTGATGAGGAAGAAACAAAAGTAATGAAAGCGAGCAAAGGTGCTAAAGGGGTGGATGCTAACAGCTGCACTGCTTCATCAGTGAGCAATGACGATCTCATGCTTGCTATCAATACTCTTAGCGCCAATATGGACAAGAAATGTAATGATTTCAAGTTCTCTTTCCACACTAATATCTTACTTTAATAACCAGAAACAATCACACTCAAATATTTGGTTTCTGAGTGGTTTGCAATATTTCCAACACTACAAATGATGAATGACCCAGCTTCTAAAACTTTAGCATCACAACAAAGACATAGTTAAGCTAATCTTAAATGTGACTTTGCAGTTCTGTTGTTATTGTGAAGGAATAAAATTCAACATAATATCAAAAAACACCTTTTTAAAGAGTTGTCTTCACAGCTTGTAGGCTAAAGTGACAAGTAAACAGGGTTATTATAGTTAAGTAAACCGTAAAAAATCAATACGTGAACCAAATAAGCATCAACTGAAATAAAAAATATATATATATATATATTTTTTGTTTGTTTGTTTGTTTGTTTGTTTGTTTGTTTGTTTGTTTGTTTGTTTGTTTGTTTGTTTGTTTCAACTATCAATGCAAGTCATCATTGTGACAGAAGGGCCCATAATTGAACCAAAGAAATGACTGGAGCCTGGAAAGGTGGAGACCCAGTGCTGTTGGAGGTGCAGGTTCATGGGACTGAGATGGAGCTGGTGGAGGATGAAGAAGCCAGCATAGACGGCTACAATAAAGAAGCTTGAATATAGGTTGGAACTATAGGGGCAGATGTAAGAATCTGGAGACCAGGTCATGTAGACCAGCAGATAATGGGGCGAAGGTGTCAGCATCTCTGTCATAACTCATTCCATAGTGAGCGTAAACAGGTTATATGTGTGGCAGCAACAAAATTATTAAATCTTTAACTAAAAACCAATTGGGTGGCTCTGTGGTCAGCACTGTCATTTCACAGCAAGAAGGTTGCTGGTTCTGGTCCAGGCTGGACCAGGAGGCATTTCTGTGTGGAGTTTGCATATTTTTCTTGTGTGCCTGTGGGTTTTTCTCGGGTTTCCACCACAATCTAAAGGCATGCAATATAGATGAATTGGATAAAACTAAATTGCCAAGTGTGCGAATTGGAGAGTGTGTGGGTGTTTCCCAGCACTGAGGGTTGTAAAACCATTGAGAAGGGCATCCACCGATAAAACATATGAATCCCTGATAAAGCATGAAATAAGCTGAAGGAAAGCAAGTGAGTGAGTAAAAGAAAAACCAAAAAATAACAAGACATGTTAAATATATAATAGTATCTCAATGTCAAATGACCACTCAAATGACTGGTTCTTTTGAGGAATTACTGCCATTAAGAATCCTTTTCTTAACTAAATCCTTAGAGTGTTCATATTCAGTGGACTTGGCTGTACAGCATCATGTGTGTTTTAAGGGACTTGAATAAATCCATGATTGTCTGAGTGACAAACCTATAGCGCGTGGGAAGATAGGAGAAAGAAATAATGAATTAATGAACATACAGGTGGAGGGAAAAATAAAAAAGGGAGGGAAGGCTGGGAAATGAGCTTGAGACTGATGTTCAGCACTCTAGAGGAATGAAATGTTTGAACACGCCGCTGGCATGCAAATATAGATAAAACAGGTTTCCCTCATTTAATACTAAATTAATTATGCATGTGTGCGTTATTAGTTATGCAACACAGTTTGGATAACGTGAGAACATTAGCACTTGCAAAATGAAACAACTTGATGCTTTTGTAAAACAAACATACACAAACAATAAAAAGCAACACACTGAAATTGGCAGAAATGCTGTATTTTTTATACTTTTAATCAAAAACACTGAAAATATTGCATCCGTTTCCACAAAATACATAGTAAAAAGTGATTTTAAAAAGTGACTAAGCCCGTTGCTTTGAAATGATTAGTTGCCTTAAAAAATAATAAACCTTTTGCTTTTACAGTTTACTGATTAGTCGACTTTATTTTAAAAAGTGGGTAAACCCGTTGCTTTTAAACCAACTAGCTGACTTTACTCAAAAAAAGAGTAAACCCATTGCCTTAAAATTAAATAAATGAACTATGTGCATGATTATAAAAAATAAGTTGTAAACTTAACAGTTCCAAGTTATAATGGGTTTACTCACTTTTTTAAGTAGTCAACTTGTCGTATTTAAGGCAATGTGTTTACTGTTAAAGTAATTTTTTATTGTAAAAGAATTTGTAATTTTTTATTGTAATTTGCAATTCAGCCTTTGTAAGACATTTTCAAAACATTTAATTTTCACTCTAATTTTATTAACAAATGTTATTTTTATGATTGCATCTGTTGCAACTAATCAAAATTAGAAATGTAATGTAAAATATCTTCCATGTGCACTGAAAATGCTGGGTTCCACACAATTCCTTTATGTTGTCACAGCACAAATTGATTAAGTTAGCTTAATTGTTTTTACAAATTTAAGTGGATTGAAAAGTCCCAAAAAAACCTTAAGAATAGTGTTGTTTCAACTCATTTTAAATAAGTAGTTTGAACAAGCAGCAAAAGTCATTTTTGAGTGTGCAGTAGTACTATTTATAACAAATAAAAAAAATTTTTAATAAAAATAAATGACCCGTTCATCTTAAAAATTAGACACACCAGTCTCAGCCTACGAGCATCTCATTGCAATTCATCAGCTGTCGAAATACTGTAAGATCACTGTAACACATCCACCCCTCTACACTCCTGTCTGTTGACACATCAGTTTATGATCTCATTACACAGTCCATTAATTAGCAGTGAATTAATAAGAGAGAGCAGCCAACAGTGAACACCTGTCCACACACACTCATGGGTTTTCTCCTCCTCTCTTTAGTGTGCCATGTTTGCTCAGCTCATGTTTTACCTGTAGTGTAGTTCTTTTTCATTTTAATGTCTGCCTGATGTCGTGCATGTTAAGAGCCCTGAGCCGCGCCATACCTCTGTCTGATGCTGAGCAGCTTTTTCCTCAGGCACCCGAGAGGCCACCTAATCACACTATCAATACAGCGCAGCCTATCACTTAACGACAATGTCATTCATCAAGATGGCGGTTAATTGACAGGTTGTGCTGTAACTGGAAGAGCTATGTCAGCATAGATAAAGGCAAGGCGGGCAGACAAATGATGGCCAGTGGATCAGTTCAGATGTTTATCAATGTGAGATGCATCAGAGGTCTACTGTAAATGGCTTTAGATAGAAAGTTATGAATGTACGTATAATACAATAGAGGGAGAGAATGGAAGAAAGGTCATTAGCTTTTGTTTTCATTATAAGTCAAAGAGATCAAAATATAAATGCCGTCATGGCTTATTCTGTGTAATACAAAAGGAAGCATTTACAGCTGAATGTCTATGCTGATTCTATATATGATGAAAGTAAATGGTAAACACACCCAATCATTTTAAGGCAAGATTTTTATGGAATAAGAATTTTAGTTTTGATGAGATTTCATTTTATCTGCTTTCATTGTATCATATTGTATTTTTGACCTACTTAAGTAGGACTTAAGTACATCTTTGTATGTAATTTTGTAATTAAAACACATATGTGTCATGTATTTATATATATTTGTCATTGCACATTCTGTAACAAACGTTAAAAATTCAGTGAAAAAGTATTGGCCCCTTCCTGATTTTCTTTTTTTTTTTTTATAAAATAAATTTGTATGATATTTGTCACACGTTAGTGATGCAGGTCATTAAATTAATTTCAATATTAAACAAAATATATATTAAAAAATCCCTCCTTCCTTAGCTAAATCATGAATAAACTGATTAAACATATTAAAATTTCACTTTTTAAGTCACATTTCACAATTAAGAAATCACTATAGAATCTATCAGACAAAATGAAGCACTCTAAAAGATCTCAAAAACAAACGCAAAATTAACATGTATCAAGGGGACCAGTACTTGTATCACACCTCTGTACTTGAACATGAGAAATGATTATTAAAACAATCATTTCAAAATATATATTTAATTTGACATTAGTGCACCTCAAAAAAGGTACTTAAGTGTGTAAAGAAACAAAGTGCAATTTGCTTAAACTCTGAATGCAGTGTTGAAATAACAACTAAACAACTGAACTTTGACAACTTTTAACTTACTAGAATTGAATCTATATTAAGCTTTTTTGATACAATCTACATCGTAAAAAGCGCTATAGAAATAAAGATGAATTGAAATAAATTAAAATTATACATTAGATTTGCTACTAAAATTGCACATTTAAAACAATTCAGTGCATATCATTTCCACAAGGGTCCCTTTAAAAGCAGATTGTTGTTCCTCCCCCCAAAGGGTCACCTCTAACCTCATAAAAGAATCATGAAGAGCAACCATGTTACGATAAACCAGCAGCTGATTTTGGCAGTGTGGTCAGGTCTTAAATTATTGCTTTCCAAAGGTCATTGAATCCAAGATGTGACTCAGATAGATTAGTCCCAATGTCAGATCGATAAGTGGTCAATAGCTGTACCTGCTGAAACAAACCCGGCGGGCTTGTCTGAGGATAGAGACAGGTAGAGGTGACTCTAAAGGATCAGACGCACCGCTGGGTCGAGACCCTTCATTAGCAGCCAAAGGCCATGAGGTCAAGTCCCGCCTGAGGGAGTTCTGGGACAAGAGCCTGAAGAAGCTGAGAGGGGGGGATTTGGTGAATCTCTCTGTCTGTTTGAAGCACAAAGGTCTGAATAAGAACAGGCGCTGAGGGAAAAGACAGAAAGAAAAAGAGATGGGTCAGAGCGGGTTCATGGAAGAGGGAGAGGAAAGTGCACTTGGATTGTCTGGGTGAATTAGAAACAGTAGCTCCTCTTGCAGTGTCAGACACACAGAGAATACCAATAACATAACATTTACAAACAATCATGACTCATGACAACCACTAACAGACCTTGTCACATTTACAGAGCTCTCCTTAAAGAGACAGTACAGACAAATAAATAAAACTTTACTTAAAGGGGGTGTTCATTAGACTGTCATGAAATATTTGTAATTATATAAATCAATGAAATGAATGAGATTTTATTCAGTTTCATTTGCTCAGTTATGTCATTTTAAATGCAAAAGTGACATTGTTTTTGAATGTCTTTGTCATGACAACTTCACATTACCAAGACACAATAACTTGTCGTAAATCTGTCATAAACATGATTGTCATGGGGCCATTATACCTGTGTCATGAATTTTATAACAGCATTTATATTCATATTTTTCATATACCTCAACTACAGTGGTAAAAATGGATGTTGTCATTAAAATGTCATTAAAGATCATTAAATATTACAAAATTCTGTGAGTATTGACACTTTTACTGAGAAATTTTAATTACGAATTCATTTTGTAATTCCACTTAAAAAAGTTATCCGAAAAATAAATGGCCTCATTATGACAGTAATGTTTATGACAGATTTATGACAATTTATGTTGCCTTGGTAACATCAAGTTGCCATGACAAAGACACTGAGAGGTTTTGATGTATTTGTTTATGTCAAGCTGTCATAACAAAGACATTAAAATTACATTATAATGACATAAATGAGCTAATGACACTTAATGACACGTATTGTCATAAGCATGGATAAAAATCTCTGTCATGTCACATTTTTTTAAAGGTGCCATAACATTCTCATGAACACCCCATCAAGTAAAGTATATTACCAAAAAAAGCTAAATATAGGCCTATTTACCCTTCATCACTCATGTCATTTCCAAACACAACAGGAGAAATTTTGAATAACGTTTGTTGCATCTTTTCCTTCCCATGCTGTTAATAGCTTTTTTATCAAATGCTGTGAAATATTTGGCACAAATCATTTGCATATAATAAGAAATTTCACTTCAGCCTGACTCTGCGTACACTCTTTTCATTTCTTTCCTAAAAGTCATCTCTTTGTGCTCTCGGTAGTTAATTACATTTAAGTGCTTCAATTAAATGCTGTTTTGACGAGACTGGTGTGGAGAGACATGCACCGAAAAAGGATCAAAGCGTATTAAGGAATCTCCCCGCTTCTCAGGAGGTTAATATTTCATTTTCAGCTTAATTTGCACCAAATCAAAAAGACATCGGAAAGCCGGGCGACAGAATACAGCAGCTGTGAGTTTGGACCAAGCGTGTCTCATTTTCTCTTATGTAGCCGAGGAAATTATATTTACTGTTTGTGTGAGGGGAAAATGACCTGGCTATGGTGTTGTGTATACTTAGCTAATTGGTAGAAAAGATGTTTAGAATGATTTGTGTTTCAAACTAATTGTGTTGCTTTGCATTGTCTTCATCAGATATCCTAAATAAAGTGTAATGATTTCCAAGAATATGAAGCAGAACAACGGTCTTCAATGTAGATAACATGAAACGGTTCTTGAACATGAAATCAGCATGTTAGAATGATATCTCAAGAATTATGTGATACTGAAGACTGGAGTAATGATGCTGAAAAAAATAGGATTGCATCACAGAAAATAAAGCAAAATATAATATAATTGAATATATATTTTTAATTGTATCATTACTAAATTCTATTATACTAGTATGCTTTTCATGATATGCTTGTAATAACTCTCATAATGTTACTGATTTATTAGTAGGCATTGGAAATGCTTTTAAAATATTGCAAATCTGGATGCTTCAAAGATGACAGTACATTTTGGTGTCTGCTTCAAATTAAAATCACAAAAGTGATTTTATATAAAGCACATTAAATTCAAGTGTGGTGCCTACTTTGTTTTATATAACTTTTGTGAAAATAAAATATCAAAATATAAGCAAAATAATGTTATCGTAATTCAGCATAACAAATAATGTATATTTTTGTAAAAATATATATTCCAACCCTACTTAAAACAATAAGTGATCATACTGAATATATTACAAATTAAATTATAAAAAGGATCTAAAGTCTAAATATTTAAAGGGAAAATGAATTAGTATTTTGTACAGTGACCTTAAATATATAAAATTTATAAAAAAAATTATAAAATTTATAAAATATTGCTACACTGAATAATATTTAGTTGGTGCCTTCTGTAAAGTATTGTTTAAAAAAAATTAAGGTACTCATTACTGTTGGTTTAGAAAAAAAGAATAATAATTTTAAAAGGCTGAAGGAAAATAATGTAACAGTAATGTAATTTTAATAACATAATGCATATAAGAAATTACAAATAAGAATAAAATATGTGAGCATTGTGGAATGGAAGCAGAGCTGATTTTGCCTGGTGCAAAGAACAACTATTTTAAAAGTGTCTCTAATGAAAAACCTTGCAGCTGACCTGAAGCAGATATACAGTACAGAATTATTGTTACTTAAGTCCACTCACATACTCAGTTCCAGTCGGTTTGTTGCTTGGCAACACAAAACATTTGATGCTTTGGCTTCTTTATGAACAAATTTTGTTGGCAGAGAACAAGATATACAAACTAGCCAGATATCATCTGAAACATAAGTTAATTGATATTAGCTTCTGTTTTATAAAGCACCGACTATGCTTCCAGCATGATATCTCATTTATATGTATGTTTCCAAAGTAATTATGCTGAAGAGCTATTGATTTCAGAGTATATCCTGCATTCCCTGAAAACCAAACCCATGATGTCGGTGTTGCAAGCACAATGCTCTAGAGTTTGAACTCCAGAAAATGCCTTATCCTTTTCTATTTATTTATGTTGCGCATTAATCATTTAGCCTTCATGAATTCAGTAGTCCATGTGGGTATTTAGCCCTAGACCTTCAACCCACACAAGTATTAAATAAAAATGTGAACTCATGAATAAAAGAAAAACATCTCTCAAAAGGATTCTCGAGACCAAGAGACCAAGAGACCAAGACAAACCATTGAATATTGCCTTTTAAGGCAAGTGAGTTCATTTTATAGTAATTTGCTTTTTATATTCATACAAGTACTGATACATGCATGAATCTCCGAATTTTAAGATTAACTTTTAACAAAATTGTCACATCTGACAGCAAAATTGTAGTTCTCCTTTTAAAATGCCTCTGATCTTGACACGTTTTTCAGTACTATCATTCAAAACATCAGGTTTATAGCACCCCCTACAGGAATATGTGTTTGCCGTGTGTTTCTGAAAGAGGCAGATGACAGTATTCAGATGAAATCTCTGATTTGTAATCTGGATTAAATCCCAGAGGGACAGCATTAAACAACACTGGCTGAGAATCAGTATATGTGTGTGTGGGAGGGAGTATTAGTTTTGATTGGATTGAAGCTGGGGATTTGTGCATTTAAACTGAGATTACCATTGCGATCCAGCCTTTGAGAGCTCTCTGCACACTGAGACGGGGGAGAGAGGTCACCGTTTCTGACCCTGTTAGCTTTAACTTTCCCTCTGAAGCGCTCCTGCTACGATAATCTGCCCTGTGAGTCTCATATGTGCGCTCAAATCAAAGACTATGGCAGTTACAGTAAATCTGACCGTTTTACACTGTAACAGTAGGGGTGTGTGTGTGTGTGTGTGTGTGTGTGTGTGTGTGTGTGTGTGTGTGTGTATATATGTGTGTGTGTGTGTGTGTGTGTGTGTGTGTGTGTGTGTGTGTGTGCATTTGTGTGTTTCTACATGTAGGAATTTATGTGTCTGTAAACCTGTCTGATTTAAGTATGACATGCCGTTTTAACATTTAACCTAAAAAGCCTACCAGTGTATACTGTACATTCATGCAACTAGTGCGTACATATTTTTTATTCTTTTCCTTCAAGTACTAGTACGTATTCATTAGCTTCTGGTGCTTAATACCTTCTTAAATGATACTAGTCCTAATTCATTAGATGCTAGTTTTTATTTATTAGAAGATACTGGTACGTATTCATTAGTACATTTTAAATAGATACTAGTAGAAATTTAGTATTATTGATTAGCTAATAATACTTATTAAATAGATGCTTTATTGGATCTTAGTACTTTGTAAGAATTACAAATTATTAAAAAAAATAAGTACTATAATGAATAAGTAATAATATAATAATAATAATAATAATTATTATTATTAATTAATAATAATAATAATTAATAATTATATAAATAATTAATAATTAATAATTAATAATTATATATATATAATAGATACAAGTACCAAATTAGTATGTACTAGTATCTAATAAATAAGAGCTATAATTTAATGAAAGCATATTAGTATGTAATAAATTAAAATGTGTTTATTTGAAAGGTGCGAGGATCCAAAAAAAAAGTACTGAATGAATAATTCGAATGAAGTATGAAGTATTTTTAAATTATATATGTATTAATTACAACTGGAATACATACTAGTCAGGATTTTATAGTTGGTATTTTAGTGGCATATTCCCTTATAGAGGTCAATGGCAAAAACTTGAAAATGTTTACTGTAGTAACAGTAGTATATCTGCTAATAATCTAGTACTCTAATAAGTGTTGCTCCTCAATGCAAAAGATACTACAAAAATAAGCATTAGTACGACGAAAATATATATGAGTATGTTTTATAGGTTGTTAAAACTGCTGAGAGGCTTGCCATGTGCTTGAGTGATCGTGTTTTAACAGTGCCCTCTGCTGTCTGTTTATCGCATACCAACACACAAATTCTCATTCACTCTGTTCGCTCCATTAACAGAATCCAAAATAATATATGGAAAAATACAGTTGCTCCTCGCAGATTAGATGAAGCTACTTAGAAATGAAGAAGTCCTTGAGAAATGTTGTGGTGTAGAGCGGTAACTTCAGCGCTGTGGTGAGCTCAGTATGCAGGATCAGCCAAGTGTGTGTGGTTATACTTATTGATTAAATGTCAGTCTGATTTCTACTGAAGGTCTATTACAGCAGACAAAGCCCGATTAATGCAGACACTACCACAAACATACACCTAACCGCCTACATTGTTTTCATTCATATTGTTCTTTTGGTAGGTTTTAGTCTGTGGTATTGTATTGCGCTTTACAACTGACGTGGAAAAAAATCAGTTGTGCCGCAGCCTATTAATGATTTTCTCCCAAGGATGCATTCATAATAATGTTGAGGAGTAACTAAACACATTAGCAAAGGTCCTAACTTTAGTTGATACAACAGTTGCAGATTTTTAAGGTTTGAGTAAAGAGAGTATCATGTAGTAGGCCTAAATTTGTTTATACAACAGTTCTGTCTGGTTCTGGAATCGGATTGGCTGATAGCCGTTCGATATTCTGCAGTATCAGAACTCATACAGCGTCATTACCCTTCTGTATTACTCCACCCACATAGAGTGACAGCAAATCAATAAACTCACTACAGTTTGACAAATATTGCAGCTGTTGGACAACATAATTTACTTTTGAGGCCTTTTCAGGTGAGAATGTAGTTGTTTAGATTGCAACTATGCAGTTTATTTATAAGGATAGTGCCTATTTATAATTTCTGAGATACAACACATCCATCAGCCTGTCATGGAGCAGAGCAAAGACGTTTGACATTGTCCGTCCACAAGATGGCAACAGAGACCGCATAATATGGCGTCAGAGGAGAAAATATCAGCCTATTTTTAAACTACAGCTGATCAAAACATTATAAAATTGGTGAGTGACATTCTAAGTCGATCTCTCTCTTTTGTATGTTGTAGTGTTGTATTTATACCATAGTAACTGTAAAGTATTGAGTGTGAGATGGGACTCACATATCAGGAATGTATGTATTTTGTGTTGGCCACTCTTTGTGTAACCCTGAGTTACTTTTTGGTTGGCCATCTGTTTGTTTTGTTTCTAATAAGTCTCCTGTTTTCGTTACTGCAGACTAGTTCAGTAAACAGAAAGAAAGAAGCATGTGTTTAGCGTTTTTCCTTATTGCAAACACAACAGTAATCTGGTAGTGATTGCGTTGCTTTGGCTTTTTTGGGGTTAATTATTGTGATATCCCGATTGCAACAGAGAAATACTGGGAAATGTCTCTAGAGCAGAGGTGCCCAAACTAGGACCCATGGCAACCTTTGATTTGGCCCGCCATCCCATCTGAGAAGAGAGGGAGAATAGTGAGGATGGGGTAGAGACTATCATTTCTAATTTAATGTAACCTTTTGTTTGTTTGTTTGTTTGTTTTATTGATCAGCTACAAAAAGCGAACTAAAATGGAACGTTTCAATTAAATGTTGTAAATGAATCAGATTTTTTTAAATGTACATACTGTCAGTCGACGGATAGAGGACAGTGCAATGCAAATGTGATTTTTTATGTTTTTATTATATTATATTATATATTATATATCAATATTATATTATAGTTTTTAAAATTATACTGCATTAGTTAATATGATTTAATGTAATGTCTTCTATTTATTTTTTTGTAAATAACTGAGGAAATTACCTTTAATGTAATATATTTTAGTATGTTCACCTTTGGCCCATGGCTGTCAGTGATATTTGGTTTTTGGCCTATCATACGGAAAAAGTTTGGGCACCCCTACTCTAGACTGATGGCATTTCATGCCGTTCAGCCTTATAATCTTAAAATGTGAGCAAAATCACCTGTTTTGTCATCTCTTTAGACATTACAAGAGAATCATTCCAATACTAGCTCTAAAATGACGTTGGTGAATTAGTAACGGCTTCTGCTGTTTTGACATCAGCTGCAGGTGTGAAGGAATGGCGGAAGAAAGTAGTTCCTCATACAAAAGGATTTTTAGACTCTCTGTGTTTGATTTTCTTTTTCATATACATGAATATGTATATTGTTGTATTGTAGCTAATGCTTTTTCAAAGAATTGGCTTGAACCTACAACTGAGTATTGCTTAGTTTATTACTAATGTTGTGTAAATTAATCTTTAGTTCTTTAATCTAAGATGCTTTGCTTTAATGAGTAGGCTAGTTATAAGTACTTTTTGTTAGTAGCTTGTATTGTAGCTAATGCTATTTCAAAAGAATTAGCTTGAATGCATACCTACAACTGAATATTGCTTAACACACTGGGGGCATCTGCTGTTTGAGTAAAAATAGAATAAGGCTTGACAGTTAAAAAAAAAAAAAAAGGTGATAAGAGAAAAAATATAAGCTCGATGACAAAATTCTACTTGGCACTTAGCCTGCAGAATTAAAAGAGCTTTGGTGCAAAAATGACAACGATGACAGCAAATGCATCAATGATAGCTTAAGGGGAAAGGATGTGTTTTCTTGGCACTTGTTAATTCTTTTTGTTTATATTATTTCATAATAGACAATCGAAACAAATCATAACAGCCTGTTGTCAAAAACTAAATTCAAATACAAATGTTGAGTTTCTGTCTTCATCTTTCCAACTTCTTGAAGAAAAAAATATATATTTCTGAATTACAAAACTGAAACATGAAATCAGATTAGCATGAAAAGGCATGCATTGTCAAAACATTCCTGACTCATCATAAAATTGATATCATAAAATTCACCATATTTAAATTTTTACTTATAATAAAAGCTTTTCAATAATTAGTACTAAGATGTGCGTCACAACATGCACGTAAACATCCATTTAATCTTGACGTTCTAAGATGAGTCAACTGTATTTCTGACAGAGAATGACGTCGGTTCTGACTGACGATCTTTCCACTCAAGAAACATCCGGTGATGCTCCTGTTCTGATTGTCACGTGCTCCACTGATCTCCATTCACTTAAGAACAATGCAAAAAGCCTCTGCTAATGCAAATATAACTCCTGTTTTTAAGACGTGGGCAGAGCTTCACACATGTGCCCAGTAATTAACCATGTGGGTCGTCAGGCAGCTCTGGCAGTCTGTGGGCACAGCAGGGATGGGTCCTTTTCTGACTAAACAGCTGGAGGGAGCTGTGTGTGTGCGTGTGTGTGTGGATGCGTGTGTGTCTGTTTGTTTGCCCGTTTGGAAGGAGGTATAATTGGGATTACAAGCTGTAATCAGGAGTCGTGCTGACTGCCCCAGTTTTTGCTGTTTATCTGATTCACTTACTGACTGGAAGAGCCTCATGATTTTGGTTTCAGCCAATCACGAGGAGGAAGGAAGACAGATGATTAGTCTCTTCATTGTCCTTTTTTCATTTATTTACATTTGCCGTTTTCCACTTCAAACTCCCACTTCTTTGTTGCAGAGACATCAGTCAATCAGTCACATGGTCACATCTGAAAGATGAACCTTGTCTGTTTACATTCACATTCTCTAAATGTGATCATATTTTATTCTTCTTCCTAAAGACCGTATTAAAACCGTATTACACGGCTCCCTGGAAGATGACATTCTGATTGATCAATCATGCCATTTACTGGCATCTATAGAGTTCAGCAGTCGGCTTCTGGGCAGAAAATTCACATTCATTTTCTCTGTAAGGGAATTGACTTCGGACAATAAACCTTTTAATATGGAGCAATGAGGTTGCTAATCGAAGGCAAATACTTTCATTGAATCTGGCAAGTTTAAATTATTAAACCTTTTTTAAAAGGTGAGTTGTATAGTTTCTGCACTACTAGTGTCACTTAGTGGCATGACATTGTAGCATATTTTCAAACAACATATGTAATTGATATGTAAAAACACTATTAAATTTACCTATTTTATATGGGGATGAGGGTAAACATGGCAAAAACTTGAAATTACCTAGTGAAAAAAACTTTAACGTTTAGAAATCGAAACCCAAACATTTCATCTGATTTTGGTTGAACTGGAAAGTGACTCAGATTTGTTTTGATGGTTAATGAGAAGCTCAGCATTGACACTTTTGAGGTATAATCTTATGAATTCCATATTAATAATAATAAATAATCATGTTCAGCAGGCACGTTTCTGGCAAACAAACAAACAAACAAACAAAAAACAAGGGTTAGTTCACTCAAAAATTTAAATTATGTTATTAATTACTCCCGCTCATGTCGTTCCAATCCCGAGACCTTCGATCATCTTCAGAATACAAATTAAGATATTTTAGATGAAATTTGAGATCTCTCTCATCCTCCATAGACAGCAAGGGTCCTGAAAAATCTAGAAAAGGAAGCAAAAACACTGTCAAGACATTCAATGTGACTTCAGTGGTTCAATTGTAATCATATGAATCTCCAAAAACGCTTTTGTGTGTGTTTCCGACAGGCATTATAACACTTGTGTGTTGTGCTGTTGACTCTAATGGCAATATGTTGTACTGCCCGAACTAAATGCACACTTTGATGACCCAACAAGAAAGGGAGGACACTGGTGAACAGTCATTTTAACTTTTTTTTTTTTGGGCACACAAAAGTGTTTTTGGAGTTTAATTTGATTAAAGTTGGACGTAAACTTTGAACATCTTGAGACCGTTGCTGTGTATGGGGATGAGGGAGCACTTGGGGTGATTAATTAATAACAGAATTTTCATTTTTGGGTTTCTGCAGAAAAATCTTCACCATAAACTGCACCATTTGATCAACATAAAGCTTCAAGAGCACCTTCAGTTTTAGATTCTGTGTAACTGCAAACTCAGAAAATACTTCTTGCTCACCAACAATAGTTTGGGTAATTAATCATTTCTTCTTTCACTTGAACCAACTTTCACTCAGTATTTTTGGATGAGCAGAAAAATATTTTTCCTCACAACAACTGCTGAAAATGAGAAATGAGTGTCTCATTAACCAACAGCTGTGTGGTGATGATGAGATTCACAGAGAGTAAAAGAGGAAGGAAGCAAAGAATGAGAAAATGATGCAGGATGAATGGAGTAAATCAGAGCTGTGCAAATTGTACTATATGTGTGTGATGCAGTTTGTGATGCCGATTCTTCATCACTTATTTAGCATTACGTGGGCCTGTAACATTCCTCATCAACATGCTGCGATTGCAATATATCCGTTATTAAATGCACAATAATTCCATGATTTACATTTAAATAAATAACACGTGTAGTTTAAAAGTAAATGCGCCTAAAGAACCGTGACACAAATAAACCATGAAATAACATTCATTTGAAGTAAATCTTGCTCCTGCTAGCTGGTTGTTAACATCACCCTTTATCATCAGCTCAATATAAAATAAAAGAAGTCAATGGTGAGTCCCTACCATGACAGGAAAACAAATGTGTGTGCTTTTTTTTGATCCGAGAGTGAGTCAGTGTCAGTGGGTGTTAATTCCACATTAATCTTGGCTCGGATGCTGCAGCTTTTCATTCCTGCACGTTTACCAAAGACCACCAGTATAACACTGAATGACTCTGAACTAGTAAATCGAAGAAAGCTGAATTACAGAAAGTTGTTGAGTCTCTTGTTCTGTGTTCAATCCATCGCCGCCTCCTGTGGTTCTCAACAGGAGAGGAAGGATCATCATCATTATTATTGCATGTGACACTCTAACAAGACGCCATCATCAATCTTATAATTGCTGCTTAGTAGCTCTGCAGTTTATACCATTCAAATTTCTGTCAAATGCTGGACTAAAGCTGATTTAAAAAAAGAAGTTAAACATTAATGCAAAACATGTGTTTTTACCTATAAAGAAATCCATAATTCATCTTCAAATCCCAAAAATTGAAACATCAGTTGTAGGGTTTAGACCTGAAGCAAAAACTCAACACAAGTCCACACAGCACAACTGCATGTTTTGGGCTTTCTCGCCATCCAGTGGTTAAAGCATGAACAAACAAAAGACAATATTAAGACGGAAATACAAAAATAAAAAAGCAAAATGACCAGAGACAATAAGATAACAATCTATTCATGCATTTCTGCAGTTTTGTGTCATGTATTTTAAGCTTTCAGAATCAATTTCCTTACTAAAAAATACTTTCGCTTTCAGAGAAACTGTTGTGTGGTTTCTCGTTAGCTTTATCTTGTAGATCTATATAACATACATACCAGAATGAAACTTGAGCAATTAGGAAATGCCAGAAAATGTTTAAGATCTTTGGGCAGAGGCCTACACATATTCTGGCATTTCCTAATTGCTCAAGTTTCATTCTGGTATGT
>CAIGQV010017386.1:11858242-11875729 GCA_903798115.1 Danio jaintianensis
TATATATATATATATATATATATATATTTATAAATAAAAATACTGTACATGAGAAGAAAAATACAATACAAACACATCGCTACCGCTCTTGTTCAATCAATATAAACAGCCATGTTTGTTTTAGAAAATGTATCATTCCATACTGTATATATACGGCACCATGCAGTATTTCTTACAGAGAATCATACAGGGCAAGCTGGATTTTTACACCACAATAAATTAATAATAAAAAAAGATCAAAAAGAGAAAAACAGATCCAAAAAGAGAAAGAGCATGTCAGCTTGCGCCCCCTGCCTCCCCCAGGCGTCCTCTCATCGCCCGTGTTCGTATCTCCATGGTGCACACAAATAGTCCTGGAGCGCGTTCAGAGCGTGTGCAGAGCCGTGTGGGGCTAAAGAAACAACAGTTCGGCTACAATGGGCCAAACTGCAGGCTTTAATTGGATGGTCGATGAAGGGCTTCTCATTAAAACCAGTAGAGCTCCTTCCCTTTCTTGTGGTGCTGGAGACCTGCAGTGCAGAGCAGACATGAGCACAATGGCTGAAAACAAGAGGACCGTATACACACACACTGCATCTCCATGGTGGCTGCAAACTCTCTATATAATAAGCAGCAACAACTGAGGCCAAACAATCCATTTCCTGCCATTATCCTGGAGGGGTTTGCATGTATGTGTGTGTGTGTGTGTGAGGCTAGTTTGCCTTTAACATAATTCATGCACTTTTCTAAACAGAACACTCTGGAAACTTGATGGGTAATTTGCCGATTCGCTCTCAGTTAGTTTGGAAATTGAAGCACTGTGGAACAAATGGAGGCTTCGGAGGCTTTATTTTACAAAGCTGATTTAGATTTAACAAGCAAATCGGTGATTAAGTTTACATGTTGGTCAGTTTAAATTGTTCATGAATATTGAACGTGCAAACAGTAAAAATGTGAAAGGAATATTTTGTGAGTTATTTTGTTTATGTATTATGTTTTTTTGTATAATAGGGTGCATCTGCCTTAAATGGTTACTAATGAGACAAAAGTTTAATAGATCTTCCTACAAGTTTTCTATATGTGTAAAAAAATAATTTAATTTAATAATAAATCATTTAAGGCTTAATAAAAGCTGATTCCGTCTTACTGTATGTTTAAATAAAACTGTAAATGTTTAAATAGACATTTTTGGATGTTTCTGTTGTTATATAAATTAGCCTTCTTAACATATTTGTCTTTTAATGTGAAGAATTGTTCTATAAAGCACCTTAAATAATTAGAATTATCATTTTAATAAGAACACTCTTCAGGGTCACACTAAATTGCCCTTTTTTCATGTTTGTTTATGTGTGTGTGTGTGCAAACTATTTTATTTCAAACTATTTTACTGCATTTAATTTTGAACTATTTTAATTTTTAAACTATTTCATATTTAAATTATATACTGTATGTAGGTATTGTAGAAATAAACATTATAGACTCTTTCAAATAAACACCTTGTAGTTTTATGACAAGGTTTACATTGTCAAAGTAGCTTCGAACCATTTTTGAGTACATAATTATATCCTAGCATATTAAGATGCATATAATTAGTAGGACATGACAGGCAATACATTTTAATTTAATTCATTTTGTTATTGTTTCATTTATTTAACCTGTAAATCCATTCTTTATCTGATAGAATACTTAAAAAAAAAAATTTAGTTGTTGTGCGCACAAAGTGTGCTGTTGTAGAAACGTTAATTAAACATAATTTTTTTATAAACAATTTCAGCCATTCAAAACCATTTCAGCTTGAAATCAAAAATGTGTGTTCCTGCAGCAAATGCCAGTCGAACTGTCAGTGCATTTCCTAGTATTTGCATTTTTAGTTTGCATTACACCTCATCAGCTTACCTGGCTCCATGTTGAGAGCCAGACTCTGTGCCACGTCCCCAGGAGGAAGCAGCCCTGGCCATGTTGCGGTGGGCTCCAGCTTGCCCACATCGTAATGCCCAGGCAGCGTGGGCAGATGAGGCGGCCTCACAGCGGGCATTAGCAGGGGCCCATAGTGGGCATCCAGCCCAGGAGGAGAATATAGTTCGTGAAGGGGCCGCGGGGCTGGATAGGCCTGGCTCTGAGAGTAGGTCCAGGACTCTGACGGGTGTGGGTGCGGGTGTGTGTGTGGCAGACCCGGGTGCAGGGCCTGGCTGTAGGGGTCCATGGCGTAGGTGGGAGCACCTGTAGGCTCGCAGTGAGGTCGGCTTGGGGGAGAGGGGTAGTTACTGTCCCAGAAGGATGGAGGGAAACTGCGCCGACTGCTTGAGGATGAAGGATCTGATGGGGACAAGAGAGAGACAGAATAATAAAGGGAAGAGAGAGAAAACAGTATAATATTACAAGTGCACACATAAATTACTGTAAATTTTGTGTATTTTAAAAAAATTCGCATAAGGGCAGGTTTGACATTCAGCGTGCTAATTATTCATGGATTTTTTTTATTTCCTTCCTTCTTTGGCTTATTCCCTGCTTTATCAGGGATCGGCACAGCAGAATGTTCTGGGTCAGAGATTAATGAGAGTCTCAAAAAAATATATATAAATATACATACATATTGGCTGCGTCTGAAATCGCCAGTAGGTACTGCATTTGAATTTACCACTCGACTGTTAGAAATGTATGTTCTATACTGTATGAATGTCAGTAGTATGAATGTATGAATTTAACTCATGATCACGTGACCTATCCGCGTCAGTTGCGTCGCTTCATTCCCATTCATAAATTCTCTTGCGGTGCATCATAGCATAGCGTGCATTGGATGCGCACTTCAGAATCTCGCCGGAAGTAGTAGGTCATCCGGGTACTTCTCGCATACTGTTATTCGAATTCTATGAATTCGGACATACTACTTGGCTCGCATACTGTTTTTAGCGTACTATATAGTATGGGAGTATGCGATTTCGGACGCAGCCATTTTTTATTAATTTCATTTGTATATGGCATTGCATCAACAAACCTGTAGTTAACCTGTAAATGTAATGTTTATGTTATTCAATTTAAAAAAGTTGTCAATATTAGCTGTCATTTATATTTGTCTAAACAAAACATAGTAGTTTTCCCAGTGAAGGGTTGCAGCTGGAAGGGCATCCGCTGCGTAAAACATAGGCTGGATAAGTTGGCGGTTCATTCCGCTGTGGCGACCCCAGATTAATAAAGGGAGTAAGCCGAAAAGAAAATGAATGAAAACATAGCAGTGCTTCGTTTGTTTCTGAATGAATTCTCATTTTTAAATGAACTGGTTAAGTTGGCGACGATGACGATTCATAAATACACTGGCTTCGCTCGTTCATGAATCAGTCATTTTGAGCGGTTTAAATTGACGATTCAATGACTTACTTGTTCAGACTAATTTTATAAAAAGTGGCTATTTATTTTTCATCATTTCATATTTAAAAAATAAGATAATTCAAAATCAAGTATTTTTTAGTCATTCACTAATTCATTCATTTGACAGATGCTTATATATGCGACTTACAAATGTACAAAAGTAATCAAGGCAACAAATTCTTGGAATTCTGTATGTATGTATGTATGTATTTATGTGTCTATATTCTCTCTCTATATATATATATATATAGATATAGATATAGATAAAGAGAGAGAGAGAGAGAATAGTGTTGTTGGAAAGTTTGTTTGGGTTTTTTATAGAATAGAAAGGTGTGAAAAATGACCTGCAATCAGTTTAAAGAGGCAAATATCAGTGTTTATTGAAAAGTTCATTTCTGTCAGTGCTGCTGTTTCTATGGTGACCTCATCAGGTGAATATGACCTCTGTTCACCAGCATCTCTATTCAGTTTGATTGAACTAACTTGTAACCTCATGTTTGTGGTTGCTGAAATGTTGTCTGAACGCCACTGAAACTTCCTTTCGAGCTTTAATTAGAGGGGTCAATCCCCCCATAACTTGCACGCTGTGTGGATTAGCTATCATATTATTAGAGGTTCAGCTGAGATGACATGTATGTGTCTCATTTGTCCACATATAAGGCCGTTGCACCTTGGACTCTCAGGTCAGGCTTGTCACATGATTTCACATGATTTTCAGCCCCACGCCTTCAGATGTCTTTCTGATTGAATCATATGGTGTTCCATTTGCTTCTAAAGAGCTTAGCACACATCACAGAAATACACACACCCACATGAGAGAGATGAGAGACGGAGGGAGAGAGAGGGGGGGGGGGGTAAGAAAACCCACCAAAGAGACACAAAAGATGAAGAGGTCAAGATGTTTGAGAGTTTAAGTTTGACAGGCATGTTTGATATGAGCTTGCATGATTTGCATGAATGCTGTGTGCAACACGATGTACTACAATGTAACGCTAAAGTGTGAAGTTGAAGTTTAATATAAAGTTTAATATTTAGCATTTTTAATTCCATTATTTTGCATCTTATTTTTATTGCCTCATGTTCTGTGTAAAAATAAAAGTTTGCTGTTAAGTTTTTCAAATTTTTTCTTTAGTGTTACATAAAAAAAAGATTTTTTTTGCTGAAACGGTGATGCTTGGTGATTCATACAGTGAAAGTCAGCAGTTTTTACTAATAATAATACTACTACTAATAATAATCCTAATAATAATAATAATACCAGCACTTTGAATGTAAAAAAAATAATCTACACAGCCAAAGCAGGTTTAATACCTGTGATACATGATGACAAATTGAGGTCTAATGAAGCAAAACGATGAGTCTGCACAAGAAACTGAACTAAATCTTTTTGGTACCTAACAAATTCAATCAATCAATATTTGATAATGTTTTAAAAACAATTTAATTCAATATATGCTTTTGATTACAGATTGTTGTTTAATGTAACATTTTTCTATTTGACAGTGATAGACTAGTAGGTCTTGAGAAATATATCCAACTGTATCAATTCTTTTGCATTAAAAAAAAATAATTTTTCTAAAAGAAATGTAATTTAAGCTGACTTAATTCATTCATTCATTTTCTTTTCGGCTTAGTCCCTTTATTAATCTGGGGTCGCCACAGCGGAATGAACCGCCAACTTATCCAGCATATGTTTTACGCAGCGGATGCCCTTCCAGCTGCAACCCATCACTGGGAAACATCCATACACACTCATTCACACACATACACTACGGACAATTTTAGCCTACACAATTCACCTATACCACATGTTTTTGGACTTGTGGGGGAAACCGGAGCACCCAGAGGAAACCCACGCGAACACGGGGAGAACATGCAAACTCCACACAGAAACGCCAACTGACCCAGCCGAGGCTCGAACCAGCAACCTTCTTGCTGTGAGGTGAACGTGCTACCCACTGCGCCACCGTGACGCCCAAGCTGACTTAATACAATCTTTAATACAAGATAGATTTAATACAAGATTTAATACAATACAGGGTTCATGAAAGCACAATATTTTCTGAGTGTACATATGATGGCTCCACATAAAACAGTAAAATGCTGAAGTGACTGTCAGATCAGCTCTGGAGATTAAGTCTATGTGTGAAGGCTGACAAAAGCATCATGCAAGCTTTAGTATGTGTAATAAATGATACCACTCCATTCATTCACACAGATACGCTGCACATGCAGACTTCATGTTTTTTGTGTCTCTTATGGTTTAATATTCACTAACACTAATCCATATGGTGATTTGATAATTACTTTTAATGGATCAATCCAAATTCCAGCAACTATTCATTATTATTCAAATGTTAACTTACACAGTTTTAACAATAGTTTAGGATAGGATAGAATAGTTTACTTTTTGGGTGCTGCAACCTGTATGGAAAAGTTGTAAATATTGTTTGCTAAGGTTGTAAATTAAAAGTAATAATGAAGTAAATGATTGTTTGTTTTTTTGCACAGATGGATCTTTTTGCATCATAAGACCTCAATATATCATCAGGAGCCATGAGTATGAAGTTTTTCCTGTCTACACTGTAAAGTTGCGCTTTTTTGAGTTGACTGAACTTTTAACCCAAGTACTGCAACTAAAAAAAGTCAACTAAAAAAAAGCTCTGCAGCAAGTTGCTATACAATTTTAAGTTGAGTCAACTGTTTTTTACAGTGTATGTTTTTTTGACTGTCGACATGCCAGTAGCCAGTATGTCGAAATGCCAGTATGCTTTTTATTCACCAACACAGACTACAGCTTCAACAAAATAATTTCCCTAATGTTTTCCTGAAGGAAAAAGTCACCAACATCTTGGATGTTCTAATAATACCAAATGGTCATTTTTGGGTGAAGTACCCCTTTAAGAGTCTCTGTGTGTCCCAGCAGTCTATATAAGGCAGGAGTTTAAACCTGGAGATCTGCATGTGGTCTTCTTCTACTGTCACCAGCACCTCCACAGACCTGCAGACCCCTGTCTCTGATCGTGTGCCCCCACCTGTTGTTTTTACTAACCCTCTCGCCCCCCGTAACCCCTCGTAGAATGTGCCGGGAGGGGAGAAGCGTCTTTTTAGCTGTTACTTTTATATTTAGAATTGGTCTGAAAAAAGACACCGGTGATGTAGTGGTGATCAGAGGAGGGGTGGACGAGCTCCTCATAAATCTGACGCGTGGTATTGTGAGCCGTTTGAACGCGATACCAGCTCGAGCCACTGCTCTTACCGCCATGTTTAAACATAGTATCTGTTGGGAGGCAGGCAGCGTCTGAGAGGCAGGATGAAGATGTCATGGGGAGGGGAGGAAATATAGCAAAAGTTCATTAAGGTAAACACACAAACACATTAAGTGCCAACTTGCGCAGAAGACGCATGTGCGATCTGCTATTCAGCAGGCTATGCACGCTATCACATTTGATTGGACAAAATGGGCAGAAAGACATTTGTGACTATTTTGTGACATTTTTCGTGTGCTACTGCATTAGTTGAGCAAAAATGTAAAGTTCTGTCATTATTTATTCATCCTCAGATTTTTGTAAATTTTACAGAACACAAAAAGAGCTATTTTACAGAATGTTTTTGAGTTTTATTTTTGTAGCTCAAAACTTATGGACCTCAGTGAGTCAAATAACCTCTAGTTTTACACTTTTGCCAGCAAGACATTTTTGCATATTTATAGATACAACTTTCTAAAATAACTTAATGAGCACAGCTCATTTTTTACATAAGTATAAGCTATAATTCATTCATTCATCTTCTTTCTGGCTTAGTCCCTATATTAATCATTGCTTGCCACAGCGGAATGAACCGCCAACTTATACAGCATATGTTTTACACAGCGGATGCCCTTCCAGCTGCAACCCATCACTGGGAAACACCCACACACTCTCATTCACACACATACACTACGGACAATTTAGCTTACCCAATTCACTGTTTTTGGACTTGTTGGGGAAACCGGAGCACCCGGAGGAAACCCACACGAACACGGGGACAACATGCAAACTCCGTATAAACTATAATATATATTCTAATGATATGCTATGCTGAATGACACATTAGACATCCTATTTGATCACTACTTAATCCTATTAAATCGGTTTTGTACAATTTAATTGATGCTGACACTAAAATGGGATGTTCTGTATTTGAACCATGAACACAAACAGCTGAAATATTCTTCAAAATTTCTCCTTTAGCAACACCTCCTCTTTAAATAAAGGTTTTCTTGGAGATGCAACAGAACGCAGTGTAGAAAAGGCATTTGGTTCCTCAAAGAACCTTTACGTAAACAATGAAGAATATTTTACTAATAAATACGCTTTTGAGCATTGGAAATGTGGATGTTAAATGTTCTTGAAACCATCAATGCCAAAACAAAATCCAGAAGAAAGTCCCACAAGTTCAGAATGACATGAAAATAAAAAGTCAAATATCATTTGCCACTAATATTGTTCTGACAGGAAGCCTCATTCTGTTAAGTTAAAGGGAAAGTTCACTCAAAAATGAAAATTCTGAAATCATTACTTTCTAATTGTTTCAAACCTGTTTAAGTTTCTTCTAAAAGAAAGATATACTAAACAATGATGAAAAAAAAGCCATTCACGTCCAGAGTCATTTTCCTGCTACAGATGTTAATGGCTGCTTTTTCCCAACATTCTTCAGAATATCTTGATTTGTATTCAACAGAAGTAACAAATTCATAGAAGTTTAGAAACACCTGAGGGTGAATTTTCATTTTTTGGGGTGAACTATACCTTTAAGGTCAATTCACAACATACCAAGAGACTAATTCAGACAATCGCCAGATTACATTACATAAACTGCCAAACATTCCACAACCCAGAAAATGGCTATTGAACATGTTTAGTTAGTGAAAATGAGCACTGATCAATGCCAACAGATGCCAATTCCTTTTTTATTTATTTTGATGCCAATGGTAAAACACTAAACCAAAAACAAAACAGACAAAGTGTCTCTCATTTAAATGCAGATGAGCCACGAGATAGCAGAGATAATTTGTGTAAAAAAACTCATTTTAAATTCCTTTTGTCTGTTTCTTGTGTGTTCAGATCAAATGGAGGGATACTTTTGGCGTGCTCTCACCTGTGCTGGGATCATTGGCCCTCTTTTTGCCCTCGGCCTCCATGTATGTACTGAGGGCTCTGGAGAAGTGCTCGTCCACCACGCTGCTGATGTCCCCTTGGTAGTAGGTGAAGAGGACGCACCGTGAGCTCAGGTATTCTGCCTCCCCGACCTCTTTGTCCTTCGTAGCCTCCTCTCCCTGTCCGGACGGAGGGTACGGTGATGTGGACGGACCAGCTGAGCTGGAGCTGCCGGCATTGACCGGGACACTGTCCGAGCAGCACAGGGCCCCCGCACTGTCCATCGGGACCCTACAGCGAGACGAGGGGCTTCTCAGACCAAGGGGAGCCTTAGAAGAAAAAGCAGGTCATAAGCATTGCTCAACATTTTCTTGTGTGTGTGAGATTGAGGGGGTCAGTGTTAATGTGTCAGTGTGTGTCTGACTATTTGATTACAAAAGAGTGTATGGCAATTACAAACATGTATAAAATAGGTAAGACCAGTCTGTAATTGTACAGTTTAGGTTAAAAAAAATGTTTTGAGGACAGTCAGATAAAAAAAGTTGCCTCTTAAATATTATCATGAATATTATTATTATTATTATTAATTAAATTTATAAAACTAAATATTTTTTATCACAAGATTTATTTGATGTCTTTGTAAATTAATACATTTGATATTTTTGCCATTTAATGAATTGTTCATTAATTATTTCATGTATAATTTTTTTCAGCATTTTCCAATTAATATAAAAATGAAACAAAATACAATAAAAAACTATTACTAAAAAAACATAATAAAGAACATAAAATTATTATATATTAAAATAATATTTATTAAATTACAAATAAGACAAATACTATTTCTGCTGATAATAATAATACTAATAACAATAATAATATATAAAACATTAACTATAACCTACTTTGACTAATGTAGCAAATGTTTTTGCAATTTCATAAATTGTTCTGCTTTTTCATATATTTTACAGTTATGTATTTGAAACACGCAAAGTAAACTATTTACTGTCATATCACACTGAGAAAACTTGACCTATATAACGTGACAACATCCCCGTCTGCATCTTTTCATGTGCAATTACGATTCGACTTCTTTTCATAGGCAAACTTAAAAACTGCTGCCTTTACAAAACCTGAGAAGTACTTGTTAAAGTGTGGCAACTAGCCCCGGTCTATCCAACCTCAGCAAACACATGCGTCATAAACAACACAAAAAAGTGCATTTTACTCCCACACCATGTGTACCATTAATATAGTCTAAATTCAAACAGGCATGCCCCACAATTAACCGCTGCTTACCGGTAAAGTGCTGATGAAGGCTGAAGCTTTGTGCGCGTACGGTGCGTAATGACCATAAGCCGGGTACATAACATCCAGACAACTCATGATAACCCGCTCGCTCCTCTCGGCTCGCAGGCAGCGGGTCTGTCGCGCTCTGTTTCACGTGCAGAAGCAGAGAAACGGCTTTTGGCAAAGTCAGGTTGGACGGCGCGACATCTCGGTGTCGGGAAGCGAAGCGCGCGGAGACTGATCGCCGGTGCTCGGTGACGCTCACCTGACAGCTGCACTCCGGTTTATACCACTGAATTCAGGAGTTCAAGACAGAGCTTGACATGTCGACCCTCCCACCCCTCGCCGAGACCCCCGACCAGCCTCTAAAACTGAGCTGCGTGATCCAAACAATGCAGAGCAGGTCAGTGACAGACCACAGACATCTACGGTGATTGATGAGCAGAGCCACTACCTGATGGGTGTGTGTGTGAAGCAGCTTTTTGTGCACACATTTATATAAACACATTGCTTTTTTTTTTCTTCTAGAATACCACTTTAAAATGTATTCAGGTTTAAACTTGTAGCACAAGTGTTGGAGCACATTGTGTCAAGTCTATGTTTCAATTTTTCATACTGATACACTTAATTAAATTAAATTTGTTTAAATGTAACAGTATTTGTATTTTAGTTAGTGCTTGATATATTGTAAGTAGGCTAGTCCTGAAAAACATCTGGTCTAACAACCTGCCCTATGTAAGAAAAAAACCCAGAACATTTTATTTATATTTTATAACTAGAATGTTTTTGTGTGATGAAGTTTGAATTTGAATTGAATTCATTTTCAATTACTTCAATTTAACTTAAAAAAAAAAGGAATAAGCATAATTATGTTTCCCCAAAAGCCTTGAAAAAGAAAAAAGAAATCCTTTTAAATCTATTCAAAATAAATGTAAATTAAAAAAAAGAAATGCTAAACATTTGTTACTAACATTTGTTATGTCCGTGAGGCAGTTCAAAAGGTTTTAAAAGAAATAAAAATTCATTCATTATACATTTTTAAAATGCATTTTATTATTGTTTTAGATTGTGTAATCATAAATAATATAATACAATAATATAATTATATATATTAATTATATAATTATATAATTTATGTTATTAATATCATTTAAATGTTGTAAGTATGTTATGGTTTTTAAAAAGAAGCGTCTATAATGTTTGTTTTTTAGTTCCTTTGCCTTAAAGAAGACTAAACAAGAAAGAAAATAAATCAATGAAGGATTTTCCAACTCATTTAAAATGCTCCACTGTAAAAAAAAAAAAGTAAATTAAAAGTATTTTTTATTCTTTTTTATTATGGATTTAAATTATCCACAAATAAACACGATTATTAATAATACCAATAATTATATTATTATTTGTAGTATTTGAATAATTCAGTTTGGATTTAAAAATGCTTTAAGCTTCTATAAGACTTAAAGGAGAAAAACCTAATAGCAGCTGCTCAACTATAAAACATCATGTAGTGAACTGTTTATCTTGCTGCACTGAAGAACATTGGAGGTATTTGGCTGATTCTCAGGCTGCCACATTGGTGCGAGGTAAAAACTGGACACTCAATTCATACCAGCACTTCAGCAAAGAGATTCCTTTCAAATCTTGCTCACATTATCACCTTCACTTAAACAAACACGAGGTCAGTCAAACATGCACACATAAATGCTGCCTGTGTTCCACTAGTTCAGAAGAATATATTCCACATCGCAGCTGTTAATGATCCATTAGAGGCAGAACCTCCTCTAGATCCTGCTCTTTGACGTGCGTCAGATATTCTCTCAGATATTAATAAATGCACAGTGGACCTTGAGTTACCACAGTTTTCTGACAGGCTTTCTAGAAGGTTAAGATAATCGTGTGGAATATTTGCAGAATTTCATCCAGCGGTGTTAAACAGAGAGGAATGTCTCTGAAGTGTTTGCTCAGGGTCGACAGAAGAGATACGTGCCAGCTTCAATTGACCGATAAACTCTCCGTCTAATAGAACTGGTTTCACACAAACAATTTTTTGCTGTTTGTAAAGCGTCAGAAATGTCAATGCTTTTAAATAATACATACAAAGATTTCAATTAACCTTAAAAACTAAATAAATTTTGCAATCACCAAAATCAAACACCATTAAATCAATAATAATAACAACAATAATCTAAAATAATAATCTTAAACAAGTAAGGAATAATTTGACAATGGGCTGCTGAATTATTAGAAAATAATTATTAGAAAAGAAGTAACATGTCCAACATGAAGAGCACCTAGCACTCATCATCAATATGCCCTTTTTTCACTGTAAAAAGTCAGATAATGATATGAAAATGACGTAGTATTAAAGTAACTTTGGACATTGCTTGTTTGCTTCGTAATCGCAGCAATTAATTCAGGGTGCTGTTCACAAATTTTAAAAATGCAAATATTATTTGATGGTATTTTAAAATAACACTGCTGAGTTTGAAATATGCTTTTCTAGTATATTTTACTGTTGTATTAACTGCACGTGATAACAAAAACAGAAAACGTAATTTCGACTGTTTTTCTTGACTAACTTGAGGTGTTTTTCAGCATAGTATGGAGTGCTTTGCCTTGGTTCAGTTCTGTTCGGTTTGGCTAAATTTTGCAGGCTTTTCCACTGTTCTAGTAGCTGGTATTTTAGTTCCACCTTGGGTGAGGTTCAAGCAAGCCGTAACATTATCAAAACATGACATATACACACTGCTAATCACTGATTGGTTTGAAAGTATAGTCACTACCAGCATCATTGGATTTGCAAACAGACAGTAAACCACTATATTTAAATAGTCAGCAGCAGCCACTACTGTATAGTTTAAAAAAGAACAAGTAAAAAGACACCTGAAATGGCAGCATAATGGTCAGTAGAAAAGGATGTTCCTCTTAGCCGAAGAATGCATGGGATGTCCCAGAATGAAAAAAGGTTTTCATTAAGTCATGGCAGTGCAACTTTCGTGACCCACTTTAACCAATGCAGTTATTTTGACCGTTTGTGAATTTTGTAATTTAATAACTTAAAATAAAAATAAAAAATGAAATAAAACCCAAATATCTATAATACACTGACTTTTCCTAAATGTGTGAATATTTTTTTCTCTCTTTATTTTAATATTACAAAACAGAAAAGAGTTCTGATTACTTTTACCTTGAACTACCATAGTGGTTAAGATGCCTCTGTTGCCTAGCAACTTCCTGCTAACATAAACATTACTTTCTGATAGCAAAAACATAACTTTACTTCAGATATGTCTTTCAAAACAAGATATTCAATGCTGCAAATAACCTAGCTCTTCCAATTGTGAAGTAAAAGTAAGTGTGCAGCTTCGTGGACGGTCTACTGACTCAAAGGGCAGAGCGGGGACGAAAGTAAAAATTTTCATAAAAACCTAATTTTAAAAGATAATGTTTTTAGCAGAAACTCACAACAGTGCTCTATCAAAATCAGGTGTTATTTTGTATCAATGTAGAACAACTCCACTATAACTCCACTTTAAACAAAAGTTGCACATTGTTACTTTTGACCCCATAGGCAGGGATGAAAGTAACACACGGGTTGGTCAAAAGTAACACAACAATATTTTCTATATTTACTGGCTTAATCTTGTTTATTTTAAATATATCTGACTATGACCTTGTTAATGTTCACTGCAAACATATTTTGTCCTTTATTTTTGCACAAAAAAATTAAACTGCATTTTCATTTTAAATTTCACTTTCATCAAATGTTTTAAAAGCAATCCAACAATGCTAAATGTTAACATTTTCTATAATTTTGAATATTTGTAAATTATTATTGGCAATATTCATTAATATTATAAAACATATGAGTCAAAACACTGATAAAAATAAGGTATTGCTATTAGCAGTAGGACATAAATAACAGTGTTACTTTTATCCCCACAGGAACTCTTGCCATTTAAACCTGATTTACTTTTAAGCTCAGACATTTCAAACTCAAGGATGTGTTATTGCACTACATAACCTGTAGATTGATCATTAGTGTGACACATGAAAAGAGAAACACAACTTGTAATAGGGAAAAAAGAACCACTACAATAATTTACTTTTTGCACTTAAAAAAAAGAAATGTGGAGCTACCTGTGGGACATGGTCCCAAAATCAAATGATATTTGGCAGCTCCGTCAAGGGTTGCATGCTGAATGTGCTGTTATAGCCTGGAAATCAAATGTTGTCAGGGTTCAAGAAAATCGCTTTGTTACTTTGGTCCCCGCTCTCCCCTACACATTTATAGGCTGTATTATAAAAAAAGATCACATTTTTAGGGTAATGACTTGAAGGGTAATATGAAGACAGCCATTTAAAGCTTAATTCTAATATTTCAATAAACCCTTTGAATGTAAATATGACTTGACAATGTGATGTTTTATGAGGTCAGATGGTCAGAATGACCGCTTTGGCCATTTCTAGTAAAACATGAAAAACTGCTAATTTACAGTTTTTTTTTTTTACAATGTACAGGTAGATTCACATGAGAAATACATTTCTAGTTGCGGTTCATATAATGGCCATTGGTGTCGCTGGGTTTCTGAATTTTACATGTAGCCCCCCTTAAAATGTACAAATTTTCATTTGATTGTTTCATTTAATTGTTTCAAATTTCAAATTGTCATTGATTTGACGGTGACATGTTCTCATTTATATTCACATAAACATACTTAACCATATGACATTTTATTTAAACAAACAAAAAAACTTTGTAGAACTTCAGGCAAATACAACACAACAATTTGTACTAACCTGACTGTTAAAATACACTTGCACAATTACGGAGTACATTTACAGGAATGAGAGACATGGACACTTGAGACTAAATTGGATGGAGCTCCACACTGCTGTCATGAGTACAAGCTTAACTAGTCTCTTCTGCAGGTCAAGAGGTCTGGGACTATTAACCTCTCATTTTACATGCATTCAAAAGACCTGTTCTCTGAATGTGTTCTGCAGTCATGGACATGATGTGGCCCATCTGATGTCCGTCTCTGCACTGTGGGGTTTATTTGGGATACAGGGGGAATGATGCAATGCCACAGGGAAAGGGCTTAAGAGCTTCAGCTGCTCCTGACGACACGCAGCACAGTTTAAAACAGACTCTTCACTATGACCACATGGAGGAGGATCCCTTTTTATTAATGGCCATGACCGATTGCTCTCTCTCTCTCTCTCTCTTTCTGTTTTCTCTCAAAGTCTTCCCAGCAACACATATCTCTCTCCTTCCTTTTTGGAACAGTAAGTCATTTGTCATTACTAAGAAAACAGGTTGTATGACTATATGTGTATATGGGTGTGATGTCTGGCCCAGTGTGTATCACAGTGAATGACCCTTGATGTCGAGCTCTGAGTGACCAAACTTGGGAACAGAGGAGAAGGACAGACGAGCCCCTCCTTCTCTTCACTCCATTTATCTTCATTGCCATTTCATTCACTGTCCTAAGGCTGTGTGTTTGTGTCTGTATTTGTGAACGAGGAGAAAATAAACGGCGGTTACATCATCGTTTGGTTTAGACCCTTCATGCTAAGTCATAGAACTAAACTGACAAATCGGTCAGCTTGAACACGGGGTTTTGAAATATCTTGTAAAATGTATTGTGGGATTGTGTGAAAATCATTGGCAGTTGTTCAGGTTATGCAATATGTGAATTAAATTATATTAAAGGGGAGAGGTTTTCTTAAAGCTGGCTTATATGGGAAGTTGCTGTGAAAATTCTTCATAAAATTAAAATGAACCCTATTATCTTTGTTAGGTCACATTGCAACTCTTGAGGTGGACAAATAATCTGTGCACGTTCACTCACTCACTTTCCTTGGTTTTATTCTCTGGTTCATGAAGGGTTGCCACAGTGGAATGAACCGCACTGTGCAGGTTAATTCTCTAAAAAAAAATGTTTGTCTTGGTCATGCTTAATAAAATTATGAACATTTGATGCCACTCTGGAATAGCTATGGAAAATATTAAAATCTATTACTTTTTATTAATAGATAGTTTTTATTTTTTTAAACCATGAAAAGCATGGTATGGCAGCTTGCTTAATTTAATTTAATTTCACCTAAAGTTGACTTTAATTCAAATAATTCATTCATTCATTTTCTTTTCGCTTAGTCCCTTTATTAATCTGGGGTCGCCACAGCGGAATGAACCGCCAACTTATCCAGCATATGTTTTACGCAGCGGATGCCCTTCCAGCCGCAACCCATCACTGGGAAACATCCATACACACTCATTCACACACATACACTACGGACAATTTAGCTTACCCAATTCACCTGTACCGCATGTCTTTGGACTTGTGGGGGAAACCGGAGCACCCGGAGGAAACCCACGCGAACACAGGGAGAACATGCAAACTCCACACAGAAATGCCAACTGACCCAGCCGAGGCTCGAACCAGCAACCTTCTTGCTGTGAGGCGATTGTGCTACCCACTGCGCCACCGCGTCGCCTAATTCAAATAATGAACATTTGTTTCATAATTTTACTTTTAGTTTTTGTTAATAATATTGGTGACTGGCACATATCTGTTAACCCTGATTCAATCTGGAAGTATTTTTGCAAAACAGTTAAAGCAATTTAATTCCTAAAAATAAACACAATTGATTCTGCACTATAGCAATAACTTTAGAATGTTTATTTAACAAAAATATATAAAAGGTATAAGTTATCCACATTATTCCTATGCCCCATGATAGGAATATCTTCTGATAATTTTACTGTAAAAAATGGTGGGTTCCACACACCTCTTTATGTCATCACAACACAAATCGATTAAGTTAACTTAATGGTTTTTAGAATTTTAAGTTGATTGAAAATAAAACAATTAGGTTGTCCTAATAAACAAAAACTGTTAAAAAAAAAACTCAAGAATTGTGTTGTTTGAGCTTATTTTAAATAAGTAATTTGAACAAACAGTAAAAATATTTTTTGAATGTTGTAAACAAAGCAGTAATGTGTTTTTTGTTTTGTTTGGTTTTTAAGGTATAATGAGGAGTCGCTATTTTCTTCACAGTTCATCCAACAAATATTAAAAGTTAAATTATTTTCTTAAAAATCTTTAAGCAGATCATAGATTAATTATGCCCTATATAACACAGCTCACACTAAACCCTTTCATGCCTTTTAATTCAGAAATTATTATGTAGAATATTATTATATTCACTCACTTACTAACTGTCTTACCTTTGGCTTATCCCCTCCCTTATCAGGGGTCACAACAATGGAATAAACCACCTATTATATTATATTATATTATATTATATTATATTATATTATATTATATCATGTTAACTTGTAAATGTTAAACTGTACCCAAAAACTAAGCTTTCCTCCCCCTTCAGTAGTTTATATTCATCAAACAGGGCTATTTTCTCCTTGGGCTTGTTTATTAAAAGCTAACCCACTCAGTATGTCCAGTAGGTGAACAAGCAGCATGACTGAAGTAACTGACGGGTGCCACATTCCCACTCTGGCAGCCTGGACTGTCCCAGCGATGTAGACAAGCAGCTGATGTCATCCAGTGTGTGTGTGTGTGTGTGTGTGTGTGTGTGTGTGCGTATGTGTGTGTGTGTGTGTGTGTGCGTGCGCGCGCGTGCGTGTGTGTGTGTGTGTGTGTGTGTGTGTGTGTGTGTGTGTGTGTGTGTGTGTGTGTGTGCGCGTGTG
>CAIGQV010017386.1:11935729-11973229 GCA_903798115.1 Danio jaintianensis
TATATATGTGTGTGTGTATATATATATATATATATGTGTGTGTGTGTATATATATATATATATATGTGTGTGTGTGTGTATATATATATATATGTATGTATGTATGTATATATATATATATATATATATATATATATATATATATATATATATATATGTATGTATGTATGTATGTATGTATAACTAACAAATATATCTAATATATTAACTAACAAATCTAGTATATCTAATATAATAACTAACAACTATATCTATTTGTTTGTTGTTAAAAAAACACAGATGTTTAACTTTTCTGGAGAAAGTGTTATTTCTTTTAGTCTGGCTGAAATTAAAGCAGTTTTTGTTCATTTATTTTTTTTATTATTAATATTCCACTTAAGATTTATTTTATTTATTTTTTTTTTTACAGGCTACAGAACATAGAACCACTATTGCCCAATGACAAATTAACCTAACTTAATCTAACTAATAACTAGACTAAGTAATAACTAACTAGTTAAGCCTTTGAATTGCACTTTAATTAGTAAAATATTATATATGCTGGATAAGTTGGTGGTTCATTCTGCTGTGGCGACCCCAGATTAATAAAGGGACTAAGCCGAAAAGAAAATGAATAAATGTATAAATCATTACTGTCTTTACTGAGCTGCAAAGTTGTTCATACATCGTCTTTGTCCCACTAGGCGGCAGCACTTGTATGTATAAAAACCATGTCTGAATAAATCTACTTCAGGTTCAAATGTGTAATTTCTGTTCCTAATAGAAGTGCAGAAATGACTACAATAGGAAACTTTGTCAGTGATTACAACACCTTCAAATACAACGGTTGTTTAGACCTTAGTTTGAATACTTGGGTCATTTAAAGAGACACTTGAGAGATTGAAAACGTGGTTGTTGGGTGTTGGCAGGCAGTTGGTTTCTGGATGGTTTGCAGGTTTTTCTGGCCATTTGCAGGGGGCGTTTAGCCCTGAAATGTTTAGAGGAATTTAGAATAAGACAACATTTCAAAATGCTGGGCTTTCATTCTATAGGCAAAAAAAAAAACACTTTGTACACATTAAAGTCTGTTAAATTAAAAATTACCACACTGTAATTTTTACTTTGCTTTAACTTGTTTTAATGTTATCAAGTTTCAACATTTTTTTTTTAAAGTTATACAAAGTTTAACTTAATATTTTACTCAGTTTAATTGATGTATGACTAGAAAAGTTAATTTAATTAAATTAACCATTTAAGGCAGTAAGTTTTTTTTTTTTACAGTATATGTTTATTTTGGTAGTGCACATTGTTATTCTTTAGTTGAACAATTAATCTGTTAAACAATTAATCAAGTTAAAAATGTTTGTTTTGGTAAAGACCATTTGCGTCTGAGTTTGGAATGTCTGTCTTTTTATGTTGACGTCAGTCTGACAGCTTCAGTAACTATATTCTTAACCACACCCCTCTTAGCATTAGTTTGCTATAAGGGAATGATGCGCAAAAACACAGCCCTGCCGCCTACTCAAAATTTAGTTTCAGTTGGAAGTACATCAACATACTAAAATGAAAGTCTCAGCAACTTCACTCTAACCTTATTAATAACATGAGTAAATGATGCAAGAATGTTGATTTCAGTGTGCATGATCCCTTTCAGGCCTGTGGCGTACTGTAAACATGCTGGTTTTTTCACCTCAGCTGTGTGTAAAGAGCGACACATGAGTCAGCTGCTCATTTTAGCTCTTCTGCTTAATAACTCTATGTTGGTCTCACCGACTTAAGCAGTCGCATCTGCTCTTGTTTACGTCTTGGTTAAGTTTTGAAACACCGACGGACTAGGCTGGTTTGGCTGATGTTAAACTGGGTCGAGGGGTTGTGGAGGCATGAGAATGGAGGATTCTGGGAGCCTCGTGTGGCGTGATGATGTTAGTGTGTTATCTCTGTCATCTCTGACTGTGTCTCTGGGATGAAACGCACGCATGATTCACACTGCACCTGTATGGGGAGACAGATTTCTGGGAAATGATACATTCATCTTCACACTCCCACATGTGCTATATGCATTTTGCACCTACCTGTCTGTTTTCACCACACACACACACATATAGGGGTTATATCAACACATTACTGCTATGTGTAGATCACAGCCGTTTAAACAACCGCTTGTGAAGGTCAGAGTACCAAGATATTTTTATACAAACGCTGTGTTTTTTTAACTGTTGTAAACTGAACTTTGTTTAGTGTACTCAAAATCATTAAGTCTAATTAAGGTACACTTAAAAATGTTTGAATGACATTGTATCAAAATTTGTCATGGATATGATTCATGGGGTTAAATGGTTTTGCAATAACAATCATCAGTTAAAAATGTTGTTTGTGTCAGAAATGACCACTTTGGACATAACTGGAAAGCTAATTTCATTGGGCAGAAAAATTTTGTATTGTACCCAAATAAGATATCACTCACAAATATAACAGTAAACTATGTTTTGGAAAATATGTACTTATACTTCATGTATTTCAAAATTGTGTTTTTGTGCCTTTTTCATAACAATTAACTTACATTTCTATGCATTTTTTATTTTCACTTTTTCCTTACATTTCAGCAATAATTTGTTTTCTACAAAAAGAGACCCAACTTAAGTCTGTGCTTCGGAAGCATTTAAGATACATTTTTAACACCAATCTATCATTATGTCTCATATAGCCAGTTTTATACAGTCTATAGTGTCAAATATACTTTATAACCAAACTATCATTGTACAGTATTATTTAAATGACATTTAAAGGTGCTGTATGTAAGTTTTTGACTTTTCTAAACCATAAAAATACCATAATATGTTTGCAGACATTTAAGATACATGCCAAGTGAACATACTTGTTTATCTGAAAAACAAGGCTAAAGTGTTTCTTCTTTGAAAATGTGTTTTCCGTGCCAGAACGCTGTCTTTGTTTTGGTCATTTCAACCTGCTCAATGCCAGTTTAGCCAATTATATTATAGCACCCCGGGTTGCCTTGGTGGAAAACCGCATATTTCATTCATTCATTCAGAAAGGCTCTGAAAGCATGCGTCCGTACCGAAATGTGACATCCGGTGGACAGTAGCACACTCCGAAATGAGACGCAGATTCAGTTCCACATGAGATTATTAATTAGCAACTGATATAAATATTGCAAGCGTAAACATTAGGTGAGCGGGTTACATTGTCACCGCGTGTTATAACAACACGCTTCGTGACAAGTTACGCATTGATAAGCAATTTGGCTGTTTGCACCAGACGAAACACAACAGAAATTTAAATACAGCCATTCAGAAGCACAGAATATGCACTCACTCACGAAATGGTAAGGCTCATAATCTATTTAATACATATTAAAGCTCTTTAACATTACTAAATGTACATGCTGAATCCCTGAGATGTGTTTAGTTCTAAAGTTCAATTTCAAACGGTTTATTTTATTTTTAAGATCTGAGGAGATCTGCTTTCAGTATATGGCAATAAATGTCATGTAAAACGGCATTCAAACGCACATTGTTAGCATTAAACACTGAATAAAGCACATGAGGTGTACCTGAAGTGATCATTGTCAGTTTTCTGTTGTTCACCTGTGAGAAATAGAAGCCGTTTCTAATATATCAATTTGAGGTGTTGGTTAGGACAAAAACTCCTTTTAATATGGAAAATATGCCTTCTATCGGGTGCCGTTGCTTTTATTTAGAACACGGTATAAATCACTCGCTCCTGTCCTCAATCTGGCAACCTGCGCTTGCGTTTGTTTTGATCCAGGAGTGCAATACCTAGTTCAACCACTGGGTGTCAAACTTACATACTGCACCTTTAAGCAAACATCCACCACTATGATCAGATGCTTTTTTTTAAATGCTGTTTTCTAATTTATATCATTTTTATTGTGTGTTTATTTTGTTATTAAGAGAAGAAATTGAAGCACATGTTAATTTCCATATTAATCACCTCAAATAATCATTAGTTTTTAATATATTTCTAAAGAAGTTGAGGCACAAATCAAAATTGTAACCAAACACCATGCCACAAATGTTGTTGCATGAGCATAATTTGTACTGAACTTGAAAATACTGAGGCCACTTTATACTTTGTCTTGAAGGGATGGTTTACCCAAAAAAATGAAAATGTCCTCAGCATTTACTCAAACTCAAGTAGTTTTAAACTTTACTTTACTAATTTCTTTCTTCTGTTTAACACAAAACAAGATATTCTGAATGTTAGAGGAAAAAACAACAGGCATTGGTATCCATAGAGAAACTAAAAATACTATGGAAGTCAATGGATGCTTTTTTCCAAAATTCTTCAGAATTGTTTGTTTTGTGTTGAATGACACTCAAACAGGTTTTGAACAAGTGAAGGGTGAGTAAATGATGACAGGATTTTCGGTTTTGGGTGAACCATCCCTTCAAGTTGAAATACTATGTCCAGTACAGACGCAAATCTGCCATGATGCAAACACTTACACATATACACACAGGTGTGGTGGCATGTTCAATGAACCAGACACACACACGCAAACCCTGACACACTGACAAATCTAGAAAAAGCTTTTTTGTTGACCGCAGTCTGATTTCCTCTGCTCTATTTTCTCTTTTCTTTTCTTTTTTCTCTTTGTGTGTGTCTCTTCCTGACACCTGTGTGTAGGTGTGGACTGTGCTGCAGGTGCTTTCTCTCTCTCTCCCTCTCTCCCTCTCTCTCTCTCTCTCTCTCTCTCTCTTTCTTTTTATCTCTATCTCTCTCTATCTCTATATCTTCCTCTCCCCCTGTATGTGTGATGGTGATTATTTTTTGCATTTATGGGCATGTTTCTCTCTGGCGTGTGTGTGCGTATGTGTGGCGCATGGCTATAAAAATCAGCTTGACTCTGGGTTTGTCCCCTTGTGGTTACTGCTGAACCTGACAGATCAGAATCAGCGACAGCGGTTCTAAAAACTGAAGAAAAGTGTGTGTTGCAGGAAAAACAGCCTCCCTTGTCTTGTACATCAGTCAGATGAGCTGTATATGGGACTCCGAGCAGTTTTTTTTGTAGCAGATATTGTGATATTATAGCTTATGTTGTGTTGGGTTATGTGCTGTGTTGACACAAAATGAAAAATGTCAGTTTATATGTTATGTGAGTTTGTGTGTGATGTTGTGTGCGTTTGTGCTATTTATGTTTTGCTTTTATGTAATGCTGGTTTATGTTGTTATGTCCCGTGTTGTATTACTGTTTATTTCCTAAATTCTGTTTTACTTCTTTCCCCCAAATTCTATTTATTTTTCTGTTTTAATATCTGTTTGTTTTTCTGTTTAGAATTTTTCTGGACAATCTCTTTCTGTCTCTACTCTATAGTTGATAAAAAAAAACTATAGTAATCATAAAGCATGACCAGTTAATTAACATCATCAACTTGTTCAATGTAACAATCATTTAATCAAAGGTAAAATTAATTAATTAATTTTAATTTATTTTAAGAAACCCTGTCAAATAAGTTTATTTCGGCTAAAGTAAGAATACTTTATTCATTTATTGAATTATTATAGTTTTTGTTGTAGATGATTTTAAGTTGTTTTATATGTAAGTTTTTTAATTCAGTAACTGTCAGACATCTGTCAACCAAAAGTCCTTTTTAAGTTGTTTTTTTATGAAAAATTAGACATTTTAATGAGTCACTGTATGCTATTCGTAAATTTTGCTTAAACAATGATTAATCGTGGACATCTACTGTGTATTCATTTAAACATAAAAGAAACCTATAAGAATATATTCCAAAAATATTATGTATTAAGTCTCTGCTTTATTTTTTCTTGTTTACTGTGATTGGCATAATAATCAGTCCCATGATTCCCATCCAATCAAATTGTCCATAGAAGAATCACATCACACAGACCAAGTCGACCAAGAGACTGTTTAGACTGCGTATCCCTCATGAAATTATGAAGGATGCCTACCGTATGATGACTGAAATCAAATGGCTAACAATAACTAAATGCACTACAGAATGTTACGTTTTCAAACACATGCTCAACTTGCATGCATTTTATCAATGCTGCACAGGCTTGCTTTGTAGTGGACACTCATAGCTACTGGACACTCATAGCTTGCTAGTCAAAGTTCAGAGAGTTACACAGATATGCTTAACATGTAAACTCATCAACCTGCTTTCTTTTGGCTTATTATAGGTGCATGTGTTATTGTAATATGTTCTCACATTAAATTGAGTATAAAATGCCTACTTTTTGCTCGTGGTTTTAGTACTTAGAACATATAAATTTACTCTACTTGCACTACTTTTTTAACAAGTAATGGTACTTTTACTTGAGTATGATTTTTTTCAGTACTCTTTCCTCTACTGTCAGTCACTGACAGGTGAGAACAACAGTAAATATTTGACCCTGCTATAACAAAATGTCAACTGGTGTTTCTCAGTGCCTGTATTATTCCTCTCTCCATCTGCATCTGATGGTATTGGTGACTCTGAGTGAACAGTATGAAGGCAGTGAGTGTGACAGAGCCAAACTGTCCAGGTGCAAGTGTCTGCCTGACTCCTCCCTCTCTCTCTCACACACACACACACACACACAGGATGAAGACACTCGGCAGTTATTTCTGTGTTTCCTGTCTTGAGACTCTCACACACACACAGGTGCAGTGGATAGTCACTCAGTCACTCACATGCACGTGTGTGTGTGTGTGCGTCGACCGGACACGATGACACACTCTGATATTCCCCTCAGAGAGAGAGAGAGAGTGTGTGTATGGTGTTGTTACTAAAAGGCCAAAGGTCATGAATCTTTATAAGCCAGAACTCCAGACAGCGAATAATCTGGTTTGCCTGTTGGTGTTTTATTAGAGGTCACACTGGTGTCACTAATAAGGGTTTCTGTTGCAAATGAGAAACATTAAACCTTAATAGTGTGGTGAAATAGTGGTACTCATTTGAATCCCATGCTGGACTGACTATAGGCCAAAAAAGCACAGTGATTCCTTGGAGTAAATGTGTTTATTACAATGACTGATCTTGATCATGTGACCATTATTAAACAGTGCTGTGAAATTTGTAAGGAAGGGTTCGAGTTTCTATACAAGCAACAAAACTCTTAGAGATTTAAACGAGCTCGAAACAAATTGCACTGAAAATGGGAGAAACATTGTGGCACAATGCAGTTACTCACAAAAGAAAAAGAAAAAAAACTACAAATATGGAACAACATAATGTGTTTATATAAAGGACTTTTTTTATTCACCTATGTTTAGAATTTTTCTCTGCGCTGTACTGTTTTTCATAGTTAAATAGATAATAGCCTGGCAGAAAACTAGCAGAATAATTCATTAATCACCAACATTTATAAGGTAGCACTAACTGTAACCATGATTTTGTGGCAGAATTGTGGAGTTTTCTTGCAAATTTCTGTGGCATTGGTAATGTAGACCTGAAAAAAGAGTAATGGAATATAACACCAGTATTTTAGATATTTATCTATATTAGTTATTATTAGCATTTTGTTTATGCCACCACAAAACTACCTTTTGCAGTTTTTATTAATAGTTTGATTTATTTTTATTTTATCTTTTCATTAAAATTTTACTAACAAATATTAGCCGTTTTGTTGCGTCAAATTAAATAATTTTATTAGTTTTTATTGGTAACCGGCAGCCATTGATTCCATAGTATTATTGAAAGTCAGTGGCTACCGTTTATCAACATTCTTCAAAATGTGATTTTGTGTGTGTGTGTGTGTGTGTGTGTGTGTGTGTGTGTGTGTGTGTGTGTGTGTGTGTGTGTGTGTGTGTGTGTGTGTGTGTGTGTGTGTGTGTGTGTGTGTGTGTGTGTGTGTGTGTGTGTGTGTGTTGACCCGAGAAAAGAATGGTTTGGGAACTTTCGGTTTGGATAAACTATTATTGGGTGAAATTTAATCAAATATCCTCATCAGTTAGTTTGAATAAATTAAATTTACATTTTTCATACATTTAATTTTTTCTGTTACATTTTTTAATTTACTTAATTGATGTGTATAAGCTACTGTTTTAATAAGAAATATAATGTTAGATGCTTTCAAAAAAAGATTTTTGCTGCATGTTCAAATTACTCATTTAAAATGAGCTGAATCAACATGATTCTTGAGTTTTGTTTTGGAAAACTTAATTGTTTTTTGTTCAATCCACTTAAATTTGTAAAAACAATTAAGTTAACTTAATCGATTTGTGTTGGGACAGCAGGAAGGAATTGTGTGGAACCCAGCAGTTTTTACAGTATATCGAGAATATTGTGTGGATATCATGATCTGCAAATTGACAATTAGGTTGTTACTATTTCTAGATGTTACTATTTTTGTTTATGAACAATGTTTAATTTGAGTGAGTTTGACTGAACTCCAGATGCTGCTTATATCAACGCATGCTGAGGTCAATTGTCCATATGATTAATATTACTTGCCATGTCACCGGTTCCACTGCTTTCAAATGTCAGTCTGGAGCCCTGTACTATAAGGGAAGATATGCAGAACAGAAGAAAAAAAGAAATAAAGGCGTAGAGAATGAGAGAGAGGAAGAGACACCGGTGCGCCACACCGCCCACATCTCGCAGATGTGCTGCCCGGAGAACAGTGAAGCTTACTGGGCAGCACAGAGACAGCAGTGTGCCCTCAGTGCACACACACATCCGCGCTCTCGCGACCAGGCGTGATCGCTCCATTAGGAGGTTTCTCAGCTGTGGCCGTTTCTCACACACTCACATACAGCTGCAAACACACAATTATAGCCTACTTTGACCCTCGCACACAGATGCTCACTCGCTTACGCACAGACGCACCGGCTCTGAGTGTATAGTTCACATCCCCATCAGACCTCAGTGCGTTTCGACAGAGGCCACAGGCACGTATACAAAGCTTTTTGTAGGTCATTTGGGTCACCATCAGACATCAAACAGTTCGTCCACTGCTATCGCCCATCTACCAGAGCGTGTAAACAGGAAGAAGAAATGTGAGCATGAGAGATATCTCAACAGAACATCAGCAACCTCTGCAGATCTGAGATAAAACTGTTCTGGACTCTTCTGCTGAGTTTTGAAAGAAGCAGATGGCCGACAAGAACCCCCATCCTCTTTCTTTAATCAGTTTTATTTGCATTAGTGGTGAGGGGTGGATCCAAGGTGATTTAAAAAGATGTCAAATAAAGACTAAATAAGCATTAGTGGTCCAAATTATAATAATAAGTGTCCTTAACTAGTAAAGAAATAAATACAATTTACTTATTGCGTTCCTGTTATAGCGTGCAACATTTATTGTGCTGTTGAGGTGGGATACAGGTAGGGTTTGGTCTATGGGAAAGTTTAAGGTTGGGTTAAGATGTAAGGGATGGGTAAAATTATTAATGTCAATTATTACCAAATTGTACCCAAATTAATAATTTAAATGTAAGTACATGCATTAAGGTAACCTAATATAACGTAACCTAATATAACTTTATTAACAAAACTCCTTCTATTAAGTGTAAATTCTAGATCTAGGTCTTGTGTATATCTTGTCATGTAAATAACCTGCAAAACAATGTGTAAGTACAGTATTTAAAAATATATATTTTATTTTATTTTTTGCATTTTTGGGGTTCCACAAAGAACTTTGAGTGACTTTTTTAAATATTTGCTGCCTATAAAGAACCTTTGTAACGGTGCCTTTTAGTATAGTTATGGTAAACCTTATAGAAAAAATGTATTGCTCTAAAGTGAAAATGTAAATTTCATTGATCATTTGACATAAATCCCAGTGATGACTAAACAGCACCTAAATGAATCTATGGCAGTCTATGATACACATCGTAAGTTGTAATTGCGAGTTGTACAAGGACGTAAAGCTTTTTACCAGATTTTTGTAATTACGATAATTATGATATGCCATGAACACAGCTAGTGACTTCCATTCAGTTTAGTTATGTCTGCCTTGTAATGACTTTACTGCCTTGTATTGACTGAAGAGTTTGTACACAAAGGTACTTCACAAAGCAGATTTCGAACATACTTCTTGGACACTATATAATCATTTAATGATCTACAACATTGGTTTTCAACCATATTCAAGAAGGCCATCCAACACCAAATTTATTCCATAGCTAGGTCTCAATTGCAGAAGTAAGGATGCAGACTTTAAAGGCGAGTCCTTCGAAGTCCAAGCAGGCCAAACTGAGTGTTGTGAAATGAGATGGTCTGGCCTACCGATCAATCTCTAATTTCATCACCTAGCAACCATGGCAGCTGCTGTTAATGAGCAGCAGTAATGTTTGTACTGACTTTTTCTGAATGTGATTTTAAAACTGATATGAAATAGTGTGAGGGCAAAGCATGGTTCACAAACTATACAGTATTTCCCTTGGTCCATATACAGTATCTGCACATGAAAAATGGAAACATTCTATAAAATTGCATCTTAGTTTCTGTTTTTAATATGTTTAGTTAGATATACAAATAAACTTAAACGTAATACGATTTAAAAGTAATCCATAATGTCTCAGAATGTGAATGATCCATAAGTTGTGTCCTTTATTTGCCTTTAAACGAAGGATGCATTTGGAGGCTGCATTCAAAGGAGCCTTCGAACTGAGACCCCCACGATGATGTAAACACCCTTCAAATGCGTCCTTCGAAGGATGCAGCCTCGGAATTGAATTGAACATTTGATTCAAATCATCAAGGGTTTCATTTATAAATGTGCGTATGCCACTTCCCACACAAAGGTTGTGATCTATAAAAAACAAACTTGACAGGAGAATGCCCGCAGCTGTATGTAAACTCTTACGTAAACATATTTAACTTAAATATTAACTTAATTGAACCACTTCAAATCATCATATGAGCCATAATCATTAATATATAAATGTACATTTATTCTGTTGTATGTTCACTTTTAGGAAGGTTTCTACGCAAAGTTTTATAAAAGAGACCCCAGCTCATTATAGAGACTTGATATTTCTTGCTAGAAATCACTTCAAAACTGGGATTTGCATAAAAACTGACCACCAATTGCGACTATTTTTACAATTCTTTTTCAGCTCCACTTCACTCCAGGATTGTGGAAAATCATAGGCAGTGAAGTGTGAGTTTGATTTGGATTGGCAGCATCTGATTGGATGTTGAACTGTACAGGAAGAAGTCAATGTTTTTATCAAATATAGTGAAAGGCCTACCATTAACTTTTCAAACATGCCTACTGCATTTTAAATTATCATTTGCGCTGACAGTTTTTGCGACCTTCTACTCAGAAGAATTCAAGCAAATTATTTACAATAGTAAGGCTACACTACAGACAATTCATATCCATAATGAAGACTGAATGAAAGTATTGTTTTCCTTGGTGTTTTGTTTTTATACGCTATGAAAACGAAATGCTCACAATCAAACTTATACATTTTTACATTTTAGTGAATGTAAAATTATTCATAAACTAATTTCAAGAGGAGCACGTGCTTATGATTGACTGCAACTGGTCCCGCATTAGCTAATGCATGATCCACCAATCAGATTCCTAAATCTCTATAAATAACCAGAGTATTTTACCTTAGCCATCTTTGTCTTGAAGAATCCCCCCTTCCACCCCTACTCCTCCCCTTTCCTTGACAGGGCGGCACGGAGGCCCAGTGGTGAGCACCGTTGCCTCACAGCAAGAATGTCACTGGTTCAAGTCTTTACCTGGCCAAGTTGACATTTCTGTGTGGAGTTTACATGTTCTCTCCGTGTTTGCGTGGGTTTTCCCCGGGCTCTCCGGTTTCCTCCCACAGGACAAAAACATGTAACATAAGTAAGTTGACCAAACCAAATCGACACCATAGACGAGCGATTAATCAGCAATATTTCTCTCCATAGTTATTCATAATTTGCATTCACTATTAACAAGCAGGGGAGTTCTCGAGATCTACCTGAGCTGAAACTCCCCTCTCGCCGTGCAAACGGGAGGGAGCCCCGGGCTCGAGGATCTCATGAGCTCAGACTCTCTTCCGGGAAAGCATGCCAAACACGCTTTATAATCAGTCATCAGCTAAGTGTGAACTCTTGAAATAAAATGTTAAATAATCCAAAGTTTGACTTACCAGACTTTTCTTAGTTTAAAATGACTTTTCGTTTTAATCTATTTGAATTTTACATTTCTCACATTAAAAATGCATTCTTAATTAAGTTACAAATAGCACACCAGCACTGAGAAACTGTCTTGGTTTCACTTTTTATGTATATGGGGTCCTTATTACAATGTGCAGTTGAAGTCCAATTTTATTAGAATTTTTTATATATATATTTTCAAAAGTAATGTTTAACAGACTAAGACATTTTTTTTACAGTATTTCCTATTATAATTATTTTTCTTGAAAAAAAAGTCTTATTTCTTATTTCTTAAGTCTTATTCTTATTAAGCTGAAATAAAATAAATAAAACTGCTAAGGTCAACGTTATTAGCCCCTTAAGATTTTTTTTTTCCAATTATAGGACATAAACCACTTTTGTCCAATGACTCGCCCAATTAACCTACTTGCCTAGTTAACCTAATTAACCTAGTTATGTCTTTAAATTGAGTGGCAATGTCGCAATTGGGTAACACTGTCGCCTCACAGCAAGAAGCCGCTGGTTCGAGGCTAAGCCAGTTGGCGTTTCTGTATGGAGTTTGCATGTTCTCCTCCGGGTGCTCAGCTTTCTCCCACAGTCCAAAGATATGTGCTATAAGTGAATTGGATGAACTAAATTGGCTGTAGTGTATGTGTGTGTGTGAGTGTGTGAGTGTATGGGTGTTTCCCAGTACTGGGTTGCGGCTGGAAGGGCATCCACTGCGTAAAACCTATGCCGGAATAGTTGGCGGTTTATTCCGCTGTGGCAACCTCTGAAATAGAGACTAAACCGAAGGAAAATTAATGTCTTTAAATAGCACTTTAAACTGAATACTAGTGTCTTGCAAAATAACTAGTAAAATATTATGTGCTGTCATTACAACAAAGACAAAAGAATTTAGTTATTAACACTATTTTTGTTTAAAAATATCTCTTGTTAAACAGCACTTGCGAAACATTTGAAAAAGAATAAAAATTTCACAAGAGGGCTAATAATTTTGTCTTCAACTGTAAGTACTGTTTAATATATTAATTAACTTCATGTGCTTTTTATATGGTTGATGATAGGATAGGGTTAGGGGTTGCATTTTATTTTACGGTGCATGTACCTAACATGGTGTTCTTACCTAGGAGAACAGTGGTGAATTATTGTTGGGTATAAGGTTAGTTTCAGGGGTGTGTTTAGGAAAAGTACCTCATTATTACCCAATTCATGTAATGACTACATCTGACACAGCACTGTAAAATAAAGTGCCTGCTTAGGTCTAGGGTTAGTTGCGTGCAATTATGTATTGTTATTACTACAGGCATTACCAAATGTTATGACTACGTTAGCAGCTGTTCAGCAAACTTTTCAAAACCTCAGTTCTGGCGTATTTTAACTTTCATTTACAGATCTCATTGCATCAATAGAGTTTTTGATCTCATCAGAAAGGGAAAAAAAAAGGCTGAGATTACAGATGTTTTTTCAGATGACTTTAAGAACGTCTCATTGTTACCAGGGAAAAACAATTGCGCCCTGTACACTCAGTAATACAGATCTCAATTGTGATTTATCTTTCCTGTAGGCAGGGCTTAAAAAGCAGCTCTGTGAACCCCTTCAGGTACACAACAATCTGAAGGTGTCATTTTGTGTTGTGCTCGAGCTGAAAAGCAGATTGTTTTTCAGTAGATTTCAAACCTGGGCATCCTGTTGTTGTGCGATTCGCTTCAGCCCAGCAGAAAACAATCAAGATGTTAATATCAGCACAAAGAAGAGACGTTGTTTTTACTGCGGTTGAACAGGGCTCTGTCACTGCACACACACTCAGTCATAGCAGCAGGCCGCAGAGTGCAGTATGCAATAGTGCGTGGGCGAACCTCGCTGTAGCTTTTAACTGCGTGGGACAGACAAATGTGTTTCTATATGTACATGTGTATGTGCGTGTGTGTGCGAAGGACAGGTGTAGGACGGGTGCAGCAAGTGTATTTCTCCAAAACAGCATCTTACTTTGCCCCGCAGTGACTCATTTCCATTTGCTTCTGCATTGCACCTTTGCCGCCTTTATGCACACACACACACACGTTTGCTCAGTTAACAGGGACAGACAACAGACTGTTGCTAATTACTGTAGTCGAACCCATCCCTAAATGCTAATCTTTACTCATGAATCATTAGTCTTCAAGTGGGATAAGATATTTAGTTAAACAAACATTTACACATACTCTTACACAAATATTCTTAAGTCATTTCTGGCACACGCCCTTCAGTCTTTGGTAATACTTTATGGTTAGGTTTAGTTATCATCACTATTTGTTTAATTCTATAAAGGTCTGATCATTTTTTTTTTTTTGGAGTAAAAATAAATATAGATTTTCTTTAACTTCTGAAGTTAAAACATTTGTATTGTGTTGTCTATATAAACACGGATATAAGCATGACAGCTTTTTTGTGATTTTTATTAAAAAACAAATGCACTGAAATGCTTATTTAAATTGGGAAGAAATGGCAGTGTTGTTTTAAAGACTATGTTTTACTTTTATGTTTTATGTTTTACTATGTTTTTTAAACTTTACACTTTAAAGAAAACTTTAAAGAATTTTAAGATGGCCTCTTATTTTTTCCATAGCTGTATGTGCTTCATTAAAAAAATAACAACACTTAAATAGTTATGAACTTTAAAAAAATCTGCCCTTATTGTTTAAACTTCAATACAATTGATTTGTTATGAACTAGCCAATACATAATTCTCTGGTATTTAGTACTTCTTATGTATTTATATAACCTGAATGAATGTTAAACAGATTTACAATCTTCTACATAAGCGAAGAGCATCGTCAAACTAGCCAAAACATTCAATAAATGAACAGACAAATTATAGAGGATGTGTAGAACTTTATGAATGATGAGAATTTTAAAAATGTGTGACCGTTTTGCTGAGGGACCTTCCTAACAGTGTCATCAAATGCTTTTGCACTGGGAAAACCCAGCCACGACCTTTTCTCTCAAACACCCAACGCATCTTCAGTGACAAAAAGGATCATTTAGGCTATGAATGAAAGATATTAATGTTTCTGAATGATTATGTAAATTGTATACAGTTGAGGTGAGAATTCTTAGCCCTCCTGTTAAAATTGAATTCTTTTATATTTTTTTCTTACTTTGTTTACTGGAGAGAATATCATATGAACACATATCTAAACATAATAGTTTTAATAACTCATTTCTAATAACTGATTTCTTTTATTTTTGCCATGATGACAGTACATTTTAACTAGATATTTTTCAAGTTAGAGTAATTAGGCAAGTCATTGTATAACACTGGTTTGTTCTGTAGACAATCTAAAAAATATATTGCTTAAGGGGGCTAATAATATTGACCTTAAAATGTTTTTAAAAAAATTAAAAACTGCTTTTATACTTGCTGAAATAAAACAAATGAGACTTTGTCCAGAAGAAAACTATTATAGGAAATACTGTGGAAAAAAAATTCCCTGCTCTGTTAAACATTTGGGAAATATAAAAAAAAAAGGGTGAATAATTTTGACTTCATCTCTATCAAGTAATGATAAGTAAAATCAAGTAATATCAAGTCAAATTTAATTTTTAGCAAATGGTGGAAGATTATTTAACTTTTCTAATTATTTGGTGTTGTTGAGAAGCTTTGCTCTGTTTTTGATATGTTTTTGGGAATAATAATTGTATAGTCATGAAATTAATTGTTAATAATGTTTTTTTTTTTCATAATTCAAATTCTTTCTCTCTCTGTCTGTGTGTTTCTTTCTAGGATCTCACCTGTTGAAGTTCAGTTCCTGAAAGAGATCTCACTGATGGATGGCACTAACATGGTTAATTTTGCAGCATGATCAGCTCTCAAACTGAATGATGAGACACATGGAGGATAGGTTTACTGGGAGGAAAACCACATAGGACGTCTCATAGTCGTCTCTCCCATGCAGCTGCTCCCAGACACCCACTCTTCCTGCAGGAGTGCATGTGTGTGTGTGTGTGTTCAACAAAGAGTAAGTCTAAATCTAAAAACCTCTCACTTTTCAGTCTTTATTCATGGATTTATAGGTGTAAAATTGTAAATGTAAACAGAGAAATTTCTTGAGGTGAACTCATCGTTTTTCTAGTTAAAGGGGGCACATTATGCAAAGTTCATATTTATAAGATGTTTAAACTCAGTATGTGTGAACACAGTTTATAATGAAAATCCACACAGTTGTTTTTTCTTATAATCCCCATAAATCATAAACAGCCTCTCCAAATGCACGGCTGCAGTTTTCCCTGATTGATCCCTCCCTGAGTGAGCTACATCAGTCCATCATTTTGTTTACTCGCTAATATCTGCACCAGAAAATAACATCAAAAAATGTTCTGTTGTTGGATGAACCAATGAACATAGAAGAGAATCTATAGCTATATACTAATATAGCTATCTGACATTCAAGCCTCTGAAGACATTGTGGTATAATTTAGAATGATGGTAATTGCTCAAAATATATTTTACGCCATACTGCATCACCAAAGTGGATCAATTCCACACTCTTTCTGAGTGGAAGGTCAATTCCATATTCAAAACAAGTATGTCACTTTTTACATTTACAAAATGTTTTCAGTTTTCCTTTCTGAATGTGCTTGTTGTGATGCCTTATGGCTAATGTGGCTAAAGTTAGCATTGTCTCTGTCTGTATTCACAGAGACGGAGTTGTCATTAGGTTTATCTTAAAAATGTTTGCTGTTAGCATAATTCATAAATGGTAAGAGGAAAACGGGGACCTGTGAACAGTGGCAACCACTCACGGCTTGACTGCCTTTTTTACATTTCCTGTAAAGATAAGAAAATTGCACTAATAATTGTGTAATGTTTATTTGCAAAGGTCAGAACAGAGCTACTTAATGAATTGAGTCAACTTGACTCCACAACAATTACACAAATGTATCCACTTTACTCCCCATTGTATCCATTAAGAAACGTCCTGGTGCATCTAGAAAGTGTAACTTTAGGAGTTATTTCTGATATTTTGGCTGTGTGAGATTTGCTTGTTTTTTTTCTTACTTTGTTTTGCTTTGAGTGTCAGAATAATGTTTATTTGCTCTGCCTGCTTTTTGAAGGGGGTGGTGTGCAGTAGTTTATTTCAATTTAAAGCAACACACAAATATGCTCACACCCAAATAGAGGCTAATTTGACAAACTAATATATTAGTTAGTATATATTAGTATATATTTGAGACAACTCTTCAGAGATTTCATTTAAAATTTTCATTATATGTCCTCTTTAAAAAGTTTTATGCATACTGAATATCATTTTACTATTTATTTTATATATATTTAACAATGAGCATGTTGCATCATGTAGACCAGTGGTTTCCAATTCCAGTCCTTGCACATTTTGTATGTCTCACTTATACACACAAGGATCAGTTCATAGATCTCTCTGATGATCGAGCTGATGATCTGAATTAGGTGTGTTAAGTAAGGAAGACATTCAAAAAATGTACAGGGCGGGGGGGTCCCAAGGACTGGAATTGGGAACCACTGATGTAGACCACTATGCTGAGATCACATGACTTATTTTATGTTTGGTAACTTAACTGTTACTGGCCACTTTCGAATGCTGAATTAGTGAATCATAGCTGATTTTAAACAGTGTATTACAATAGCACTGTCAACCATTGCTTTTGGAAGAATATACATCCACACCACTAGGTGTCACTATAGGCGTTTAAATATAGACACCCAAATATATATATTTTTTAATTGCATTGTCTCATACTTTAAATGTGAATAATAGACAGATTTTTGAAAGTACCTCACAATACATTAATTTGCTATAATTATCCCCCAAAGAAAAAAGTGGCATTGAAACCACAGTCATAAATAGCATTACCCAGCAGGCCACACGAAGCTCTTGGACTGACTGCCCAGGTCTGCAGGTGCACAGAGACATGGGAAGACAAACCCTTCAGAGGCTGAGAATCTGTTTTTTGGGGGGTTTTTTCAACCCTGACCTTGAAAAACATCCGTTGATAAAATACTGGTCTGACATGTTGTGGATGGAAAACTTCGAGGTGAGTGTGTGACCGCACTCAATGTGAGGTTTTGAGAAAGCATCAAGCTGTTTACACACACTCACAGGGTGTCTCTGTTGTGGTGGGCCGCACATAAGTTTCCATTCCGACGAAAACATCATTTCCTGGACAAAGAGTCTTCCGAACATGTAATCCGTTGCGTCCAATACATTGAGTCTACAGAGTCTTAACAGATACCAGCACACATCAGCAATGTTTTTTGCTTGCAGTTCAGTTTTAAACATCGAACTTTCCTGCAGAAGTGTGTGTGTGTGTGTTTGTGTATGGTATGCTCTGGTGTGTGTTTGTACTTGCTTAGGTCTGCTTTCTGAACTCCTACGTGATAAGTGAGTGCGTCTGAGCTGCACAGCATCAATAGTGTGGTAAACCACAGACAGAAATAGCTGATGTACTTTTTTCGTGTACTCTGGCCTGGGTCTCACCTGTGGGAGAGAGAACAGGAGGTGGGTGGCGTTAAAGGTGACACTTTAAATGAAAAGTACATTAAATTGGGTTATTGTAATTTAAAAAAAACAGACACAAAAATATTGCTTGAACTAAAATAAAATTGTAACTGAAATAAAATGTAAACCTTTTTCTTCACTAGAAATAGCTTATTTATTATTTGAAATGTTTTATCAATGTAAAAAGTTCTACATGGAATCATTAAAGATTATTTTTAAGAGTGTGTAAACATATAAATTGACAAAACAAAAAAACTTTTTAAAAAATTTATGAAAATGAGAAATATGCCAATTAAAAATATTAAAAATAATAATAATAAATGTTATAACGTAAATACTATTGCACACTTTACCATACAATAACCATCATACTGCATATTTATTCAATTAGAAATTGCGTACTTAAAAAGTTAATTTACTCCAAAATTAATATTTTAGCCACCCTCATTTCATTTCAGATCTGTAAGTTGTTTTTTCATCTTTGAAGTCTTAAAAGGAGAAAATCAAAAATGTCTCCAAGATAATCAAACATTAGAGATTTACAGTATCTCCCAGAATTTGAAGTATATTCAAAACCTTTGATGCTTCAAATCATTCATAAAGAGATCAAAATATGACTTCATATGAAGAGACAATCAGTTTACATTATGAACAGATTTAATTTTCCCTTTTATTCAAGTCTTCTGATTTAAGATTCTGTACTGCATACTGAATGTAGTCGCAGGTAAAGGGTGTTTATTTTATACAAAATATGTAAAACATTTTGTCCCTGAAATCTTGCCAAATGTGTTCTCTCTTTTAATTTATATATGCAGTTATGTAGTTATTTTTATTTAAAATATTGTGCAATTTAATTATTCATTATTTAATTTTTGGTTCAGATCTCTAAAAGACACAGTCCCTGAAATGTTGGCAAATGTGTTCTCTCTGGGTAAATTGGAAAACTGACATATCTGATTTTTTTGGGTACTTTTTATGTTAAATATGACACGGTGACACAGGGCAACACACATCAACAGGTTCATTGGTTAGACCCCTAAGAACTCATTTAATCACATAATATTGCCATCTCTAAAAATAGAAAGGCTGTAAATATAGACACGGCATATCTAAAATATCTCAGGTAAAATGTAGTGTTATTTATTATAATCAAAATGGTCTAATTTAAGCCCCCATAAAATTACAGTTGAAAATAAGGGCCACAAGTAATGTAGGTAACCAGTGGTCCGTCAGTATGTGTTTCTCGTTGTCAGATTCTTCACAAGTCTACATGGCATCAATATCTCTGTTGAAGATGTTGATATCTGTCATCTGGAGACTTTCCGCTGAAGGTCTCCAGACGCTGGTCCCCACAGGGGAACGTGAGCGAGCGCAGCACCATCTCCTGCTGGCATAGTGGCATCTTTCTAAAACTGGTATTAGGCATTTCCTGCTGGGTTGGTTGGCGGGTGGAAGTGTGTGTGTTTGTGTGCATGAGTGTGTGTTGGAGTATAGAGCACCTGGCTTGCGCAGCTGTGGGTCTCCTAGTAGGGGGGAGCAGGAGGAGGGGGATGAGGTCCTGCACTGTCACAAACTGTGAGTGTGTTTCATATGTGCATCTGCTCATTTCTGTATCGGCTGCCAAGGGCTGAGTTCATCATAAAATAAACCTGAAGAATCTGGTTTGACATGTTGTACATGCAAATGTTTTATTTGCTCTTGAACTTGGTAAACACGGTATAGCAGCAAACTTGTATAGTTAGGCCTTGTTCCAGCCTGGTATATTAACATGCATTCAAATGCTTCTCTTGTGATTTCGATGAGAGCTTTTCCTCCTATTTCATCACTCTCTTCTTCACTTCCATTTGAGCTTTTAGTGCAACACATGATAAATATTGAATGAAGGAACCAATATTAGGCAGCTTATGAACTAGCAGGAAAGCAAGTATCTGAGCCAAATATTCCTTTCCCGATCCTGTCCCATTCTCTCTCTCTTCAACTGTACTTCCAGTCATCATACTGTCACTGCAGTGATAAAAATGTGCTCTCCTGCTTGCTGGACATATTGAAGTACACACCTTCACAGGCGGTCTAGTAACTCATGCACAATTATAGGCTATTATAATAAAGATGACTTCATAAAATATATAAACAAAAACGTCATAAGTGTCATTCTTTTAGATTTATTTTTGTTATGATAGGACAATATTTGGCTAAGATACAACAATTTGAAAATATGGAAACTGAGGATTAAAAAAAATCTACATACTGAGAAAATCGTCTTTAAAGTTGTCTAAATTAAGCACTTACGTACATTACTAATCAAATTTATTTTTTATGTTTTTACAGTAAGACATTTACAAATTATCTTCATGGAAGATAATACTCTTCATTAAGTAAATAATTAGTTCATAATTTTGACCAATGCAATGCATTTTTGACTATTACCAAAACATAATTATAATTATGTTAACATTTATAATTTTAATTATAAAATCTCAATAGAAGCTTTCAATGTAAATATGATGTGACAAAAAATTATTCAGTACAGTCTTAAATGAACAGTCAGAATGATTACTATAGCTATTCTAGTAGTTATAGAATTTTGGTAGGTCCAGTGTTAATTATCTATTTTTTGCAGCTCTTTTTATCAATCACGTTATGTCAAAAGGTAGAGAATAGGCAGTCTGTGGCTGTTCAATGTATTCAAGCATATGAGCATTTACACTGCAATGTGTTTTTGACTACTATGGCCTTGTCCACTTGAGGTGGTTTTGCCAAAACTCATCTTAATAAAGTAAACAGGGCCTTAGTTGTTCCCTCAAGAGCATAGGTGTAGCAGGTTAGCATGATCCATGTATGTGCTGTTTACATTAGCACATGAACTTGAAAATGGAACATTTTGAAAACACTGAAGACCCTGTTATATTTTTTAAACGCGGGTGTTTTATTTCCGTGTAAACAGACTGAAACACAAACTTTTAATAACAGAGGTATGACTATACACAGTCGCTCTCTGACTGGTCTTCTGGACTATTGCGTAACGTTCCCTGATTCGTCAAGTCCCTCTCATATGACTGTTACGTAAAAGACTGTGAGAACTGATGCCAGAAAAATATGCCCAGTTTTACACTTTACTTAGATGACCCACTTTAGACATTTCCTTGACTAGTATAAGTAACTTGCCAAAAACATACATAACAAACTATAAACCAAACAAAAAAACTATAAACACAACCGTTGTCACTTATATTGCAACAGATAAACCCTATCTACTGTATATGTGACAAAGTGGCTGTTTGAAATCAAGTGTCCTTTGTGGCAGTACGTCATGAACTTCATTGTATGTTGTGTCACCATACGTTTATACGAATGTATAAAGGGGGCTGTCAGACATTTATTTCACCGCACACTGTGTAGACAGAATTACTGTTTACAAATTTCATTGTCGTAAAGACATAGTTCATCCAAAAATGTTTAATTCTGGATCATTTACTCACCCTTTACTCGTCACAAATCTGTATGAGCTTCTTTCTTCTGTTGAACACAAAAGAAGATATTTTGAAGAATGTTGTTAACCAGTAACCAATGAATGACATCCATAGCAGGAAATCTTGGACTACCATGACTACAGGTTTTCAGCATTCTTCAAAATATCTTCTTTTGTGTTGAACAATAAAAAAAGAAATCCATAAAGGTTTGCAAGCATTTGAGGGTGAGTAAGTTGTGAGTAAATTTTTATTTGTGGGTGAACTATCTCTTTATGTCATGTCATAACGCTCCTCATGTCTGTTGTAGACACGGTGTAGCTCACATTAGAGTATTAGTAGACTAAGAATAGGTAGAAGTTAAAATGTGGAAATTACTTCTTATAGTCAACTTGTCTGAAGGGGAAAATTAAAACTTTAACGCTGCCATCATATTTTGAAGATAATTAAATGGTCTAATAAATTCCTTGTATGCTGCCTTTCGTGCTACAACATACCTGGTTGTGCATCTATATTGATATGAATAGAGATACTATAACTAGTAGATTTCTCCAGTTATTATACAGAGGTCTTTGGTTTCAGAGACAAATAAAATGACACTGTGATGGTGACTGTGTTCCCTCAGTGTGCAGCTTCATTTGGTTCCTCTTTAGTTCAGAAAAGCGGTTATTTCATCACCAGAGAGTTTGTTGAGCAGCTCATGTCTCAGTATTCATTTCCCAAGTGTACTAGGTGGGGGATTTAAACGGTTTCTGGTTTGGAGGTCCATGTTATGCAGCACAGACAGCTAAAGTGATTTGTTGTTGACTGTTTTGAATCAAACAGCACAAAGTCACAAGAAAAGCTGTATTTGTTCCCACTCTGTATGAGTCACTAGGAGTGCATTAACCTTGACTGAGACGCTGAGCATCTGTTTGCTGTCCTTGACTCCCAAATTTTTTGAGGTTGTTTTTTTTCTTTGTTTTTTTAGATAATCTGATCCTCTTTTACAGTAATTTCTGTGTACAGTTGTTTGTTTATTTATTTATGTATTTTTTTTGTGGTTTGAGATCTGGTGACTGTGGAGGACATTTGTGTATACTTTACTCACTTTTATGTTCAAGGAAATAGTTTGAGTAGCCATGACAAGACATGTTCAATTCAGCATATTTTAATAACGAACATGCACAGTATTGATATTGTGGGCACTTCAGAATACCAATAATTATTTATCATTTAAACTTTTACATTGCTTTTTAAGAATATTCGCATTGTATTTGCAGTGGTGATCACAACTGTTTCAAATGCTTGACTTGGTTAGCTTAATACCATTTTCATATGTTAATAAATTGGCCTACTGCATGCTAAACAATGATTGAAAACTATTTATGACTATTTATTGGACTATTGTATGTTAACACTGTGCAGTAAGATTTAGCATTTGTTAATTCACCTAAACTCATGATGAAAACTACAAAAGCAGTGATGTTCATTTTTTAGTTAACGCCCAATAACACCTTAAAATCATAGTCGTAATCTGATTACAAGTTGTAATTGTTTTATTAAATGGAGTTAATAACTAAATTCAGTTATATATATTTTTTTACTAATATTAACTTAGTAACTGTAATAAATCTGGCATTTTCTCATTGTTGATTTTTAATCCTGTTGCTGGAAGGGCATTGTCACGGCCACACACACAAAGGAGAGAAGACAGGGATTACTTTGTGAGTATTTATTGTGCACAAATAAATGCATGCACAAACAGTAAACAGATGAGCTGTGCAATGGGTTGAAGGCTTTCTCACACATTAGTCCAAGAGGTAAGTTCAAGTGCATTGCAATCACCAACGTAACAAAAGTCACTTCCCTTGATCAGTCGTTTGCATCCACAGGTACGTAAAGCAAGCCTCAAAGGAGCACAGGAGAGATCGGAGCAACAGGGAGAAGATCCAAGAAGCGGAGACCATCCAACGTTGATTCCAGCCGGTGATTAACTGAATAATGTGAGTATTTATAGGGAGTGGGTGATTGCATTACATTAACTAATACTTACCGACTAACATTTAGTAGGGATTTTTAAAATATAATTTATAATAATTTAGCAATTTAATTCAGTTGAAACATTTATTTACTCTGAAGATATATAATACATATATAAAATATATATAAAAGAAGCAATACACTAAAAAGAAGCAATACACTAAATATTTTTTGTTATTATACATGTTAAAGTAAACTATTTTTGCTGCTTAGGTCAACATTGTGATAAAAATGTATAACATGATAAAAACTAAGTAATTAATCGCAGCAAGATAATGTGATACCATCATAAGTTTACTGTGATCATAATCAACATTACTCAGGTAGGCTGTGTAATTTAAACAATGGGGCCAAGGTATGGCAAGGAAATACGCCACACAATAATACAACCAGCATCAGCCTAAACTGTTGAAACAAGGCAGGGTGAAGCCATGATTTCACATTGTTTACGCTAAATTCTAATGCTGCCATCTGAATATCACAGTAGAAATTGAGACTCATCAGACCAGGCATCATTCTCCTCTGACCTTTTCATTAAAAGAGCATTTTCGCCCACAAAATTGTTTTTAGATAATTTTCTGTGAGAACTTTAAAAAGTTGTGTGAAAATCCAAGTAGTTCAGCAGGTCCTGAAATACTCTTTTGATCCAATTTGCACCAACTGCCATGCCACACACTTAAAGTGGACCTGTTCTGCCCCTTTTTACTAGATGTAAAAAAAAGTCTCTGATGTCCCTAGAGTGTGTATGTGACATTTCAGTTCAAAATACCACACAGATAATGTTTTATAACTCTTTGAAACTGCCCCTTTTAGGCTTTGATCCTAATTGTGCCATAGTGGTGACTGTCGCTTTAAATTAAAATGTGATTGTGCTCTTTTCAAAAGAAGGCAGAGCTACAAACTCTAGAACATCACTAAGGGGCGGGGCTTTCCTCCTTTCTGCCCCATTCTGTTGCTCGGTTTGAATGTCAGCATATTGTTATGAAAACATTCACATACCTAAGTGCATTATGTTTGTGCCGTGTGATTGACTGATTCTATTTTTGAGCTAAAAACAGTTGTGTAAAGAAACAAATGTAAGAAGCGTAAGAAACAAATTGACAGTGAGTTTATCTTCAACTAGCTTGACATATTTTGTTCTCATGAATTAGGAAAAATGGCTTCTAAATGCATTAAAGATTGTTTAAATAATATTTAAAGTCTTATGTCGCACTGCACTATAAAAAATGCAGGGTTCCACACAATTTATTCATGTTTTATGTTCATTCCACTCTCAAATTTCAGTGGAATGAACATAAAACAATTAAGTTGTCCCCCCATAAATCTCAAGAATTGTGTTTTCTGCTTATTTTTAATAAGTAGTTTGAACAAGCAGCAAAAACTAATTTTTTAGTGTGGTATAGTTGTGGGAAAAGCCAAAAATACATTGTATAAGCCAAAATTACAGATTTTTAATTTATGCCAAAATTCAATAGATTATTAACTAAAGATCATCTTCCATTAGGAAATTTTGTACATTTCTTTGTATATCAAAACTTAATATTTGTTAGTAATATGCAAGGCTAAGACCTTGATGTTTTCGCAACATTTAGATTTGTTATAAACCCTCAAATTCAAGTCTCAGACAATTTTTATCCTATCACAACAAATCATACAACAATGGAAAATGTATTTATTCAGCTTTCATATGATGGATATTTCTCAATTTAATCAATGAACGTTTTGTCACATTTTACAAATATGTTTGGTAGGTCTGTCTGTTTAAATAATCTCTATGTGTCAAAGAGCTTGAAATCACTGCATGTGAAGGACTGCAGATGAAATCCTCTAGTATCCTGTAGGGGGCACTTTGGATCTTGGAAAAGTGCTTTGGAATGATGGAGAGCAGAGAACATGATTTCTTGTGTGTTAAGTGTAAACCAATCAGAGTTAAGATATTCTGGCAGATTTACTAGTTGGTTACTTCTAAAACCAAATCCGATGTTTATAGAAAAGGCTTGAGGAAAGTTAAAACCTATTTTATTTCAAAATTTACTTCAAAATAGGTTTGGTTTTCTCATTTTACTCATTGTCCAAGTGATGAATCGTTTGTCGTAAATAATTAGGCAACCATAAAGATCTCAGGGAGTATTTGTGAAGTGGAAGTGACTTTTGAAGTTATAGCATATCGAATAGCTTCTCTAGACTGTCAGGATGGTGTTGTCTTGTCGTCTCTTTTCTTTTCAGTTTATATTTCACAGCTCAGAGGAACAGCTACAAAAATCCATCAGAAGCAGGTCACATGGCAGGTTAAAGGTGAGAAGTTGGGATTGACCTGTAGGGGAAAGAGGTCACGCATACATCACAAATGTGGCCTCAGGAAATTCTAAAACCTGTGACGAACTAGCATGTAAAATGAGCTTAAAAACACAACATTCAGTTAAAGATTAAGACCACTGTGTAAACTATGAGGAAACAGCAGTGCTTACTGTCAAAACACATTTGCTTTAGCTTTCACAACATCTCTCAAGTGATAGCTAATCACTTGTTGTATCACTCTGTGCAACTATTCAATAAGTATTAACTGGAATATATTTTAGTAATGCATTTTAGAATATTTATAGATATAAATGCAAAACGAATGTGTCACATTTTTAAGTGTGTATTCTAGTGTGCAGGAAAAAGACCATTATAGTTCATCAAATATATTTTCCAATGTTAGGGTTAGGTATGTTGCCATTATAGGCTTACAGATAGAATTGGCAATTTTAGTGTTTACATTGTAAAATAATTATGTAATTGCAGGAAGGAATTATTACACTTTAAAAAATGCTGGACTATATTAACCTACATTGGGTCAAATATGGACAAACCATATATAAGTTTTTGTAAATATCTTAATATAATCTTTCTTTGGTTATGCAAATGTTATTACTGAACATTATGATCTCTGGATTAGCTGAAATATTGAGAAATGTTTAAAAATTCCAATAAAGCTCAATTGAGATAAGTTTCATTAATGATGAATTTAAAAATCTTATTATCTCATCATTAAAAATCATGTAACTAAGATTTATCAAAATAAAAAAATACACTGTTCACTGAGTTTTGAGAACTGTTTACGTGTGAGACAGTCAAGTGTTTTGTTTTGTTGTTGTTTTTTATGTCAGGGTTGTCTAGGGATCTATCTATCTATCTATCTATCTAAATTTACAATACTTAAACCAGTATTCCACATTTGGCTTTACAAACTTTCTTTTCCTAGTAAGAGGTTCTCCAGAGAAAGGGAAAAACCTGAACTGACATGGACTGATTTCTATGCTGTGATTTGTGACAGACACAAGTCTGTTTGAGTTCTCATGGCTGGGTCTAGTTTCCCCTCCCACTCCTTCCTTATCAGTAATAAACGCAGAAATCCAACACCTCACAGCTCACCAATCGGTGTTTGTGACTTACGTCCGATCATCCGTGCCCAAGGGCCAATTTCACGGCGGGCGATCACAACGACCAAATGTCTCCAGTCATCCTCTGCTCTCTTTGATGGGGGCAGATGAAGTGAGAAATGGAGGAAGGAAGGATTGTGGGATTACAGTGGTGGTTGTAGTTTTCAGATTGAGAGAATGTGTGACTAAACCGTTTTTTTACTTTTTGTTGAGTCATTGACAAAGGTAGTAGCTAAACAATTTTTGAGTCATTAGCTATGATTCTAACCACCTATTTTTATGACCATTTTGGAAAAGATTAATGGAACATTGGAACATACACAATGTGCATATATTTGGAAAATGTGCATTAAAAACTTATGCATACAACTGAGTGGGATAAACTTTTTATATGGTAAGAAAAAATGTCCATACATTACGATGGAAACACATTTACCAAATAAAATCCAGTAAGAGATCATGTGATAACAAAAATGGGTGCAATGGACAAATCAGCAGACCGATCATATCGGAAGTATTGTTTTGGTCAATCTAAAATCCCTTAGTCAAAGTCTATCATCAAAGTGGTTTGGTATCATTACCTCCAATATTGTCTTGAGTGGCTGCGCTCCCAAACTGCGGTATCGCGCCTCCAAAAGCCACTGCACGTTCATTGCATTTCGTCTTCCTCTTCTGTTCTGAGGTGCAAGTAATTTATCATATAAGAAAAAAGTCCCGCGGTGGCTTCTCCTTTGGCAGCATATTCCAATTATTCTTTTTGATGTTTATCACCGGTTTATCAGAAAGTGACGATTTTGTTCTCTCTGGCTCATTCGAAGTTTAGCTTGCATCTTTGGATGGAAACATGGCTATTACCAAAAGAAGTAACTATAAATGTCATATATCTATACTCAAAAAATGGATGTTTGCTATTTGTTCGAACTACTTATATAAAATGTGCTGAAACAACACAATTCTTGAGTTTTTTGGGGGGACAACTTAATTATTTTATATTTAATCCTCTTAAGTTTTTAAAAAGTAACAAGTTAACTTAATTCCTTCATGTTGTCCCAACACAAAGCGATTGTGTGGAACCCAGCATTTTTTTTTTACTGTGTATAAATATGTCTGTGAACATGCCTTATAGCACATATGCCCTGTTTACACCTGGTCTTAAGATCCATTTTGTTTAATTGGGTCACAAGTAGACTAGGAAAACACATTTCCAATAATTCTTGGTCTTTCAGTCTATTTTTACAATCTCTTTTGTCCACTTTTGACAACTTGACCTGTTTTCTTTGAGGAGAGTGTCTATGATTAAATGCATGTATAGGCATTTGATTTTGCTAAATAAGCTTGCAGTATAATACGTACATTAAAAGGAGACTAAAAAATGGTACTAAGAACAAACGTTTTTGTTTCTGCTCTGCTACTCATTTTTTTTTGGAATCAGGTCTAGAAGGAGAGTATTTCTGCTTTTTACATTTTTAAGAATTTTAAGCAAGCATTACAATTTTACACTGTAAATATACATTTGTTAAGTTTACTAAATTGAATTGCACAAACTCATTCAATTAAGTACTTTTTTTAATACTTTTTTTGAAGGGGGGGGTGTACCTTTAATTGATAGGACAGTAGAGAGTATAGACAGGAAAGCGTGGGGAGCAGAGAGAGGGGAAGGATCGGCATAGGACCTCGAATTGATCTCGGGTCGCCGTGAGTGCCATGAGTCAACCACTACGCCATTGGCGCTGACTCAATTAAGTAATTTATATTAAGTGTTTATTTCTTACTAATATATTAAAAATATTCCTTACTTCACATATAGTCACATTTACTTAGACCATTTAGGTTTTGTTGATTAACTCGATCTGTATCTGTTATCAGTTATCAGAGTTTTAAAATTTTATTTTTACAGAAACCTCACGCTAAATCATGTCTCCCTATTTTAATCATGTGCAAAAATAATTTTCTAGTCTGACAAAAAGCATCCCGGCAACTAGACATCTGCATGGTTAGGTGAACTCATTCAGTTTAAGTTCAGCCTAATACAATCAAATTTTGAGTTAATGTAACTTGTTTCTATTAAGTACAATGAACTTTCATTAAAAAAATGTAAGTCAAATGAACTCATTCATTCATTCATTTTCCTTCAGCTTAGTTTCTTTATTTATCAGGGGTCGCCACAGCGGAATGAACCGCCAACTTATCCAGCATATGTTTTACGCAGCGGATGCCTTTCCAGCTGCAACCCTGTACTGGGAAACACCCATGCACTCTCACATTCACACTTATACACTATGGCCAATTTAGCTTATTTAATTCACCTATACCTCATGTCTTTGGACCGTGAGGGAAACCGTAGCACCCGGAGGAAACCCACGCGAACATGGGGAGAACATGCAAACTCCACACAGAAATACAAACTGACCCAGCCAGTGCTCGAACCAGCGACCTTCTTGCTGTGAGGTGACTATGCTAACCACTGAGCCACCATGCCACCTCAACTGAACTCATTTCATTTAATTAATTACACTGCTCGATGTTACAGTGTAGGTGACAGTGTAATTATTTTTTTGGCTAGCGCATTTCATCAAAACCTCCCATAATGTTTAAGAATTAGGTCAGTTTTTGAAGACTGTGGTATTTTGTGGCTATTTGAATTATGTTTTTGACCTCATGAGCATTTACAGTATAAAAAAGCAAAATGGTTGAACACAAGTTCAGCTACTTCTGGAAGTGTTTCTTGTTGTCGCTTGTTGTCGTGGCATCTTAAAGCAGGTGAAAACAGGACCTCAGCTTCCCATCTTGATCTTAAAAGCATGCACATGTGCATAGGAATGTATTGAGAAGCAGATAGATAACTGTAAAAAGGAGACTATGATATAGACAACTGGGGTCAAGAGACACCACTATAGCCACAGTCTGTCTGTCTGTTACATTTGCCATCAGGAACAGAAAGACATTCAGTCAAACAAACACAAGAAGTCTCTTTTTCTTACCGCAACTACAACTACAATTTTATGTATTTGCATAAACGTGAACAAGCACTTGCACTAGTTGAAATATGACCAATAAAAAGACATGCTTTTTATTTCCTCATCATAACTTGCAAGTAACTATAAGTAGCATGTAAAATAAATAAAATATTGTCCACTTCTGTCATTTGATGGTATTTGGCTTTTATGTAACTGTCGCCTTTTGACTTTACGAAATAAACTTTACGGTCAGTATAATGTTGATTTGACAGAACTTTTAAAATAATGAATGAACAATGAATCAACATTGAACTGAACTGAGCTCAGTAATAACACACTTGTCTTGCTACAGCTGCTTTATAGCGAAATTTGGATTTATTTAATTTTATATCCTGTTTAATAATGAAAAGCTGCTTTGAAACCATTTCTATTGTATATAGCATTATACAAATGAACGTGAATTTACATATTTACATACAAGACCAAAATCGTATATACTTAGTTTGCAGAAATTAGTCACTATGCGTTTTTATGAAAAAAAAGAAGCCAATGAAAAATACCTTAATAGATCAGATAGCAATTTTTGAGGTTGTTCACTTTTAAAAAATTTTGAATGAGATTTTTATATCTGTCTAGCTCTGTTTAGGTTTTCCTTTTCTTGTACTGATGTATATATAAAATAAACAATAACATATTGGCCAAAAAAGGCAGCCATTTTATATTACTATTTAATATTGGTTTCTTTTGTCCTCCATTAATTTCCCATTAAAAACACATTTAATCTGTTGATGATTCATTGGATTTGATCAAACGTGTGCAATTTAGATATGAATAAATGATAATCGTCTACTTGAGTTGCTTCTGTGCATTTTGTTCAGTATGTGATGTGCATGATCACTCAAAACCTGAAGCAACAAAGGCAAAAAAAGAAATGCAGGTGAATGTCAAAGAACTTTATAATATGTCTCTATAGGTATATATATATGTCTGCAAGCATGCGGTGTGACTTTTGGGTAATGCAGTCGTTTGTAAAGCAAAGATGGAAAATCTTAGAGAGGCAGAACTTGCAGCTGAGGTTAAATGTGTTTGTGTGTGTGTGTGCGGATATGTGTGTTATTAATGCCCTGGGTGCTGCAGTGAGAGCAGATACTGGTTAGATGCTGTGGTTGCGCTCTTGCAGTGGCAGGAAACCCAACCTGTGATCTTTGCAGACTCTAATGGAAAATTCGCTCAAACAGAAAAAAAAGGTGTGTGTGCGTTTGTCTACATCTGTGACTGAGAGTGTGAACATGCTCCTGTCACCTAAAAATAAAGGTGTTTATTTATATGATTATAAAGGATGTTAGCATTCTATTTAAGTGATATTTCTTTTCTTTTTTTATGTTTATATCTGCTTCTAATCTTTGACAGAACTTTGCAATTTGCAATCATTGCAATTGTAAAAGAGATATGTATTGATGATAATGCATTTATTTGCTCTTTTACCCAGAATTACATGCGTACACATGCCTCGTGTTTCATGCTTATTATTTTTATCATATTTTTGACAATATTTTAGTGTTGTCTTGCAAAAGATTTGACAGAATTTCACAATTCGCAGTCAAAGCAATTGTGAAAGAGATCATATATAGATAATGTATTTATTTGCTATTTTACCCAGAATTACAAGTATACATGTGTGTTTCTTTTTAATTTAATATCATTTTTTGGACAAAATTTTAGTTTAATATTTGAGAGGAATTAACAGAACTTTAAATATTGCAATGATGATAAAGCATTTATTTGCTATTTCACCCAAAATTACAAGCATCCACATCTCCTTTGTGTTTTGTATTTTATATCATTTCTTTGACTAGGACGGCACGGTGGCTCAGTGGTTAGCACTGTCACCTTACATTAAAAAGGTCACTGGTTTGAGTCCCGGCTGGATCAGTTGGCATTTCTGTGTGGAGTTTGCATGTTCTCCCGGTGTTCGCGTAAGTTTCCTCCAGGTGCTCTGGTTTCCTCCACAGTCAAAAGACATGCGGTATAGGTGAATTGAATATACTAAATTGGCCATAGAGTATGTGTGAACGTGTGTATGGGTGTTTCCCAGTACTGGGTTGCAGCTGGAAAGGCAGCCGCTGCGTAAAACATATGCTGAAATAGTTGCCGGTTCATTCAGCTGTGGCAACCTCTGAAATAGAGACTAAGCCGAAGGAAAATGAATGAATGAATGAATTTGTTTGACTATATCAAACAGCCGGCAGCTAGCTCTCTGCAGCTCTCACATGGTTGCCCACTGAAGCTAAGCAGGGCTGCGCCCGGTCAGTACCTGGATGGGAGACCACATGGGAAAGCTAGGTTGCTGCCGGAAGTGGTGTTAGTGAGGCCAGCAGGGGGCGCTCAACCTGTGGTCTGTGTGGGGACTCTATACTGCTCAGTGAGCGCCGTCTTTCGGATGAGACGTTAAACCGAGGTCCTGACTCTCTGTGGTCATTAAAAATCCCAGGATGTCCTTCGAAAAAGAGTAGGCCAAATTTGCCCACTGGCCTCTGTCCATCATGGCCTCCTAACCATCCCCATATCATAATTGGCTTCATCACTCTGTCTCCTCTCCACCAATTAGCTGGTGTGTGGTGTGCGGTCTGGCGCAATATGGCTGCCGTCGCGTCATCCAGGTGGATGCTGCACACTGGTGGTGGATGAGGAGATTCCCCCCAATGCGTAAAAGCGCTTTGAGTGTATAGAAAAGCGCTATATAAATGTAAGGAATTATTATTATTATTATTATATATTAACTTTGTATTGGAGGGGGATTAACAGAACTTAAAAATTTGCAATTGAAGCAATTGTGAAAGAGAACATATATGAATAATAATGCATTTATTTGCTATTTCATCCAGAATTGAATGTACACACCAGTCCTATGTGTCTCATACTTATTTTTTTTATCAAATTGATGACAGCAGTTTAGTGTGGTCTTGATAGAGAATTGACAGAACTTTACATTATGCAATGATAGCAATTTCCAAAGATCATATATTGATGATATTGCATTTATTTGCTAGAATTAAATGCACACACCTGTTCTGTGTGTTTCAAACTTGTTTTATCTCATGTTTTTGACATTATGTTAGAGTCATGGAGGGAAAAGGCAAAAAGATACCCGTGTGTGTGTGAATTGTGTCTTTAATATGACATCTCCAACAGCTGTGTATAATCTCGCAACACACTCGCTCACACTCTTTTCCCTTTCCATCTCCTGCACAATGGAACAAAAGAGCAGGAACTGCCACTCTCTCCCCACCGTCCAATCAAAGCCGTCATTATTTCTCATCTGAACACTCCCTCAGGAAGTGCCATCTCCAAAACACGCCAGCTGTGCTGCTGTGCTTATTATGGGCCATTATGAGAGACAGAGACACAATAACGCCACAACATACAAAATAGCGTATCTGAACCATTGTGTGTACATGCCACATTAAGGTCCCCCGCTGGGTGAAAGCGCTGCTCCGTGGTTCCATCAAGAGCAATGCAGCCGACTCTGAGACAACATCTTGCACCGCTCATGACTTCAGCTCAAATTACGGCACAAAGCATGGGCCAGGTGACGGATAACATCTTCCAGATGTTAGTGAGATGTCATTTGGAGGTTACGCTAATACAGAAGCTGCAGCGAGGCATATGAATCACAAATCATATGGTGGTGTTTTATGGGGTGAAAGTGGGTGTCTTACTTTCTGTCTTTAACCTTAAACAATCTTTCCTGTACCACCCACCTTTCCCAGTGACCACAGCTGAGATTACGGCAAACCCTCACGTCTGTAACCTACATCTCCTGAAGCTGGGCAGGTGCTGTTGTCTGAGTATGGAGTTTATGGCAGTTCTCATACACTTATTGTCAAGTATATAAAGCCCTAAAATAGATTCATTCAAGACACTGATGGTTAACAATGTTCAGCTGTTTCAGTTGTGTATCCAGAGTTTATTTCATATTTTAAACGCAATTCATTCATTTACTAAGCCAGTCTTGTTGGAAGATGTACCGGTGGCAGCATTTCTGAAAAATTATACTATATTACACGTTTTGTCACATTTCCAATGTAAATCATTCATTCTTTCATTTCATCTTCCACTTATTCGTATAATGTAATGTAAATCAATTTATTTATTTATTTTGTCTGAAACAGATGAAGGTGAATCTATAACGTTTGGATAGGTGGTTTATGCTGTTTTGGAAAATAATTTTATTGTAAGTACATTTAATTTCTGATTATACCAGCTAAGGGTGAAGTGTACAGGCCCCATGCTTTGACTTGAGCACATCTGCACCACAGCACATTACTAGTAATAAGCTGTGATCTTACTATACTCGACTTCTGTTTGTTCCACAGTTCAATGACTGTACATGGGTTCTTAAGCGCAATTTAAATTTCTGCAATGCATGATTATTGTAGGCCACAGTGCATCCCCTGCACATAGCCAATGCCCTTGTCAACATTTATACTTCTGTGTTCTGTCTGCGCTGCTCTGCAATAACACTTCTGAAATGCTAGTAGGCAGTGGGGTTTCTATGTTCCACTGTGTCAGGTTTCTTTCCTGGTGTTTTGAATTTACGTTGGAAATGCGTGGGATTCTACTGTAACCGTAGTTAAAACTTACACTTATTCTGGGAAAAAGAGGTGGGAACCTCTAAATGTTCAATAACATTAATCACAAAATAAACTCAAAACAAAAGTATTCATGGGGCAACACGGTGGTGCAGTGGGTAGAACAATCGCCTCACAGCAAGAAGGTCACTGGTTCGAGCCCCGGCTGGGTCAGTTGGCATTTCTGTGTGGAGTATGCATGTTATCCCCGTGTTCGCGTGGGTTTCCTCCGTGTGCTCCGGTTTCTCCCACAAGTCCAAAAACGTGGTATAGGGGAATTGGGTAAGCTAAATTGTCCGTAGTGTATGTATGTGAATGAGTGTGTATGGGTGTTTCCCAGTGATGGGTTGCAGCTGAAAGGGCATCCGCTATGTAAAACATATGCTGGATAAGTTGGTGGTTCATTCCGCTGTGGCGACCCCAGATTAATAAAGGGACTAAGCCGAAAAGAAAATGAATGAATGAATGAAAAGTATTCATCCGGAGCTCCTCACAGAACTGTGGACTTGTTAAATCCTCCTGCTCCACTCCCATGGCCCTCAGTCCCACCCACACTCCAAGCCAGCCAATCACAGATCCCATGGCCCTCAGTCCCACCCACACTCCAAGCCAGCCAATCACAGATCTCATGCTCTGTGTTGTCATGACGTGTAGTTGCATTTTTTGAGAGGCGAAGGGTATGTGACTTGTTCGAAGGCTTTGCCATCCCTACCACATGCACTCGCGCAGAAAAGTCAAAAAAGCTAGAACTCTGTTGCCAAAAATTTACAAGAGATTTTAATTTGTTACATCAAGGCTGGCCATATCATTATTTTTAATGTTTTCAGTATCAACGAACTGGTTTACCCATTTTATTATATTGACATCCTTGTGGGGTTCTTGGCTGATTGAGCAATGAACACAGGGAAGGAACCGCATGTTGCTAAATTTGCATTTACTCTGCCATGTAGACCTAACTCCTGCTGCAGAAAATATCCCCCAAAAACAAGACACGTCCTCCAAGACTTTTTACACACATTGGGTTCAGTCTTCCCAGTTGAGTTTAACAACATGAATGACACACTCTCTCAGTTCAAAACTAGATTAAAGACCTATCTATTTAGTAAAGCATACACTCAATGCATCGCATAACGGTATGATGCATGAATGTGCTCCACGCAGGTTTTTGCATCTCGTTTATATACACTATGAACAGCAGCTACGCTAATTATTCTCTTTATTCTCTATTTCCACCTGGGGATACTCATCCCAAGGCCCCCAGAGACTATGCAGCGCCACTAATACAATCCAAGACCTGTGAAGAGATGATCCCAAGGTTTCCATAATCCTGGACCAGGCCGTATCCTGAGCAGCTGCTGTGGTGGTCATGGAGGAGTGGAGAGCATGAGACTGATTCCTGTGAGACCCCATTGAAAGATGAGTCTTCGCTGACGTCCAGCGTTCTCCAGCCTCCGGCGCCTAGACTGCAGCTCTGCACAAGACGTTTGGCCATAGAAGAAATGGTCGTGCCCAACTGAGCCTGGTTTCTCTCGAGATTTTTTTTCCTTCACTTTCACAAATTGGTGAAGTTCGTTTCTCGCTGCTGGCTTGCATGGTTCGGGACTTGTAAAGCTGCGCATCGATGGATTTGCTCTTCAGTGTTTGGACTCTCGGCAGTGAAAATTAAACCACACTGAACTAAACTGAACTTAAACTCTAAAAACTGAACTGACACCATTTCAATTCACTATAATCTTCTATGTGAAGCTGCTTTGACACAATCTAAATTGTAAAAGCGCTATAGAAATAAAGATGAATTTAATTTAATTTAATTTAATTTAATTTAATTGAATGTTTCCTGTTGAACTCAAATAAATTAAACTTGCATTTATCACTATTGACCAGTTCTCTGTCCACACAACATGCTCCTCAGCAAATGAAGGTTTGGTCACTGCAGGTATTTCAGTTCAAATCCTAATAATAATATGCTGAAACACATCTTTGCCCCGTTCAATGCTGAACAAGTGAGCAATTCCAGCTGTAGTTTTGAACAGATTGAACATTGCCTTCAATCTTACATTTTCATACAAATTAAGTCATAGAAATTCACATGGGAAACTCTTCAAATAAACTTTCAATAATGGAAGAAATATCTTGGTTATTGTTTTTAGTTTTATAAAGATGAATGAAGTCTTATGGGTTTGCAGGAGGTTGAGTAATTGATGACACACTCTTAACCCAAATAGTAGTTTTCTAGAAAATTGCATGCCTTACACTTCTTATTTTTTACACAATGTGAAACTAAACAGGCCTAGTTGAATGAATCTGTTAATTCAATTAAGAGTGAAGCTAACCCTGTAATAAAAGCAAATGTGAGACATATGCAACATATGCTACAAAAAGAAACATATGCTGAAGCGACTATAGCTTGCTTTG
>CAIGQV010017386.1:11978229-12000887 GCA_903798115.1 Danio jaintianensis
TATACTTTTTAAAATGTTTTTATACACACAGAACAAGGAACAAACATTGACTCATACTGTATATATTTAATAAGATATCAAGACACAAAAATATCTTAGAAAGCATACAATCAAAATTAGAAAAGGTGTATATAGCTTAAACTTTAGAGGGATCACTTACAGTTCAACAAAGTAACTTTTATGGACATTCATAGTAGTTTCAAACAATATTTTGTATAGAATAATATACAGAGAGATGAATACCTTAAATAACACAAAAGTCCCGTTTTTGTATCAGAATGACCAGCAAAGAAAATCTATTGTTTCAAGTACTTTTGATGAAAGTCACTTTGTTATTATTTTCAACATCAGAAGTTCTTGGAGCAGAGGTCAGCATACCTTTATTGCCGTTCTAAAGTGTAAATAAATGGAAAAACACCCATGAATCCAACAATTAATTAGCTCTATTAATTATCTTTGTCAGCAAATGAATCTTGTTCACATTACATTTTTGGGTGTATTGTGTAAATCATTTTGCTCTAAAAATACATTTTAGATGAAGCCTACAGACAGATAGATGGGTTTCGTTGTCATAGTAATGACCTCAGTATATTTATCTCACTCCCTCGGTTTTCTCCACACTAGATAGGCTCACTCAAAGAGGTCGCCGCTGCTTTCTCTGTAAAGAACATTCTCGCGGTTTTCGTCTTCCCTCGGCGATCCCTTATTGCCATTGGACAAATAGAGAGGCTTTGTCGAAGAAGAGGGGAAAAGCGCCTTGAAAGATTTTCTTTGGGAGTGATGAGGGCAGGAGTGGGTGCGGGGCCGCGCTAATTATGCACGGCGATTGTTGATGGCTTGATTGTGAGCGTCCAGCTGCACAGAGGCGCGGGGGCGCGCAGAGGCGGGGACGCGGCGCGGGGCAGACTCACTGACGCCAGTCGCCACATTCTCCCATGCGCTGGAAAACAGAGCCGATTGTGCCGGACCTGAGCCGCGGTCACACTTAACTAAACACAGCGAGAATGAAATACGTCCTCACGTGTCCCCCGTGTTGAATCCTTCAGTTCAAGTACTTAATGTAGTTTTCATATTGATTAAACGTCACGTAAGAGCTGTGCACGAGGTTTGCGGTGCGTCACGTGCACGGTGAATAATAACGGCACATTCATTGAAGTTTAATGTGGTCTATTGGCATGAAATAACTGCATATTTGGATTGCAAAAGGAGTGCAACAATCAGTGAATGGTAAGTAGCTAATGCAAATACAGTGAAGAAGTATCATTAACAAATAGGCCTAAAAGAAAAGTGTAAACTCAAATGAGACATCAAGCAGCAAACTGCAATTTTCCAAAACTCCCAATCTTTTAAATAGCCTGGGCTGCTATATGTGAAAATTTGCATTAAAGACCAAAAAAAAGTTCATTTTCATTTTCAAAGTTCAAAATTATTCATTTAGTAGAAAAAGCCAGTACAATGTTTGCAGGAAGGGGTTCTAGAACAATATATTAGTGAAGCAGATAAATTAGTCACTAGCATTAATAAGATCAACATTTAAAATGAATAAACATGCTGAATAACAACCAAAGGTAGTTCACTCACTGTTCTTCATATTGTGATTAGGCAGAGACATACTGTACATATTATCGCACTAGTATAACATAATAGAGACAAAACAGTGCCTTCTCTGAACTAAACATCTAGGGAGTTGCTTGGTATCAGCAAAGATGGTGAAACATTTCCATGATTTGTTTTCAAATATGTTTAATTTTTCCCTTTTTTGTCAGTCTTCCACTTCTTGCTCTTACACCCACATTCTTTATTGCTGTTCATTAAACTGAACTGGATACCTGCAGAGGCCTTCTTCCCATGCTGTTAGTCATTGCAAGAAAAGAAAGAGGCTAAATTTGTTGCAGTTGTGCAACATAACAGATATCAATAAGGGCAGCTTCTGTTCAGCATCTTAGCGTGGCATGCAAAGAAGTGCATTCATCCAGTTTCATGCAATAAAAGGTGTGAACAGGCCAGTCACTAAAGCCTCTAACAGATGTCATATTTATTTTCTCATGAATGAACATGATGCTGGTGTTCTCCAGAAACTATATTGCAATGTGTTAACTCTGCAATCAGTAACTCAAGTAGTGTAACCAAGGCCCCAATAAGGGAAATTGAACAAACTGTGACTTACTTTCTAACAAAATCTGGCCAAAATGAAGTTCAGAAAATACGAATTTAAACTTTTTTTTTTCCAGGGAACACTGTTCTTTTCAAAGTAAACGTTTCAGAAAAGTTAGTTTCGGCTAATCTGTTCTGACATCAGACATCCACAAGTAAAAATTTTAAATAACAAAAAACTTATTTATAGCTAGTAATATTTAATATTCAATTCTGAAACCATATTTTTCATGTTGAATATTCTATTTAGAGAGTAAAACATTATGGCTGCTAATTAAGAAGTTCCTTTAATGCATAATAGAAGAATAAGAGGAAAACAACTTTGAGTCTATCAGGAGGCCCTTCGTCCTGTCCTTACAGCCTCGTTTTCACTAATGAAAAATTAAATATATCTTTCATCTGATGTCTACTCATATTTTAACACCAGTTTGAACATGACTAAATATGTACCCATGTACCATTCAAGCAAACAGGAATGTGTTTTATTTAAAAAAAAAATAGGCCTATTATACAATTTGAGTCTGAGAAAACAAAGCTGCTTTTGTATTAGTTTAACTAATCTAGCCAAACTGAAGAGCTTTACGCACGGAAAAACTCTTCACTGAATGTAAGTCCAGGTGTGCGCAAATAAATTGTGCGGGCAAGTCTACATGTCTTGTGTGAGAGGTTGGGCGGGATCTTACAGCTCGACTGACAGCTGCACTGACCAATAAGAGCGGCTCCGTGGCCGAGACTAGTCTTTTGCAGATGGGCGCGCGCTGGAGCGCGTGAATGGATGACGTCGGGAGCCCGGCGCCAGGCTGTCTGGGACTCGCGCGTTAGATCAACACAGCTGGAGCGGGACAGGACACACAGCTGGCCCGCCAGCGCATTCCTTTACAAAAACAGCACTGTGAGAAAAGAGGGGACACATCTTGATGTAAACTAAAAATGCTCTGGGTTAAAACTGGAAAGAGAGTCAGGCTATAGTTTGATTGTAGCTTGTAGCAAAGCTTCCTCTTCATATAAAAAGAGTCATGGGAGACAGCTAGGCTATAGTTATGAGCTATTTATAGATAACGAGTAACGCTTTTAGAATGCCCGAAAACCGCGCACACAGTGGTTTGGTTCTTTCAGAGGTTCCTGAGTCGGTTATTAATATTTCTATGATCGTGAGAATAGCTATGAGATGCTTTATTGAACAGATCTATATTTAACCCTCAGCTTGAGAATCTAGATTGGTATCAACTTTTCAGACTTCACTGCTTTTCAGATTCACTATAGGCTACTTGTAAAAAGTGCAATAAACTCGTTACCCCGTGTTGCGACTTGCACTTTAATTTGTCTTGTTCTACTGTAAGATAGCAATTAAGATTGAAATGTTTTTGTGCGTGGGTCCTGTATTGATATTTAATCTCATTGTATGTGTGTAGAAGTCTCCTAAGGGAATTAATTCCCGACGCCAGTTTGTCTGCAGGTCACGGGAGTAGCAGATTTATGGAGTTTATCCATAACGTCTGAGCTGAGATAGAGTGATTCTGAGCAACGATACAATTTGCCTCCCATTTTTCCTCTATAAATGTTGTGGTTTTAAGTAGTCCTAGACAATTGGCGGCGTGATGGGCATTTTTTTAAGTTTAACCGTAAAATTTAAGGCATACTGCGTTTGAATATAATTCTCAAATTTCAGTGTGGTCTATATTGGCATAACCTGAAATATTGGCGAAGAATCAGGAGGTAATCAAACAAATGTCTTCATAAAATGATCTTATACAAATATGTGAACTTTAACTTAAGTTTATATTTAATCTACTGCACGAGCTAACCCAGCTCCTTTTTGGTTCACTGACCCCAAATCTTCACCCAAATCCACCACTGAAAAAATACATATATCTCTGATACTCTGACAGCTCTTCCTCGTTCCACCATTCTCTCTGACTGACATGCCAACGCTTCCAATGACGACTTATCTATTTGCACAGGGCGGGGTATGCGCGCTTATTTCCTCTCTACTATTGGCTGAGCGGCACATGAGGGTTTGTTTATTTCTGCAAGGGGCGGAACTACACGGAGCAGCGTTTAAAAGCGACCGCCTGCTTGGCAGTGCTGCCATCGTTCAGTGAGCACGCGACCTGTAAGGAGTTCAACATTGGATATCTAAAAGAGCTTTACAGCTAGTTTATCCCTGTGTCCAGACGGAGGATTTTCTCAGACATCTCACCAGTTGGATTCTACTAGCAAGTCATACGCCAGATCCAGAATGAAGGCGATCAGTCCCGTTCGCTCTGTCAGAAGCTGCTATGAAGCGGTGTGCTGTATCTCGGAGCAGAGCCTCGCGATCAGCCGCTGCAAGAGTCCTTCCGAGGAGCTGTCCGATATGAATATGAATGACTGTTACTCCAAACTCAAAGAGCTGGTGCCCAGCATCCCGCAGAACAAGTCCGTGAGCCAAGTGGAGATTCTCCAGCATGTCATCGATTACATCTTCGACTTACAGATAGCGCTAGAAAACGAGACGGACACACAAAACACGCCTAACATTTTCCTGTCAATGAAGGTGAGCGCCACTTGTCTGAATTGTAATGCCTTCGCTATATTAACCAATACATATTTAACTTTAATAAACAAAACCTTTGCATTTCTTTGTTTCCTGAAGAACTCAGAGATGAGCCGTAATTTCTCCAAAGAGGATGGAGCTATGTGCCATTAGGACGGAGGAATGATATCACTCAATGGTACGTTTCCTTTTCAATTAAACAGGTCAAAATATATTCGTCTAAGATTTTTTTAGTCCTTCGGAATTTCAACCAAAAACGCCCTTCAAACCTAGAATCCCTCCTGATTTGAAAACCCCAAGATGATACAAGCAAGGACCTTTTAACAGATCTTTGGGGGTTATGGCATTTCTTTTAATCACCAATTCATAGATGGCTTTCCAAACTACAAGGTTACTAAGTTCCTAAGAACTAAGACCCTAAAATGCATTAGACCGGAAAATCCTGTTTGGTTTCAAATGGAGCTGTCCTTTTAAAGAGATGAATCTAATAAGTATTGGGCTAAATCTCAAGTTTTTGGTAAATGTTATAAAGGATAAGATTACATATTATGTCAGACAGTTATCTCCCAGTCTATCCAGCGTCCTAATTTATTTATTTTTTGGTCATCGTGCCAATCAGCAAACAAACTTAGATTCCCCTATCAGCTCTAGCAAATGAAAGTTTTCCATTTGGCGCCAGACTGTCTGTCTGCTGTCCACACAGTGTGTGTGTGTGTGTGTGTGTGTGTGTGTGTATGTGAGCTCTGAGTTAACTTTTCTCCCTCTCATCTATGCTGCAGGTGCGGGACAGAAACTTTTCTCCTCCACTTATGGAAGAAAAGAGAGTGAAGGGGTGAGCCGGGTGAAGGAGTGAGGCTCTATTCAGAGTGTGGGAAAGCAATCTGCGCCCCTCTTGAGCTGTCTATTCTTTGGTCACTGGACACTTGAACAAACCAAAGCCGAGGAGTTTTTAAGATCACAAAAAAGAAAAGCCCTCTGATTTTTTTCTTTTTTTTTTTTTTTTTTTCCTTAATCATTCCTGTTTTTTTGTGACAACAATCAAGCATTGTGTATTTTGTACTGGCTACATTCCTGACTATTTGGACTAACTAATATCTCTTCACACACCATTCCTTCCCAGCCATTCTTGGAGAGCAGCCCCCCCTCCACCCCTTTTGTCTTTTTATTTTCTTGAAAACATTTCCACATTCAGCATGGCTGCAGATTGCTCTCAGTGAGCTTCTCGATCACGGGATGATGTGTGTGTATATATATTGTGCTTGAGGGGAGTTTTTGTATTATAGGGTGGGAAAGGCAGTGGGGATAAAGACTTGGATTAGAATATGAACTCTATAATATAGAGTGGATTGTATATGTTTGTGGGGATTGTCTATTTCTACAGACTGTCAGATCAACGAGTTTCATAAACTCATTTAAGAGTTTTTTTTCTTTGTATTTACTCTTTTTACACAAGAAAATAAATCATATGAAAGTCATAAATATGTGGTTTGGTGTTTTTGTTTTTTTTCTTAACTAACTTTTTGTTTCATTAAAAGCTTCAGGTATATCTGATAAATGTGTGTGTATGTGTGTGTATATATATATATATGTGTGTGTGTATAATATATATACATGCATGCATACATACATACATACATATAAATATATATATTATAATAATATATACATCCCCCTGAAATTTTTACATGGTTAATATAGTATTGATATGACTGATATGGAACATAACAGGACAAAATCAGTTAAATTACCCGTGAGGATGCAAGATGAAGTGGATATTAATGCTTTAAAAAGTAAAAGTACAATGCATCTGCTACAAAAAAAATCTTTTCAGATGGAGTCATCGTGGACTTTTTTGTTTTCGCATATGAACTTTTACTAGCCTACACAACAATGTCTAAATGTGAGTCACTATGTTTAAAAATAGCACAACTGTCCTCTGAGTGTCTTTGGTCAAAAATATATTTGTCCTGCGAACTAGAGTGGCCAGTGGTCAAACTTTGAGAAGCCCTACACTATTCATCCCCTCTGGACTCGAAAAGAGGGATTAATGGTCTTTAGAGGCTGACCGTCTGCACACTTCAGGTTTAAGATCTGAGTGTTGAGTAATGTGAACTCTATAAAAATAGGTCATATAGCGACACCCACTGTTTAAAGTAATCATTACAAACGCATGTGCGGTTTGTACCACTGACAATGAACTGGCGCCGTCTTGTGGCTCGTACGTAAATGACACCTGGTGTATTTACTTTTTTTTTTTTTGATAGACAAAATATAAAGTCTTTACTACATTAACCTACATTTCACTCGTTACTCCACATTAAAAACGGTAGCTGAACGCATGTTGACATTTTGTGACAACATACCTTAATCTTAGGGAACGTGTTAGGTAAGTGTAAATTGCCACATTATATAATTTCTTTCAGCACTTTACTGTATACCACAGAGCTTTTGTCATGCACATTTGTACTCAAAAATAATAATATTGCAGTCTTAGATTTAATTACTCACTCACACACACACACATACACACACACAGAGAGAGAGAGACTAATAATCTATTTCTTAAACAAGCTATTTAATAAAATACAAACCCTGTAACATATTTTTAAAAATTAGGTTTTGATGTCAAATAAGTTATGGACACATATGTTTAGGATAATCAGGAATATTAAAGCACTTAATTCATGTTTCTTTTAGGGAAATCGTCTCTGATTTAAGCAGAAAAAAGCTCTAGACATTGTTTAATTACTGCTTACTGCTTAATTTGTCGCACTGTAAAAATTCTTGCTGCCTTTAATTTTTTAGTTGAATCAAATTAACTTTTCTAATCATCTGCACTTACATTATTCAAATGGACAAAAAATGTTAAGTTAAACTTTGTAATCATTAATTAAAATCATTAAATTTTTTACAGTGCATGAGCTGCTGTCCCTGATGTCAGAGCAATCAATCAATTTTGTTGATTTTTTTTCAATGACAGTGGAGTCAAACTCTGTATTACAAAGGCCAATTGTTTACAAGTAGACTTGTGTGTCTAAATGAGTTCTTGTCTGATGCATGTTAGGCGTATGTTTGTGATAAGATAAAATAAGCTCTGTTTTGGGGTATATTTGTTTGTATATGGATGATACTGAGAGTGTTTTAGGCATGAGGGGAGAGTAAGCATATTCCTCAACCTCCCTTTAGCAGTTCATTGTTCCAGTAAATGTGTTTTACTGACCACACAAAGCACACAACTGCATGCGGCTCCAGAGGCCTAGTGGGCCGGCCCCCTACTGACCACAAGCGGTTAACTGCATTTGATGATTGATTTTGACGTTAAATAACATGCGGCCCAAATGCATTGGAAGAAACAGCCATGTAGCATGTAGCAAATGCTAAATGTTTGACAAAAATTATAAAAACAATTTTGCCTAAATATCAAATTGAAACTTTTGAAAAGCAGGAACATCCAGCCACGCTGCCCTCTGAACACACTGAACCCACTTCTGCTAGCAATGGTGATGTATGCCCTGTTCCTGTGTATCAGTACCCAAAATTGGGCCATGAGCATTGGCCTGAGAAAAATAACTGACCAACAGGATTCAGTATTGTCAAAATTGTACCAGTTCAAATGATGTATTTAGATTTTTCACAAAATTGTAATGAAACTCACAAAAAACACAAGACAACACAAGAGAAAACACAAACAAATTGGCTAGACATTGTTGACTAAAGAAAGACTCTTTTGTTATGTTGAGGCGTGGGGGGCCCCGGGTCCTGAATTTGTTTAGATCCCCCAAAATGATAAACAACCCCCTACATAATTATGACCACATTGTTGCAGTGATGACATATTTTTGTAGTCCAGCCTGTCACTAATTCATTTCATCAACTCGCTTTCCAGAGTATAATTTACGCATAATTATACACGTTATGTTCATCCTGTCCGTTAATTTTCTAAATGAACACAACTTGAACTTTGAATCGGTTAAACAAGCCAAACGTGGCTGCAAAGAACTACACAATGGACGCATGACTTTAGCATCAGCATCATTGAGCCAATGAACTCCTGCAATCTTCATTTAAAAAACAGGTTTGCAAGAGCGATTTTATAAACACATGCTATGATGTGAAAACAAAGGAAGATGAGATTACCTGTAAGTTTACCTATAAGTCGGTTTAGACACATATTAGCAACAGCCTTTTCTAAACCAAATCTGAAAGCTTTGAATAAAAAAAAAAAATAAAACACACATGAGGATTTAACTGATACAAAGTTAAAATATCTTGAACTTAGGTTAACCATGGACCTTCGTATATCAGGCGTTTAACACTAAGCCTATTTAAAAAGGAAAGAAATGTCATGCATTTTAAAGTATAAGCATAAAGCACATGACTAACCTTCTAGCAACCTTTATGAGTAACCTATATTCAATTCAATTCATCTTTATTTCTATAGCTCTTTTACAATGTAGATTGTGTCAAAGCAGCTTAACATAGAAGATTATAGTAAATTGAAACAGTGTCAGCCCAGTTTTCAGAGTTTTAGTTCAGTTTAGTGTGTTTTAATTTTCACTGCTGAAAGTCCAAACACTGAAGAGCAAATCCATCGATGCGCAGCTCCACAGGTCCCAAACCATGCAAGCCAGTGGCGACAGCGGCGAGGAACAAACTTCACCAATTGGCAAAAGTGAAGGAAAAAAAACCTTGAGAGAAACCAGGCTCAGTTGGGCACGACCATTTCTCCTATGGCCAAACGTCTCGTGCAGAGCTGCAGTCTAGGCGCCGGAGGCTGGAGAACACTGGACGTCCATCGTGGAGAAGCTGCAGGTGGGAGAGGTCACCGGCTGGTGTACAGGCTGGCCCTTCAGGATAATGCGAAGACTCGTCTGTCACTGGGGCCTTACAGGAATCAGTCTCATGCTCTCCACTCCTCCATGACCACCACAGCAGCTGCTCAGAATACTGCCTGCACCAGGGTTATGGAAACCTCGAGAATAAAAAAAAGACTAACATAAGCGCAATGCAGTTCAAATTATAATGTCTTTTGGGAAGTGTTCCCAGCTCCAGTTGCCCTAAATAATGCAGACTAACAATCCTTTAGAGGATTTGTATTTCAAAAGCATTTGTGTTTTATGTGTATGCTAATGCAAAGAGATGTGTCTTTAATCTAGTTTTAAACTGACAGAGTGTGTCTGCTTCCCGAACTGTGCTAGGAAGGCTGTTCCAGAGTTTAGGTACCAGATATGAGAAAGATCTACCGCCTACAGTTGATTTTGATATTCTGGGAATAATCAATTGTCCAGAATTAATTGAGTATAGTGGACGTGAGGGGCTATAATACACCAGGAGCTCCCTCAAATACTGGGGAGCTAAGCCGTTCAGGGCTTTGTAGGTGGTCAATAAAATTTTTTTATTTATACGAGTATACTAGCTGAAGTTTGTTAATTAGACCAATAGGGCAACCACCTAGTAACACATTACAATAGTCTAACTGAGAAGTCATGAAAGCATGAATAAGCATGAATATATTGATTTCTGTACTTTTATAGGCCTACTACGAACATATATATAAAACTCCTTTAACCAGACTATCATGAACATACATGCTTATCTTGCAGTTAATTTTTTAGAGTTTTGTTATGTTAAGTAGACTACAATTGTCATCACTGAATGTCCTTTGGAGTCTATTTTGACAGGTTTTTCCATTTTAAAAGCTCATAGGCCAAAATGGATGACATACTGTGTTTTCATTAAAAGAAAAGGCCTATACACAAGACTAATATCACAATTAATACTTTTGGAATATATATTTTAAAAAGATAATGTTCCTCCCTCTGTTATATCATTAAGGCCATCTGTTTGTCATAGTGATAGTTTACAATTAAGTCATTTGTTCAGGTTGTTTACAACATTCTTTTTTTTTTCTTTAAAATCCCACATTCCACATGAAAATTACTTCAATAAATACTTATAAAATATATAGTAAATATACAATTATACAGTATAAAAATAGTCAATTATATAGTGTTTTTAACCATACATTTATAATATTTTGTTAATGAATTCTACAGCATGCACAGCAATAAATTCTGTAGTAGGCTTTACTTTTTACTACAGTAAATTGTGCTGCATTGCAGTACAATAGACCCTTTAGCTTTAGAAACTACAGTATTGGTTTTGTTTATATTGCTGTTGTATTACCACAGCAACTATGTAATTATCCCAACAGATTAAATCAAGTAGTTTACTATAGTACGGCTAAGAATTACATAAAAATACAAATTTATTATAAATTACTACAGTATTTCTCTTTCATATGGTATATCTGAGATACCTGACAATTCTACAAGTAATCACAATGACTGCAGAGGCACCAACCCCATACCTAAACCGGCCTATATGGATAAAAAAAATATGAATTCATACATTGTCTGCCTCCATAGTAAAAGTATATGTTCATTTTTGCCCCAAAACACAGTTTATTTGAAAGAAAAGGACTACGCCTCTTCTAAACACTGTAAGTCATCATTGAGCAAATAGTTTGGTGGGAGAGACTTAACAATCATCTGAAGCATGGCAGGGGTTAGTCTTTGTGTCAGATGATAAGATCCTTTCAAGTGTAAAGGTTCTTTTCTGTGGAGATGTTTAGGGGCTTTAAAGCTCTTGTTTTCTCCTTAAATCTCTTTTCAAATAGACAGGCCACGCCGAAGTCAACCATTTTTCCATTTTGGTGTTCAACAACATTGACATTTAAGATTAATCTATGACATTGATTAATTTGAAAACACAATGGATCTGCTATAAAGCCATCCTTCAAAATCATGATTTATTTTATCAAACTAAATGCTTTGATGTTGAGGTTTTGTGTTGATTTTTATAGAACAAACCTGTATTTAAAGCGTTATGACGTCGTTTTTGTATCTATTGTCAAGCTTATATTTGTGCTAAATCCAAATATGATTACAATACGGCTGAATACGCTGTTGTTTTGTTGTGGTTTGGAGGATAATCGCCCTGTTCACAAAAGAGACTAAAAAGGCGCTGTCTCTTTAAGAGGAAGAACGCTGGGCGCCAACTGTTAAATGTAAATATATTCAGAATACGAATGAGAGCGGCGTGCCAGCAGCCAATCGCTGAGCGCCTCCCACCGCGGGAGATACAAATTTCGCGGGACGTAATTTGGCGCTAAAATAGCACTCCTCTGTTGAGCTGATGTCAAAGCAAAGCTTTTCTGCTGGAGAAGGATTACAGACCCACAGGGACGTTTCTGACGATCGCTGGCTTTGCTCAAGAACTGCGAGAGGAATGTTTTCAAGCTCTACTTACCATTGAAAGGTAGATTTATTAAGCGTTGTGCGTGTAGAATATGTTTAACTTATTTTCATTATATTAAGATAAAATAGCTTCTCTTGTGCTACAACAACAAAGGACCCTGGGAGACTTATTTGCATCTCGGATGATTATATTTTCTTATTTTCACGCATAATTTATATGTAACTTTAACAGTATTTATTATAGTAATATTATATTATACTATTATACTAATATCGCTTATAGCATTAGCATTGTTTTAAGATATACATATTCATTAACGCCTGGTTCTGCAGTAAACTATAGACGCGATTTGCGTAATAAAAGAGTTTCTTTTGCGTCACTTTCGCGGGTTTTGCCTTTCGTACGCAAAATGATGCGGTTACCCAGAGGGATTTCTCCTGGCTCGGGAAGAGGCGCAGTATCTGGACTCTCGTGCCCACAGAAGAAAATGTTCTCCGCGGTGAGGACGGATTTTTTCACCACGGGACTGGCAAGTCCACCGATGAATTCGGTACCGGCTGGATACTTCACTCAGATCGGGAATACGACAGCTGTGGAGCAGAGACCCAACTGTTTGTACGCGACCCCCCACGGGCCCGAGCCTAAGCCGGTGCGGACTTCTTCCGGGCGGCTACCGGTAAGCTTCTTTCCACCCCCACTCCTGCTCTTGCTACAACAATATATATGGCACTGTTTGCCCTCTGAATGTTTGTTTCACGTCTTATAACAATAATGTGTTATTTACTAAAACGCGGATACAGTCACACTGTAGTTCGCTGCTTTCTACAACACTAAAGCTTCCTTTTCTGGCTTCGCCGAAGGATTTTATCTGTGCCATCATCTCTGATGTACTCAATATCTGTCAGTTCCTCATGAATGAATTAAACAGGCCAGTAATTGGAGAGCATGGTCACAAACTTACATTTATATTTAAGTCATGACATTAGGACAGACAGGACCTTTAGGTAAGAGAGTGTGGCAAGCCATTTATTTCTTAAACTGGTCAACTTTCTGTTGTGTTTCTCTCACATTCAAAATAGTACTTAGTGTTTTGTTGAAAGTCACAATATAGACCTTAGTCCAGGTAACATCATATTTACGTTTTGACCGGAGCGAATATTAAGCTGTGAAGAATAATGCATAGGTTGATAGTTTCAAAAAGTAATAACTACATTATCCTTGGTGAAATTGATTCTATATAAATAACTGATATTATTTTTTTAAAACAGACCTTTTCTGAGTTCAGAAGTTATTAATTGATTGTATGTGATTTTGTTGAACCCATTTACTTGTATTATTTCAGTGTTCTTCTACATCAATTGTTTAATTGAAGAATTTGCCCTGAAACACTACAATACCCATGATGCTGTGCAGAAAATTCCACCAATCAGAGAACCACAGCAAATAAAATAGGATATTTAGGCCAACCCACACCTGTGAAGATTTGGTAATGATGTAATTGAATCAGTCTCCCTACATTTAGAAAATACTTTTCTGTACATATGACACAAATAAAGTGGATTAGTCATTTAACAACATTCCAGTTGTTCAGATGAAGAAACGTCATTAAATGAAAAGACTTTCAGCAGGCAACTCTATAAAACTGATTTTTAGGTTGGTCTAGGTCTTTGCATGCATTATAAAAGACTGTAAGTATATCCCTAACTACCTCATTTTGTGTAAAATTAAGTATGCAGTCTAAGCTTATGAAGTTATATTCAATGGTTTCTTTTAGCTAACCTTTTTATTTTTGCCATTAATTTCTATGGGATTCTGATGTTCAGACATTACATTGTCAATGTTAGAAGATTTATGAATATTGTAATAAATGCTGGTAACTAGCAAATAAATAAGAAGTACTGGTTACCATTAAAGTAGTTGCTGCAAAATTGTCATGTGAACCCACCTCAGCTGAAATATGTAGAAGTTAGAAGTGAATCGTGTTAGTGAAGTACGGGTAGTCTTATCTAAGTGAAGATAGAAATTAAAATATGCAATTGCTTTATGCGTCACTTACTGAAATAAAACATGACATATGAAAATCATTTCAGTAGTCAACATCTGAAGAGGATCAAATCATTTTATCAAAGTTGACCTAAGACTATTGAACAACACACATTCTTGTCTTGGACAATTTTGAAAAAATATAAACTTTTTTTGATCCACTTCAAATGTGTGACTACTGTAGTTGTAACTAGTTAGTTTAAAGGAGTAAATGTTGTATCGGCTTGCCATAGGAGGGTTATTTCAGGGGGGAGGTAGCAGAAGCTGATGGTAGGGGGAAGGGTGCTTTACAGCTTCTGAACCGGACATTATAATATATGGTTTGGCCCTAATAGTAAAACGGGGGAAGGGTCTCGAAGGGTAAACTTATCAAAATACAAAATCTTTTACATTTAGCAAACTATAATACATACTGAATTAATGCTTTAAATGCTTCCTCAAAGTCACAGCATCAAATGACCCAGGTTCATTACACTCATCCCAAAACTGGTTATTCTTGTAGTTGTGTGGTCCTGGATTCTACAGCTTTTTCGATTATGTATTTGCTGTTGTAATTATCACTCCCCTTTTTACATGCACCTTCATACACCTGTCTCACCATTCGTCCTTACACAAGCTCAAGCTGTTGAAAAGGTCAAGAAGGTCAGGGTATCTGCTTGAGGAAACTGTCCATCTCGAAGCTCTCTCTGTCGATCGCTGCTTCCAGCTGATAAAAAAAAAAAGGAATGATCACAGACTAACACTGTAAAATATGTGGCAGAGCTGATAACAGAATGGGCGTCTGCATAGAGGATTGATGCACATGTCTCATAAACTCCTACTTAGATTATGACAAAAGCCTGTCTTAGAAGGCTTCTTGTGGTTTGGTATATCAGTTGATCAACTCAATATGTTTTCTCAGTCATCATCTTATGTTGCTTTGCTTTTTCTTTATTATTTCCTTTATTTTTCTTAATTTCTACTTTTTAATTCTAATTGTATTTTTTGGGGGGGAATTGAAGCTCCACATGGCATGGTGAACAACTTCCAGTTTCCCTTGTTCAGTTTTTCACACCTGTGTGCTACAGTCATATCTCCTGCTGTGAAGAGTTTCACTCTTGTTCTATGCCCTTTTACCATCCTCAGACCTTTAAACCTTTGCTTTAAACTACACATCAGTTGAATTTAATGAACTCTGCAGAGCTCATAGTTCCCCTCTCCAAATGCACAACTCTGGTCTTACGTTGAATGTGTTATCAATGTTACATTATTCTAAAAAACAAAAAATAGCTTGTATAGCTAGCAAAAAGGTTCTTGTGAGAGTGAAAGACATGACTCATTCACCACTTTTTGTAAATAACTGGAATATTAGTGGTTTACGCCACAAATGGATGTTTAAGATAATAAAATTGTAACAAATAGTAGGTAACAATACAAAAAGAATGTTTTTGTGCAACTTGCATAACTAATTGATGACATCAGATGCTTTGCACATTCAGTTAAAAATGATTGTACCCCTGTAGCATTACAAAACAACATGGATACATTTTCTCCAGTTGATTATTCTTGGTTATAACAGGTTTTCTGGAATATTCTTTGAGAACAACCGGATCTACATTATCCCCTGCATTTACACTTGGTTTTGAGTTATTTTATACCGTGTAACCCAGTTTAATGTAATAGACTAATAATTGGTGGTTATCAGTGGATTGGTCTGTATGTAAAAGTGCTTATTGTTTATCAGTAAAGATCAACAGTTCAGGATATCTAATAGCTTTATAAGTTTTCCCAGATCATATTTTCTTATCAAATGTTTGGTTAATGGGTTACCAAGTCAACCTCCATTCATCTACTGCACAGTGCAACAATTAAACCAAAGTTTAAGGATTTAAAAGGTCATGGAGATCCCTTGTTTCCAGCTTGCTACAGAACTCGCATGACTTGATGTTCAGATGGTCAGCTGCTGGTCTGTGATCAGCCACGATGTAGAACACATGATATACCTTTGCTTCAAGAGACCCTGTTGATGTTCACCATCCCCCACCAATCCCAGAGTCCCTCACTTCATTTCTTTCTTTTAATTTACCTATTTCCCCCTGCGGGGCCTTCAGTAACCAGGTGTTGCATCAAAAAGGTGGGTGATGGGGCCCCAAGCTGTTTAACTCCGCATGGTCCCGTCTGGCCATGTTTAGCATTTCAAAGTCCCTTCACTTTACGGCCTTTCTCAACTAGACTTCCCCCTTTCTCCTGTACCTGTGTCTTTCTTTCGGTTTGACACTGTCGTTTTGACACCGATGGCCTTTCTCACTTTTGCACATAGTGACTGAAGTGTGCGTGTGTGTGTGTGTGTGTGTGTGTTTCACAGTTGGGAGCGGCACATTTGACAGATCATTCTCCTCTCACGTGTGTCTGTAGGCGTATAGAAACCTGTTTTTTTCAGGCAGAATGAGATTAAGAAAACATTTCAGATGATGATTAGTTGTAAAGTTACACGATAACACTGTTAAGGACCCTGATTCCCTACCTCCTGCTAGTGAGAAACTCACAGCTAGGTCATTTAGTGTTGGAGAATACGGGGGAGGTGTGACTCCATGGGCAATACGTTTGAAAAAACAAGCCTGTAAATGTCTAACAAGAAATGAAGTGTGTGTTTGAAATGCTACCAATTGAAAGGAACTAGATTTGAAAAGTTCAGATGCAAAAACCTCTAAAGGGCCCTCTGAAATTTTCCTTTAATATTTGCGTTTTTCTTAACCTCTCATGTTTGTTCAGTTATTTCACTTTTGAGGCGATAAAAACCACCTATTCTTTGCACTAAGAGTAATTATTACTGAAACTACACACAACAGCCTGAGATAAATGTTAATTTTAGATGAAAATTTCAGACAACACTTAGAGGTTTTTGCGTCTAAACTCTTCATTTGATGGCAGAATGATCATCAGTTTGCATGTTAAAAATACAAGGGCCTGTTTTTGGTAAGATCGGATCATAAATAGACCTGGAAGACACATTCCTCTTTATTACTGGCATTGAAATTCATCTCTTTTGACCACTTCTGTATTGGAAGAGGGTCTGTGGACTGGTGTATGTATAGATGCATGTAGAGTAGACCTACTCTTTCAATCTGATAATTCAAAACTGTATTTTTTGGTGAATGTTAAACCCGCAAAATCATTTATGTATATAGTTTGAATTGTGTAATGCAACTAAAATGTGTAATTTATTTCATTTTCCTATTTCTGATGATTTCCTAATATAGCATTTATATTATTTTACCAGTTTAACATGGAAGAAATGTATAGTTTTTTCAAAACCTGTGTATTAAATTAAGGTAATCTCAATATATACATGTTATAATGTTATAGATTATTAAACAGTTTTATAATACAATGGCATTGATGGTAACAGGTGATTTTTGAGCATCAGACCAGCATATTACAATGATTTCTGAAGGATCATGCAACAATGCCTGAAAATTCAAAGATTAGTTACATTTTAAAATTGATAAGGTCATGCAAATTGTAAATAAAAATGTATTTATTTTTGGGTGGGGAATGATGAGACATCCTCCAAAAAAGTCATTGGAAAGGACCAGGTTTCTCTAACTCTTGTTGAAATAGCTGTTGTTGAAGAATTGCTCATTATTCAGGCATTGTGCCGTTGCGGTGCTGAGAATTTCACAGGGTTTCATCATGATTGCTATAGTGACTTTATCCCTGACTCTTAAAGTCTTTTTACTCTTGAGAGAGATAATGTCTTTTCTTTTCTAAATAAGTCATATTTTTAGAGAGATCATTTATTATTTTTTGCACACATACATGCTGTTTGCCTTTACATCAGCTTTTGTGCTTATATTTTGTCACTGCAGTGTGTGATGTTGGCTTATACTCAATGGATTAGCATATTTTTAGGAAACTCCTGAGCCTGGAGCAATTCCGATATAAATCTGTTTATTAGCAAACAGTGGAAAGTGGTTAAAGACTGGATTCAGTTGGTAAGGCTGCTCCCAGATCGAGGCTGTAGAAGTGAAATCACCTTTCACTCCATCTGCTCTGAGCCAGCATTTCTCACTTCTCATTTCCCACTGACACAGGAAATAGGCAGAACCAACCACTAGCTCTGACACAAGGTGCTGCTCTTCTGAGAAATCCAACCACACAAAGTTCCCGCTTTTGCACCCAGGATGGGGTGTGTTCATGACGATCCAGTCTGATGTGTGCCTGGCAAAAGCTGACATTCAATTCAATTCATCTTTAATGAATTCCAATTCACCTATAGCGCATGTCTTTGGAATTGTGGGGGAAACCTGAGCACCCAGAGAAAACCCACGCGAACACGGGGAGGAAACCCACACAAACACAGGGAAAAGTTGAATTTCAGTTTAGTTAATTTCAGTGTGGTTTAATTTTTAACTGCTAAAAGTCCAAACACTGAAGAGCAAATCCATCGATGTGCAGCTTCACAAGTCCCAAAACCAAGACATCAACACAGATTTGATGAAGACATGCAACTTCAAGGGCACTTTTCCAACAAACTGTCTTTCCTGAGCATATTTTTGAGAGTGCCATGTTTTTTAGAATGCCAGCTGGGTTTTTCACGTGAATCACTGTGCATATTTTGAATGTCCTGATATTTGGAGAATGAGTTAAACGCAATCTACAGTAACTCTAGCAGTTTTTTTTGGAAGAGGGCAGGCATTTTCAACTGCGTAAAAATGCTTCTGTGGACATGCGCCATAAAAGATGCTCTCTCAGAGACTTAGCCACAAGCCTCTATTTTAAACTCCTAACGGTGGCCTCAGAACAGCTTTGGTTTTTAAAACTCGCTTGTTTTAATTTTCTTCTGATGACATATCTTCTAAATGTAAAACAAAAATTTAAAGCATAAAATTAAAATTGCATATATTGTCATTGCAGTGAAAATGCAGAAGCAATACAATATTGTCTAGATAAAATGATCATTCAGTTTTTATTTAGATTCTTGTCCATTTTACTTTTCTTAATTTTTTTTCCAGAAATTTTTAGTAGACCCAATTTTACATTTTCATCAAGATGTTTTCTTAATAACTTTCTCGAATAATATAAAACCAACAGGTCAAGGAGGAGAAAAGGTGAAAAAAGTCATAAAAAAAAGATGGAGAGAAATAAAATTAGATAGGAAAGGGAAACGGAAAGATTGCACTTATTCTCTCCCCCAACCACCTGCTCAGCAGCTCCAGATGTCAGTGACAGGTGTAGATGTCGTTCAGGTCGGGACAATGCAAGCATTTTTGCAGACGCTCAAGCGCACGCAGAATATGTGAACTGTTTTCAGCACATGCTCAGTGTCAGTTCAGGGGTTTGTTCACCCTGAAATAAAAATAAAATCTGAAATTTGTTCAGTTTGGGAACTTAGGTAAAGATATTTTTTCAGATTTCTAATCCTAATCAACTTTGTTCAGCATATAAAGCCATTGTGCCTCTTGGAAGACAGCAGTTTCATAGATGTAATGAAAAATAACTTTATTTGTGTTTTGAGGAAAAGTCTTATGGGTTTGGAATGATGTGGGTGAGTAAATTATGACAGATTTGTTATGCACTAATCCCTTAAATATTCCATCTTGAGTGAACAGCAGACCTACATGATACTGGAAATCAAGGCATGTGTGGGTGCAGATTTCCATGTCAGTTGGCTTCTTTAAACCAGTTTTTGTGGAGTTGAGCTGCTGAAACCAGCCCATCTGCCCTGTGTGGAATGCTGGAAATGTCAAAAATGTGTAAACGTTCAGGTCTTGCCCTCTTCAAAAGTTTTAATTGTAAAACGGTTGAATTTTAGTTTAGACCATTTTAAGGGGTGTAAACAAAAACAATGGTCGCAACATATTTCCTGTTTTACATTTTTAATTTCTATAGCTTCAGAGGATCCAAAAACAGACACATATTGATAAATAACGTCATGACAGCTGTTTTAACATTATAAGTTATAATTGAATTGCCTCTTGTTACAGTTAAGAAATAGTTTGAAGTAGGAAATGTATATGGGCCAATAACATCACCACATTAAAATGGTCTATAGATGATCATGTCAGGCTGAGAGAAAACTAACCACTAACTAAAGAATATATAGGGTTCTTGGTTAATTTAATTTTGTGTTGGTCCTTTGGGGTGATTTCATTAGAAAGTGCTAAACCTTGTGACCTGATCAATCAAGTCACATTAATGTGTATTTAAAAGCATGATGTCTTGTAGGGTGAACTCTAAATGCATTGCTTTACATTTTAACACAAATAAAAAAAAATGTTGGCCCAAAACAAAGTTCTAGTTCACAAAAGACTGCCAAATTAAACTTTTCACAAAATGTGCTGTGATGCTCAAAAGCTCATCGTCAACATTTTGAAAGTGTGTATCTGTTGCTCATTCTATTGTGTGAAATGCATTAGTACTTTGTGAAGTGACCCTCTCCAGGAAAAGAGCGCAAGACATTTATTTTAGGACGTTCAAAGTGGCAGACATTTAAAGTGGCGGTGTGCATTTGGGCACTTAAGGAGAGAGGTGGGATTGTTCTTGCACAATGCAATTCAGAATACACTTCCCCTCAAGTGTCTCTCACTGTCTGTACATCTGTTTTTCCTTTCTGAGCAAATGCAATGACATAATCATAGGAACCAAGGACACAATGCTAAACTAGGGGGTTTGATGAAACTCATCTTCTGCAGGCAAACATTTGAACATCTCTTGTTCTTTCCGTTTCAGGCCAAGAGGAGACTAGATCTGGAAGAGCCACTTTATCTCCCAGAGTTTCGTACTCCAAAAGGGAAAGGAAACGCTGCATGTGCGAGAGCATCAAGTCCCAAAAGTGAGTAAAACTGAATGACAAATGTCAATGCAGTCACTGTTAAAGTGCTCCTATTATGCCATATAAATTATTCCTTATATTGTTTTGGAGGTTTCCTTTAATAGGTTTGCATTTGTTCTTCCATGCATTTTTCTCATACTGTACATTTAAAATTGTTTCTCAAATTATTCACTCTAAACCTCACCTTTCGAGAACCTGCTCTGATGGGCCAGTCTGTTGCGATTGGTCGATTGGATTGCCGATCATATTCCAACAACAAAAAAAACAGCTCCAGTGTTCGAGGGTCATAGTAGACTTTGTTAGCTGGCAACCAATGAGAAGGATGATGTTACATGCATCCATTATAGATTTGAACCTGGAATTTCTGATGACTTGTTTTAGCAGAATCAATTCTATTTTTAATAGAAACTTTAAAAGACAAAAAGTTGCTTACCATGCACTTTGATCTTTAAAGCTTTGCAGACTTTTGCATTCACAAAGAGCTACATTGCATGGAAGATAATATTCCAAAAAAAAACATAATAGGGGAACTTTCAAGAAAAATGAACTACTCTTCATTCAAAACCACAGTTTCCATATGTTGAATAAGGAGCGGATGTTTCTTGCTGTTTTAGAGCCTCTCATCAAATGATTTGAAAAGCAAACACACCTGTCCAAGCGTCTCTTACAGCTGGCAACACTCAAACTATTATTAAAAGAATGGCTCTTTTGTGTCTCTTTCTAGCTCCCAAATCTCCAGGAGAACGCACCCGTTACGATACGTCCCTTGGCCTGCTGACTAAGAAATTTGTGGGCTTGCTGAGTGAATCTGCTGACGGGGTTCTGGATCTGAACTGGGCCTCAGAGGTTCTGGAGGTTCAGAAGAGACGTATCTACGACATCACCAATGTTCTGGAAGGAGTCCAGCTCATCTGCAAGAAATCCAAAAACAATATCCAGTGGCTGTGAGTGTGCTTGACTGAACGCTTTTTTAAACAAGCTACTATATGTTGAAATTTGATTAGATTTTTTAAACACATGTCCTAAACAAGGTGGTGTTGTATTCCATTATAATAGTCTCTTGTTCATGTTTGACCACTTGCTGTGTGTCCTAACTAAGTTTTCCCTCACATCTGCCCAAATACTGAATGATGCTTCTGTTTTACTTAAAGATTATTAGATGATTTCTCCATTATAACTTTTTTGCAGATGAAAGCATTTTTTTCCTTGAGAAAAAATACAGAGAACTTTTGAATGTTTGGGGCCAGTAAGGTTGTTTAGGAAGTAAGAAATCTACACTTATATTCAGGATTATCTAAATGAAAAGAGGCATTAAATTCATTAAGTGTTACTAAAGAATCCTGAAAATATAATACAATTTCTACATAAATATTGAGCAGCATGTTTCCAAATCAATATATCTATATGATTTCTGATGAATCATGTGACATTGGAGAAATGAAAATTAGGAGAAAATCACTGATTATATTTGTAGGTCAACGATAAGGGCTTTTAGGTGAAAGTAATGCAGCCAGAAATTATCAATTATTTTTTTCTTAGCAAAAATGACCATCATACATTTTTTTAAAATTATTATTTATTCATTCATATTTAAACGTATTATATATATGTATGTATGTATATGTATATATGTATATATATATGTATGTATATGTATATATGTATATATATATGTATGTATGTATGTATGTATATATATATGTATGTATGTATGTATATATGTATGTATGTATGTATGTATGTATGTATGTATGTATGTATGTATGTATGTATGTATGTATGTATGTATATATATATGTATGTATGTATATATGTATGTATGTATGTGTGTATATATATATATATATATAT
>CAIGQV010017386.1:12001413-12042178 GCA_903798115.1 Danio jaintianensis
TATATATATATATGTATGTATATGTGTATATATATATATGTATGTATTTATATGTATGTATATATATGTGTATATATTTATATGTATGTATATATATGTGTATATATTTATATGTATGTATATATATGTGTATATATATATGTGTATATATATGTATGTATGTATGTATATATATGTATATGTATATGTATATATATATATGTATGTATGTATGTATGTATATATGTATATGTATGTGTATATATGTATATGTATGTATGTATGTATATATGTATATGTATGTGTATATATGTGTATGTATGTATATGTATATGTATGTATATGTGTGTGTATGTATGTATGTTTATTTTTGTAATCACAGCCCAGAATGCACATATACTGCTTAATTATTACATAAATATTATTACATAAATATGTCTGGTAAGATGAATGGTAATGAAACATTATTTCACCCATATTATGATGTTTTATTTTCACAAATATTAGTTGAAACATTGAAGTAATATGCTCTTAGTCCACATTAAGGCACTTTTATAATTTAACATGGCCATCAAAATGAGAGAGAGAGAGAGAGAGAGAGAGGTTATTATATGTGTGTTATTAATTTTTGTGGTTTCATTAGTTTCAAACCATATTCTGTTTATATGTTGTGTGCTCTAGTGTCAGTGGTGTATTTGAAGGCTCGTCCAGCAACTCGGAGAAAGCCAGCGCTCTCAAGAAAGAGCTTTCTGAACTGGAGAGGCAGGAGAAGGCTCTAGACGATCTCATTCAATCCAGCTCAACACGACTACGAGAAATGACAGAGAGCAAGGACAACCAAAGATATCCTTTCGTTGTGTCCTTGAGATTTGGGAGCTTGCTTAGACATGCTGTTCAACAGTATACATCCCTGCAGCCAAACACGTGTGGACTCCAATTATTGTGAGACATGAAATTGTACTTTAATGTTAAATGCTCTCCTTTTCCTGCATTTGAGCTGTCAGTCATTTTTAATGCTTTAATGTTCTAGTCCTTAACTCGGTCTCACATTAGGGTATGTGACGTATCAGGACATTCGTACCATAACCAGCTTGAAAGATCAAACTGTGATCGCTGTCAAAGCACCATCTGAAACCAAACTGGAAGTTCCAGAAGCATCCGAGGTCAGAACACACATTCTTGAAATCCGGTGTTATTCTGAGCTTGTTTATTTTAGTTGCTGTTAAATGTTGCTAAAATGAATAGTTATCAGAAATATTTCTTTCCCATTTATCCGCTGATGTAGATTTAGCTAAGATTTTGAAACTCTTAAAGTGTTGCCACCTTGATGTATATTTTCTGTACTACATGTTGTTTGGCTGAGCACCCATTTTAGATTGATGTGCGTGCTTTTTTGCATTTTTTTCAAGATGTAAAATTCTCAAATCATACAGTCATTTAAAAATGGCACTGAATATACAATTCTTTGGAGTGAAAAAATACTGTACACCCACTAGATGTTCAAAACATAGCTTGAAGATTACATTTTTTTCTTCTGTAGGGCTCTCTGCAGATTTACTTGAAGAGCATGAACGGCCCCATCGAGGTGTATTTGTGTCCTGAAGAGTGTTTGGAGTACACTAGTCCCATCAAGAATGCCACACCCAGAAAAGATTACCCACAAACCCCCAGTGCCACCACACCCTCCGTTTTTCCACCCGCCAAACCCCAGCCAGTCGAAGGTGAGACAATTACCAGCTTTCAAAGGAAAGCTGAAAATAGTCAAATGTGTTTTGGAGTCTGTAAGAACACAGTATACATGTTTCAGCTGAATGAGTACTGTGTTTGTAAGTATAAAGAGATGTATATGAACAGTCCATCTATGAAAAGAAAAACTTAAAACAAAAATAAACTCTGTAATGAATTAGAGTCTGTACCAATGCCAGTAAAGTTTCATGGTTTTCACAACAAAAATTTGTATCTATTTTATCTGTTTAAATAGGGGTTTGTCTCTTTGAAAATGAAGATAATCATTTAAATTAGTTATGTATTAATGCTTTCCCAGTGATTGGTTGCAGGTGGAAGGGCATCCGCTGTGTAAAACATATGCTGGATAAGTTGGCGGTTCATTCCGCTGTGGCGAACCCAGATTAATAAAGGGACTAAGCCGAAAAAAAAATAAAAATGAATGAATGTATTAATGTTATTATTTATAAGTAAATAATACATCAAAACATTGCCATGTAGTTTTTAAATTAATATTAATAAATTAAAATAAAAGCACCAAACATGTCACAGAACACAGTCAGATTTTTCTCCAGTATATTAAACGATTGGTGTTTTAGCCTAGATATGTATATATAGACTTTCTTTTATTATTTGTTTGTTTGTATTGAATGAGTTGTGTAGGATTGAGTATCGATTCAGGTGATGTCCCAATTTGATTCCATTGTCTTTGATTCGAATCTGGATTTGATTCTTGAATTTTGATTAGATTCATTCATCGTTGCCACAGCGGAATGAACCGCCAACTTATCCAGCATATGTTTTACACAGCGGATGCCCTTCCAGCTGCAACCCGGTACTGGGAAACTGATTCTATTCAGTCAATATTAAATTAATACACATGCAATTTATTATTTCTTATAACATTTCTTATATTTCTTAAAACTAACAGTGAACATCATCACTTTCACGTCAAAAATGGACACTAATAATTAAAGATGCTTTCGCTAAATTTCTATAAAAATGACGAAGTATGTTTTAATATATAATTTATATTGAAATTCAATATATAAATTTGCTTAAAATAAATGAATGAACATTAATAAATATAAGCAAGAAATTAGAAACATTTTAGGATGGGCATCCTTCACTAGAGAATTATCATATTCAGGAGTCTATGGGATCTAATGCCTCATTTCCTGAGTTAAATACAGTACGGGTCACCCTAATCAGGCTTGCATTTCCACTGCCAACAGAACCCTTACTTGGCAGGTGTTGTGGATGTCAAAAAGTGGCGATTGACATTATTCTTACTTGAAGAAGAAAGCTGTATGGGTCGTTCACATATAGTGTCTGTTGCAATCTCAATTTCATTCAAAAGTAGATATGTGCTCAAATAGAAAGAGGATGCGGCACCATGAATGGTCCAATAAAAAAAAAATGGAGGACATTCAGCAGCTCCTGTTCTTGCTCCTTGGCATAAGGCTCATAAGAGGACAACAAGCTTTGTTTGAGCATGGTTTGTTGCTGTGCGCTGTTATTGTATGTCACAGTGTCGTGTTTTGGCTTTGTATTTAAAAATGCCGCTTACTGTATTATCGTTCTCCTGGCACTCACAAGTGGCAATTCTCTGTAAACATAACGTTGAGCAGCAAGTCTAGCTCCAACCTTTTGGTACCATACCGTACAAAAGCATCCCAAAATAGTGGTATGGTACGGTTTGCCATTTTGGTACTTCTGACAGTGGAATCGGAAATTAATTTGTATAATAAATACAAACAACTATCTATTCCCAATTGATTGACAGGCTAATTCTTTGTACAGGTCCAAAAGCTCAGCCATCGATGACAGGCACCAGTGGAAACGGCTCTCTGCTGGACGTGGAGGGCATCCTGGATCTTCCTCCTAGTCTTCTGCAGATCACGGAAGACCAGCTGCCCGGGATGGCCTTCACGTCTGACCCCTCTGGGCCCTTTGTCAGTTTCTCTCCTCAACTCGGCCACGATGACTACCTCTGGGGTCTGGAGGACGGAGAGGGCGTTTCAGACTTCTTTGACACTTACGACCTTGGAGATCTGCTCAAAACATGAAGCTTTCAGTGTGTGATGAACAGTCACTGATGATCTAGGAGTTCAGTTGTAATTAATTCGATTCAGACACAAATCCTGAAGTTGAAAACTGTTGTTTTTAAAACACTCCTTGATGATAGATTGAAGTTTGTATTAAATGCACTACTGAATTGGCTTGGATAAAGTAAATATATAATTTAAATGGACCGTTCACCCAACAATGAAATCACTGTCATCACTTATTAATCCTCGAATGATAGCAAAGCTTTAGAAGTTTCTTATTTCTGTTGAACACAAAATAAGATATTTTGAGGAATGTTCAAAGCCATCATCCATAGTAGGAAAAAATACTATGGATGTCCCTGTCTCCAGCATTTTATATAATATGTTCTTTTGTGTTCAACAGAGGACAGAAACTCAAACAGGTTTGGATCAAGTGGAGGAGTAAATGATGACAATCTTCATTTTAGGTGAACTATCCCTTTAACTACTATAGCTATTAGAATCTAGACGCCCTCTAGAGGAGATCCAGGAGTTAGAATTAGTACACTCTGAAGCCATATATTTTATTTCTGTCAGCCATATTACCTACAGCAATGTATTTCTGCTTGTATAGTTTAGTTTAGGATGTTTTTTGACAAAGCTCAAATTAATTTTGTCAAGTTATTTTTAATAATTTCAATTTTCTAAGTTAAATATCTGCCCATTTGCAAAGATTTTGGTCATTATGACTTAAGCATTGACCAAAAATCAGGCCTAGGTGCTTGCGTTGTCTAGGTATGAACTAGAATGTTCATTAGTATTTCATGAATGAGATTCAACTCAGGTCATTTTAAAGCTTTTTTACAGCTTTAATGTTTGTAGTACTGTCAGTCATTGCCAGCAGAGGGCTGTGTGACCATTTTTTTCAGTTGTCTGCAAACAAAGGTGCTTCTGCAGATGTAGATAGATGAAAGTATTATAGAGAGTGTTTGAGAGCGTAAAAATGGTGGGCATCTCCTTCAAAATCAGACTCAGCTGAAAACTCTTCTAAGACATTCTACCTCCTTTTTGTCACTGTGAGGTAATAACCTTGATTTTTCTAACAGTGGCCTTTCTCATGGCTCTGAAACATGATTATGTAGATCAACATAATGCCTTAAGAAACAAGGTTTTACCGCTGACACACGTCTGTTCATTAAAACCTCAGGGAATGTCCAGATTTGGCAGCTTCATTTTGCATTTCTAAACGAGTAACTCAAAGTGATGAATTTGTGTTTTCTAGTCTCTTTGATGCCTTTAGGATCAGTTTTTCCTGAAATTACGGTAATGGTGTTCTCAGGGTTCGCTACTGGACTCTCTGAGTTTTAGGACTTTTAGTGGAATCTGGCAGAAACCTTTGATACTGTTTGAACACTGGGAACACAAAGTGAACTTTGTTTCCATGCAGGTTTTTTTTTTTTCTTTTTCCTTTTTGGAGTTGGGATTCTTGCCCCACCTGAATGGTAGGTTTTATAGCTGGAGAGATGAAGCAGGATTTAACTGTTTCAATCTGGTGTGTGTAGAACTACACACTTAGAGACGATATGGAAAACCTTGTTTTTCCAACTAGATTCCCTCAGCCAGTTATGCAGTGAAAATTGTTCTTGTTCTGAAGCAAACATTTCTCAGTCGGACTGAGCAAAAGTGTGTTCAAGGATTTTAAGAGGAGTTGTTAATCTGATTTCATTAACTTGAATGCGACTTTGGAAATGTGTACAAAGTTTTACTTGGGGTTTGCTTCATGCAACTGTCCCACATGTGGACAAATGTCCTGTCCTAACAAACTTGAAAATGTGCGTCTGTATATGCATGAGTGTGCTGAAGTGTGAACAAAATTTTTGGAAGTTGTGTGGATTCGATTGTAGTTTATAGTGGGGGTTTTCACATTGTTCGGGATGTTTTTAAATAAGCATTATGTTTTTAAATTGTACAGAATGATTTTGTATTTATAGGTTTTGTATTTGAAGGTAATTGTCTCAGGATGTGTCATTTTTTTATAAAGACCGTCTGTTTTAAAAGGCAGCACTTAATATTTGATATTGTTGTGAACAAATAAAGCTCTGGTTTAAAGCTGAGTCGTGTTTTGTGTACAAACCACTTTCTGTTCAAAGTTACAGTTTTGCTCATGTATTAAGTGCAAACAAACTCCCACATGGTTGTGTGTGTGTGCGTGTAGGTGCGGTAACTCCATATTTTAGTTTGACCACATTTTCATGCAGTCTGTGAGCTCTAAGGTTCACCTGCACAGTGAGGAAATGCTATAAAGATGAGTCAGTGAAAATGACAAGAACATCAAGACAAACACAAAACAGACTGATCTGACTGATAGAAAACTGTAGTTTTGCTTCATTCCAAGTAGTCTGAAAATGTTTGCTTACAAAATGTCTACATAGTTGCTGTGAACCAGCACGGTCAATAAACTTTTTATTTTATTTTAAAGTCCTTAGTTCTGATAGTAGTGAAAATTAATTTTAAATATACACTAATTTAAAAATGTGTTATTGGGGCAGTAAAACTATATACATTTTACATAAAGCAACAAATAAAAATACATTTATAATGCAAAATCAACATTTTATTTTGAACTGTAAATTCGAAAAAGAATGCTGGAAAATATCTAATAAATATCAAATAATATTTACAAATACATCAAGCATTTATTAGTTTTCAACATTAATGACTTTCTTGAGGACCGTATCAAGGACAAGTATTAAACTGAACCCTGGAGTAATGATGCTGAAAATTTAGCTTTGCAAAAAATAAATATTATTTTAAAATAAAATTAAATAGAAAAGTTATTTAAATTTCTAAAATTGTACAGAATTTGTATATTTTAATCAAAAAATCACCCTGGTGAGCATAAGAGACTTGTTTCAAAAACATGAATCCATCCTTAGCAACTTGTTATACATAAGCATGTGTTTTGCATGTTTTTTTCATTTCAATCTATTAAGGTTACATAATATTTGTTATAAAGCACTGACAGTAAAATCTCTGGCATTTTCATTTAGGCAAGTTCTGACCTGTTTCAGTTTTTCTAATTCACTTTAGCCGCATCATGACACACACACACACACACACACACACACACACACACACACACACACACACACACACACACACACACACACACACACACACACACACACACACACACACACACACACACACACACACACACACACACACACACACACACACACACACACACACACACACAAATAGAAAGATAGAGCTTCTTGACTAGGATTTTATTTTTATATATATATATTTTGTCTTTGTTGACCTTAGCTTGAACTTTAAAAAGTAACAAAAGTGTAATCCCTAATAGGCTAAAAGGCTTTCAAAATACTCAGAAAAGACGTGTCATTTAATATTACAGTACAGTAGTCAACATTTAAAGTGGATCAAAATCTTTCATCGAAGTTGTCCTAAAATTATTGAACAATTCTTGTTGCAGGACAATTTTGAACAATCTTTTAAATCCACTTCAAATGTTGACTACTGTATACTGCAATAATGAACATGCATGATAATATTATACTTAAAAATACAGTGAATAATTGTTCATTATTTGAACTTCCAGAATGATTTTATTATTTCAAAAATTTATTCATCTGGCATATGACAAGGCATTTGCTAGCATCTGTGGGAATAAATTAAACTGATGATGAGAACTACTTGTTTTCCCCATCAGTTATTAAACATTCTTAGTTAATGTTTAATTACGAAGATAACATCTTAACTTTTTTGTTTAATGAAGCTAAGTAATACATTTTAGCTGCATTTTTAAACTAACAATAACACCTGTTAACAATAACACCTGTCACAATTTATTGTAGCTATTTCAGCATTCAGTAATGTTTACTAATAAGACCTTATTGTAAAGTATTTACTTTGAAACATTTTTTTACTCTAAGTTTAAACATTAATACACATTAAAGAATTCACAAAAAATTAGTTTGTTAATTTACATGAATATTGTATACTTTTATATATATTTACCAATTATGACAACTAGACAGTTTGATCCTGTAATATGCCTAGTACTTAAATACACTCAGAACTTTTAAAAGGTATGGTTCACTCAAAAATGAAAATTTCACTCACTATTTACTCGCCCTCAAGTGGTTCTAAACTTTCTTTTTTTCGGTTGAACACAAAAGAAGACATTTTGAAGACGTTTTGAAACCAGTAACCATTGACTTCTAGTCAGAAAAACATACACTGTGAAAGTCAATGGTTATGATTTTTCTGCATTTTCCAAAATGACTTCTTTTGTGTTCATGAGAATAAAGAAACTCAATCAGGTTTGTGTATTCAGTTTTTCAGATTTGGGTGAACTATCCCTTTAAGGAACCCATATGGGCTATGCTAAGACAGACCTACATAGTGTATATTTTAAAGTAGACTATAGTCTTGAGTCTATAGTCTTTTAATATTTAAAAAGAAAATACTGTGAAGTCATGAATCTAAATTAAAATGGAAAACTAATCCGGCTCAAAGAGGTTTGCACAAATCATCACACCCGAAGAGTTTCCAGAGGAAGATATTTGTATTTCCCCAGACAGACAGACTGTTACACCCTCACAGAAAACACATTTATAACCATGACTTTAAACAGTAACCGTTTACACCAGTCTGTCATTAACTACAAGAATTACTTCTGAACTGGTTTATAAACACACATGATGACTTCAAGGGAGGATCTGTGTCTTATTTTATGACCAGTATGGGTGTTAATTCTGTGCAGGGTGTGTTATAATTGTTTTCATCACGCATATTCCTGCTCTACTTATCTGTAAAAAAAATTAAAAAAAAATCAGCTCTCCTCTCTCTTTTGCCGTGTTTTACGGTAAACGTGGCCTCCTCGGAGTGACAAGACAGGATAAATAATCCTTCTCCAGAAACAGAGTCAACAGTGTGGATGGGAGGGTCCGTCTGCTGGGAATGTTTCTGCTCCGAGTTGCTGAACCTTTCCTGGAACATGCCTCACTTTTCCTTCAGCAGCCGCAGATCCAGCCCACAAATCCACTCCATTGGCTGATACTGAAGAACAAACAGAACAAAAAGGACAAAAGCCAGGACCATCCACGGGTTTTAAAAAATGGTTTATTTCTTTCCCACATGAAAAAATACTACAGTAATCTTTAGTTAACTGTGTTTTTAGGACCATGATATAGGCTGGTATTGTGCGGTAGTATTTACAACTCTTTGTTAATGAATTATACGGTATGCTGATAAACTGTAATAAATACTGTACTAGCCTACTACTGCTGTACTAGTTTTATTTGTTCATTTAGTTTTAGTTTTTAGTTTACTACAGTAAAATATGGCGTATTGTAGTATAATAGGCCTTTACTATTCTCTATAGTTAACCCATAGTGATTTGTTTATATTACTATACTTCTTGTGTTACCATAGCAACTATAGAATTAACAGATTCATTCAAGTACATCATATTTTGCACATTATATGCCATGTGTCCATGTTTTAATATTGAATGTTTGTAGTTTTATTGCATTTATTTGTATTTTTTACATTCCACCTTTTAGTGTTTAGTGTTATCTGTAAGCACCAAGGGTGAATGTAACATAAATGCCATTTCTTTGTATGTCTGTTTGCTGTAATGTGGCAGAACTGACAATAAAGCGAACTTTGTCTTTGAGGAAATGACAAAGATATATGGGATCAATTAAATGGTACTTTGCATCAATAACTTACTGTAAAGTAAAAAAGAAAAGAAAAAGTTTTGCATCATACTTCCTTTCTCCTCTCTTTCACCCACTTTCCTTCTTCTTCTCCCCCAGAGTGACGTCCACCCATAAATGCAGTTCTTCTACTCAGACTCTTTCACAAAGTAGCCACACAAAGAGGGGCTGCAGCCAGGGGGGAGAAAGAGAGCATTGTTTGGCCACAAAACCACCATTACATCAACAATAACGCATGAAGCCAATACAGAATATGAAGAGAATACTGTGTGAGAGAGAGAGGGAATGCATTGTGTATTGAGAGGTGGGGTGTACTTTGCAGAAATTAAGGTCAGCAAACTGAGTTAACTTAATTTATTTAGGTTTATTTTTCTTTTTAGTCATGTTTATTTACTTGCAAATTGCGATCCAGAAGTACAGTGTTTTAGATGTCCACCCCAGCATGATTATTGCAAAAATCACTTCATAAACAGTTTGATGCAAATGATCTTATGACACCTTAAATGGTCTGAACAGATGCTTTTAGTTGCTGTCAAAAATGTTAAATGCTGTTTAAAAGAGAGCAAATCATTGATTAAGATAACAATCAAATTATACAATATGACAACTATATTTCTATACTATTATTGCAAATACTACATTTTTTTTTTTTTTTTAATGCAGGAAACCACACAAATAGTTCACACGAATCATTCATACACACAAAGTTTGATGTATAACTGACCACATGACTCTTTAAATGGTTTTTCATGCTTTTTGCCACAGAACAAAAATGCTATGTAAAAGAGACTTATTAATTTAAACTAATAATCACATAATAAGTATAAAAAGCAGGAATCAAAGTACTTTTACTTTAAAATGCATACCTTATTTTTCTTTAAATGTACTTTTTTCAATTCAAACCACAATGGGGAAAACAGAAAGCAAAAAACATGCATATTCAGGAGTGCTGCTTTCATGCATACATAGTCTAATGTAAAAGGCCTTTAAAAAAAGAATTATTTTTTCTCAACTAAGGTAAAAATCATATTATCCACCTTGAAATTCTTGTGCATGGCTAAGCTGAGCTGATACATGTCCAGCACAATGTATCATAATGTAATATTATACTCTGTATTGTTAAAGGCAACGGCGAGGTGTGCAACTTGAAAGAGACCAAAGGCAGAACCGACATGCCTCTATGATATCTGCAGGAGAGAATTTTCTCATAACATCAGAAACCATTATGAGTTTGTGCTGCTCTGATGCAACACCACTATTCATTTTCACCTTGCAAATATAATGGCTCACAATGATTGGAAAAACATTTTAGTTGTGTCAGTGAAGCAAACCTTTGTCTGTTTTAAGGAGTGGGCTTCATTTAAACTGTAGACTATAGCAGATGGAGCATGTTTATTCATGCTCACATATAGCGTATATAAGGAAATGGCTTATGTGCATTGACACCTGAATAAAGAGGGAAAGTGTACGCACAATGCCTTTCATTGGTGTCAGGCTCCATTGCTCTGTTTAGGGTCTGCTGTACAAAGTGCACTGGTTTATTTTCTTTGTTTATGTTTTTGTCTATACCTCCAAAAAGCACAATAAGACAAAAGGCAAAAACTCAAATATACAGGAAAGCAATTCAAACATGGTCAGGGTTATGTCATTTACTAACAGCATGTCAGTTTACAGTTTAGTTGCAAAAAAAGGGCATTTATTGTATTAATTATAAAAAACATTTAATCACTCAATCAAAGTTTCATTTTTTATCTTACGTTACATCAATCTGACTCAAAACAGCTTGTGTGACTAAAATAATTAAGTTGAAACATTGTTAGCTTATTTGTATAAGTGTATTGGTTTTGCGTTAGGGTTAGTCACATCAAAAACAAAACTGGAGCTATTCTCTTATGTTAATGAATGTATAGCATTATTAAAATAAATGCAATTTCAACATATTCTAAAGATAACTAATTGTGTAACTTATAATTATGATAAGTAATTATGAAATAAAAAATTAAGACAACATATTTCAGTGGGTCAAAACCAATTAATTACACTTATTGCATTTATTATATATGTAAAACGTTTTTTTTATTCAGTTACATTTCAAATTGCAATCAGTTACATTTCCATGACAATAAAAAGAATGAGTCATTGCAAATATAATCTTTTACACCAAAACGGATTCATGCTTTATTCTAGCAGACGCGAAACTAGATGAATGTAAAGCCTTTTCTTTCAACGCGCGCTCTTTTCATTTCGTCAGTGAATACAAACATTCCCACGTGATGATGGAATGACTCCCTCCCTCTCGCGCGCAATCCAGCCGCGGCACGCGCTATTGAACCCTCGCGCGGCACCGAGAAAGTCGACTGATTGTGCAGAGAAACTTTACCGACTTTCTCTTACGGCGGAACACAGAGAAGACTGATTGTTTCGCCTTTCGTTGCAGATATGAGACACAATTTAATTCCCATGGTTCGGATATCACACTCATTTGTGGATTTAAAAGACTTTCTTGTGGATTTGCACTTTGCTTGATCTTGAAGTGTTTGTTTTTTGACAACGTTTGCTGGGATTTTAAGTTCCTCGGTGTGTACAGTAGGAAACATGCCGGAGAAAATAAGTATTTCAGATTTCGTTTCTTTGGCGAAAGAGGACCTTTCGTCCCCGGGGAGCTCTGGATTTCAGTCCAAAATGAGCGACTGTCGGAGCACCGTGGCCGCGCTCGAGGAGGTAAGAATAGGGCAACGCGCGGACGAGCGCGGTGTTGTTTACCTGTGTACAGGTGGAAAACACCTGAGTGAATCACTGGCCTTCAGTCTCTGACACAAGAAACATTGTATTTGAATTAATTCAAGTCAAGTTATATATGAGAAGATTTATTACTTTGATTATTTAGAATTTGCCTTTTTAAATCAAGTTACGTCGTATTACGTCAGTACACGGTAAAACATAATATGACAAAAAGCCATCACAACAAAAGCTTTTAATTTACTTTAACTTATTTTAATAAGTTAATCCGGTTTCAACAATTTTTTTTTAAAGTTATACAAATTTTAATTTAATATTTTGAGTCAGTTTGACTGATGCAAGTTGAGATGACTAGAAAAGATAATTTGATTCAACAAAAAATTTAAGGCAGCAAGTGTAGTTAATTCTTATGGTGATAAAATGGTATATATATATATATATATATATATATCTATATGTGTGTGTGTGTGTGTCAGTATCTGTGTGTGTGTGTGTGTGTGTGTGTGTGTGTGTGTGTGTGTAATTTATTAATGTGATTCAAAGCTGAATTTTCAGTATCATCACTCCAAAATATGCACAGCCATACGATTCTTCAGAAATCACACTGATATGAAATTTTTTGCATCTGATTATTACCAATGTTGTGTTGTTCCAGTTGTGTTGCTTCATATGTTTGTTGAAACCATGATATTTTATCATTCTAAAGTACCATTGAAAGCTACTTTGATTCACCAAGGTCACATTAAATGGATCAGAACTGGCAGTAAAAAGAGTTATAATGTTTCATTATATATTATTTCACCAATAATTGATTATAATGAGAGCAGAAAATCAGCATATTAGAATGATTTATGAAAGATTTTGCATCACTCAAGACTGGAGTAATTATGGTGAAAGAGACTTCTTTTAAAACATGAAAAAGTCTTATCTGAAATGTTTGACCAGTAGTGTTTAACATGGGAGAATAATTAAATACTACATATTATGGTCACTGTTTGGTTGTCAAGGTAATTGGAGTAATAGGAAATGTTGTTACCTTTCTGGGATGTCTGTGTAAATAACAGAACTGACCTTTTGCCATTTAATAAAACTTTGCTAGTGAGGCTTTCTCCTTGTGGTTTGAATGACCCATTGCACATTTTATTGTTTTATTGGCTCGTGTTGTGGTTTGGAGTCAGGGGATGGCACAGGAGTCACAACAAGGAAAAGACAGAGACTGTTTTCATGAGGCCAAGCAAACTTGCTCAGGGCTCTTTTTATGTCGCTAGTTGTTGGCTTCAATTATGAACAATGAGGCTGAAATGACAGGAGCACAATCACAGAATAACCCCAGCTGCATCATTTTACTGAGGAACTGTGTTAATATAGTTAATTGCAGAGAAGCCAGACTGATAACAGACTCAGAGCTTGTTATGGGGTGTTGTAATATAAATCTAATGTGTATAAATCTAACTTTAGCTGCCAGCTCATCTGTGGGTATTTGTGTGGATATTAATGGAGAATAAAGAAGCTCTGCCAGTGAATGATAACACTGGGCATGTCGAGACAGTGGAAGGCTTTCATTTATTTCCGCCTTTTCATGGAAAATGTTTTTTTTTAGGGAATTGCAGTGCTATAGAGCAGTGGTTCTCAAGAAGGACCTACTAAGGATCTTTAAAGGGGGCCAGAGGATGATGTAAATGTATTATTCATTCATAATATAATTCAAATATAGGAATAACATAAAATGCTTAAAATATTTTAAATCCAAATATGAATTGTGCATAATAAAAATAGGTAGTTCAAATTGTCATTTTTTGGCGGGTGATGTTAATGTACCCAATCTTTGGCCATCCAAGATGTGACTTTCCCCCCCAGTTTAACATTAGTAGTCCTTGGCGATTCATGTAATGAAAGGTAATGGTGTCCTTCCTTTTGAGAGAAAAAAAACTTTAAACTTTAAGTGGCAAAACAAAATTAATACCAGTGGCTCCTACAAGAAACTGAATTGAACTTGCTCAGGACCATTTGCTTAGGATGTCTAATAAAGGTATTGTTCCTGTAAATAATGTCAATTACCTATACCAGGGGTCACCAATCTCGGTCCTGGAGGTCCGGTGTCCTGCTGAGTTTAGCTCCAACCCTAATCAAGCACACCTGAACAACCTGATCTAGGTCTTACTATGTATGCTTGAAACATCCAGGCAGGTGTGTTGAGGCAAGTTGGAGCTAAACTCAGCAGGACACCGGACCTCCAGGACCGAGATTGGTGACCCCTGACCTATACAGATGGATCGTTTTTCTTCTTAAGGCCTCAGTGTATTGTCAGGGTAAATGTGTATTAATTTAGTTTTGCCTAAATATGATTTCTGGTTTCAAATTGAGCACATTTTCATAATCACAGCATAAATTATTGGGATGCCTTTGAATATTATACTGTGAACCAGTTCTTCCAGTCTTGTTTGACATACTTTTCTACATGTAACACAAAAGGAGATATTTAGCTCAAAATCCAAACTTTAATACAGTGTAAGCAGATGGGGTCCAGGAACAATTATGAACGTTTACTTTTCATTGTAGAATTAAACCAGTTTGAATGCCCCATTAGATGATTCCTGTTGTATTTTTCACAATAACTTAAGTCAAACCAGTTTAAAATGATATCACAACAGGATGAGATGAGTAGTCAACTGTGATGCAAATTATGAAAACTCAGGAGGAGCTGTGCCTTCAAGCAGCACTTAAACAACAGACGCAGTTAAGAAATTCATAAGGTGGAAAAGTTCGTTATGATTAGCACAGCAAGACTGCAAGTAACTTTGATTTCCTTGAATGAGTCAAAGATGTTTGTGTCATAGTTTTTTTTTATACCTGATTGTGTAGATATGGCGATTTTGTCCGGATCATTTATGCAAATATAAGTTTGATGAGTGTTACCATCATTTTTTTATCTTCAAAGTGTAACTTTAAGTATGGTTGATGCCCAGTGGCAAAATATGTGTGCGTAACTTTCAGTGTGCTTTCATGAAGGCCAACGTTTGAAGGCTTGTTTGGGTTTGAGAGATACAGTGTGTTTTATGTTTAATGGCTGGCAGCATGTTGAATGATCTGGAGGAGGATGTCAAGGATAAACAAACCCCCCTGGATCACACATAGCTGAGTTTGCTCTGCATACTTCTGATTGCACAATAATAGCTGGATTGAAACATTTCTCTTTGAATATTTACAGAAATGAATCTATATTCATATGTGTCTGAGTGTTTGTGTGTTTTTTCGGCAGCAAACAGTGCTAGTAACACTGCACAAACTGTAAGCACACACCTACCATCGTGATCCCACGAGTCAGCAGATTTTATGTGACTAATGCATTTATATATGGCCATCCTTACTCCCTCTGAGTGTTGTATAGATGACTCCCCCAGCCACTGATAGTAAATTGAAACAGTGTCAGTCCAGTTTTCAGAGTTTAAGTTCAGTTTAGTGTGGTTTAATTTTCACTGCTGAGAGTCCAAACACTGAAGAGCAAATCCATCGATGCGCAGCTCCACAAGTCGCGAACCATGCAAGCCAGTGGCGACAGCGGCAAGGAACAAACTTCACCAATTGGCGAAAGTGAAGGAAAAAAACCTAGAGAGAAACCAGGCTCAGTTGGGCACGACCATTTCTCCTATGCCCAAACGTCTTGTGCAGAGCTGCAGTCTAGGCGCCGGAGGCTGGAGAAGCTGCTGGTGGGAGAGGTCACCGGCTGGTGTACATGCTGGCCCTTCAGGATCAATGCGAAGACTCGTCTGTCACTGGGGTCTTACAGGAATCAGTCTCATGCTCTCCACTCCTCCATGACCACCACAGCAGCTGCTCAGAATACGGCCTGGTCCAGGGTTATGGAAACCTTGAGAATAAAAAAAAGACAGACGCAGATGCCGTTCAAATTATAATGTCTTTTGGGAAGTGTTCCCAGCTCCGGTTGCCCTAAATAATGCAGACTAACAATCCTTTAGAGGATTTGTATTTCAAAAGCATTTGTGTTTTATGTGTATGCTAATGCAAAGAGATGTGTCTTTAATCTAGTTTTAAACTGACAGAGTGTGTCTGCTTCCCGAACTGTGCTAGGAAGGCTGTTCCAGAGTTTAGGTGCCAGATATGAGAAAGATCTACCGCCTACAGTTGATTTTGATATTCTAGGAATAATCAATTGTCCAGAATTAATTGAGCGTAATGGACGTGAGGGGCTATAATACACCAGGAGCTCCCTCAAATACTAGGGAGCTAAGCCGTTCAGGGCTTTGTAGGTAGTCAATAAAATATTTTAATTTATACGATATTTAATAGGGAGCCAATGCAATGATGAAAGAACTGGAGTAATATGATCATATTTCTTTGTTCTAGACAGGATCACATATCCTAGTGTCATCAGTTGACTGTGTGGAGAGAATTGGCATGGCAGTGAACTACAAACTGTCCCAATGTTGTAATTCTGTTGATAGTGTGGATTCAATATGGTGCTATGCTAATGGTGATACCAGTATTTAATTTTCCCTATTTAGGAAGAGTATTTGTAGGATATTCATAATATTGTGATTCATAATAATTTTTTGGAGATGACTAAAATGGTTCAATTATGAACAGACAAGATATACTTTTAAAATTGCAGTAGTATGTAAAATGAGCTGCTAGTGGTTGCTGGTCTCAATGATGAAGATGTGGTTTAATGATGTCATAAAGGAGTGTGGTAGTTATGGGTGTTGTTTAAGGCTGCACGATGCTGGAAAAATATGCCATATGCGATATTGTTGTTTGTAGAAAAAAGCTATTTTTATTGGTTATGTTATTAAATCATTTGTTTATGTAATGACATTAAAATAAACAGGTCAATATATATTTCAGATCTAATTAATTCTCATTCAGACGAAAGAATGGTGTCAAGGTGCAAACATTTAGTGTTTAAAACCACATGAATGAGTGAAAACCTTAGCAGATATTTTGACTCTGGCTGTTGTCATTTTTCTTTCTTGTCTGGGCTCCCATCATAAGTATATATTTATACAACTACTTGGGAAGTGGGGATAAAGGTAGTAAGATCCCATCTGATTGATAAATAACCAATGAATGCAACACACAAATGCTTGGCATATAAAATGAATGTAATTTATCATGCATATCTGCAATACATATATTGCATATTGTATTATCGCAGTAATGATAATTTTGCGATATGTTGTGCAGCCTAGTGTTCATGTCCACAGCTGATGGAAGTCAATGATGAGGTCAAGAATTGAAGTTATGTGACTTGAATTGATCATTTAAATTAACCTTATTTTATTTAACTCTATTACTACTCATAATCATCACTTTATCTGCTTTTCTTTATGGTATGCAGTTGAGTTTACATTGTTTCTACAGAAGTAAAATGAGCATCTGTAGGTAACTGTGTATGACATCATTGACAGTTGAAGCAAGACATGGACAATGTTGTTACTGGTTTAAAGGGATAGTTCACCAAAAAAAAAAGACATTCTTATAAATCTTTGAGTTTCTTTCTTCTGTTGAAAACAAAAGAAGTTATTTTGAAAAATGTTAGACACCTGTAACCACTGCCTTCCATATAGGAAAAACAAATGCTATGGAAGTCAATGCAGGTTTCCAACATTTTTCAAAATAACTTTTGTTTTCAGCTGAAAAAAAGAATCTCAAAGAGGTTTGTGACAATTGAAAGTAGAGTATATATATGTGTAAGTAAGTACACACATATATGTATGTATGTGTGTGTGTGTGTATATATGTGTATATGTATGTATGTATGTATATATATATATATATGTATTGATGTATATATATGTATGTATATATATGTTTGTGTATATGTTTGCGTTTGTGTGTGTGTGTGTGTGTGTGTGTGTGTGTGTGTGTGTGTTAAAACAAAGAGATGCAAAAACAAGGCATGTGCTTTTCATTTGACATTCATTATGTGGATTCGCATTCCCCTTAAACCCACTCATAACCTTTGAAATTTTAGATGTAATGAGATGACAAACCTTCCTGGGAACTTTTATCCTGAGATGACCACAAACGCACTCAATAAGGAACTTTCAAGACTGTTTGTACTACATACTTGAAATCCACCATCTTTTTTTTCAGGCACTATGTGTTCGTGTGAAGTGCCCTTTGATGCAGTATTGTGTCCTCCATCTGTATCATCAATGCTGTTGAAAGAAGGCTTGATAAGATATTTGGCTAAAACCCTCAAGGTTGAAGTCTCAGCTTTTTCCTTGCACCAGGAAAACCTGGAAAAATAAACAAATGTTAAAATAACACAAAGAAGTAAAATGATGCATATAGCAAGAGATGATATGTTTCTTTGAAAGAACATGCATGTCCAGACATCTCTGATTGTGTTATCACAAAAGCAAGCATTTAGACTTTTTTTAAAGAATGTAAATTAAGTAAATATTTCTTTACCAGTGTAAACAAAAGGTAATGTGTGTGTGTCATCTGTCTGTCTGGGTGTAAAAACATGAACCTGTTTTGTGCTTAGCTTGTCAGATTCAGAGTTAGGGCGCATATCCACCAAAGCTTTTTTTCTTATGGCTGCATGATATTAGAAAAAAAAACTGACATTGTGATTATTTTGTTTTTCTGCAATATATATTGCAATATTTCACTAAATGCCTTAACTCTATTTGGAAAGAATTCATAATTTTCGATTAATTTGGAAACTTTTGTAGGGGAGTGCATCTGCATAAAATTAAATTAAATATAAGCATAGATGAATACAAAGATACAAATGAAATGAACATTGCTTCATGGTGTCCTGTGGAGTCTGGCAGTATTCAGGTACAGGAATTTAAAAAAATCACATGTAAAATAACATGTAATATCTCCTCTCAACCTGATAATTTGTACGAATTCACAAAATTAACAGGTTGTATAACTGATATTTAAAATTGGATCACTAAAAACTTTTTATTACGAAATTCAGTTCAGTCCTCATCTTCAGTCCAAAATTTGTGGGTGATTTTTGATGGCACAAAACACATTTTAAGCATCTGTAAAACTGCATGTTTTATCTAACTGTGGTTCCCAGTTAATCATTTAGAAATTGCAGATCTTGCGATATCCATTGCGATATCAATGCTGAAACGATATATTGTGCAGTCCTAATTTTTTCTCAGCTGGGCAAATTATTATTATTCATTCATTCATTTTCTTTTCGGCTTAGTCCCTTTATTAATCTGTGGTCGCCATAGCGGAATGAACCGCCAACATATCCAGCATATGTTTTACGCAGCCGATGCCCTTCGAGCTGCAACACATTACTGGGAAACATCCATACACACTCATTCACACACATACACTACGGACAATTTAGCTTACCCAATTCACATATACCGCATGTCTTTGGACTTGTGGGGGAAACCGCAGCACCTGGAGGAAACCCACGCGAACACGGGGAGAACATGCAAACTCCACACAGAAACGCCAACTGACCCAGCCGAGGCTCGAACAAGCGACCTTCTTGCTGTGAGGCGAACGTGCTACCCACTGCGCCACCGTGCAGCCCCAAATTATTATTATTATTATTATTATTATTATTATTATTATTTTTATATATTTTTTGTTGTTGTCAATCGCATGAAGTTTATGCTGAGCACTTTGCGTTTCTTTTCTTTCTTTTTTTTACTCCAGCAGTCGCTCAAAGCTGAGCATTTTTAGAATAGTACTGACATTTTCAGTGGACACGCACCCTTATACATCACTGTATCCCATTAGTCCATGTGTCTGGGATGTTGCCCAAAATCCTACAGACAGAAATAAAACAGAACAGAACTGAAGGCAATTTTGTCTTGACACTGATTTATAAAGCACTGATCAGACTAAACAGTCTATGGCAGACAGCAGGAAATGTCAGTACAAAGTCAAGGTGGTTTGAAATTCCTTTATGATTTTCACCTTCAAGTTTTGTTTACATTCTGAGCAGAGGATAATAATTACTTCATACCGATAGTGTGTGAAGTATACTTTTTAAACTCAAACAATATATCCATAAACTGATATTTAAACTCATACTCTATTCTCACGGAGGCATGTCTCTTTCACTCACACTTCATTCTTTACTGTAAATAGTGTCTGTTCTGAGTCATTGAAAGGTGGTGTTGTCTTTCGTAAGGTTTGATTCACCTGTTCTTCACAGTCTACCTGTTCTGACATCATCATGGCAGCATTGACAAACATGCTCTTTATCCTTTTGAAACAGTCAGGTGTTGCCCCGCAATAAGTTAAATATATTAGTGTTTTTGTCAATAATTAATTTGAGCAGTGTATCTGATCATTTTTGTTCTAATGTGTTTCTCTTTTCTCTGTTGTCTTACACTAGTCTCTGGAGCAGGACCAGATGTCCCTACAGAGGATGAAGAAAATCGTGAAGGCCATCCACAACTCTGGACTCAGTGAGTGTGGTCTTCTTTTCTTGTGTTTGGTTGGTTTGGTTGTTTATTTAATTGTTTTGTCGAGTACAGTGGAAGTCACCATTGTCAGCGTCATTGGCCCTCATTGTTCACAACAATATATGAAGGCTCAGAAAACGGAGTAACTGGAGTCCGGAAGTTTTGGAGCAGAATGCAGTGACATCATCATTTAGTCTCTTTCTCTCTTTGTCTCTCTCTCTCTGTCTGTCTCTCTTTCAACACAGTTCAAAAGAGCTTTTTTGGCATGACTTGTCAAGTATTGGCAAAGCATTTCAGATTACATAAACAGTTAATAAAATTGTAAAAAATTATTATATAATACAATATATACAAATATATGCACAGAAAACACCCAATTACAATTTTGACATATACAAATAAGAAAAACAGACTAATACGATTATTAAAAAGAGAATGAAATATATATATATATATATAATGATAAATATAAAATAAAATATTCATTCATTCATTCATTCATTCATTCAGATGTTTTTTAACAATGTTACAAGAAAAATAAAGTTTTGTCCACTGGCTGACTCTTGTGTGTTTATGACAGGCTAATACATACTTTGCTGCTGTTGATACCAGACTGGAATTCTCTCCTAGGATATTCCTAAATTTTTCTGTATTTGATAGAAATGTAAAATTTGGTGTAGTTTTATTGAAACTGGAGAAGTATGTGGACCTAATGTTGTCTCTCAGTCTCTCTGCCTTGCTGCCTTGCCCTGCTGAGGTTTCAGTGCCTCATTTTGACTATCCATGATGCACGATGATCTCTTTACTGTACACTGAAACATCAGCAGGGATTTGTCTGCATGTTGTTTACATCTGCTGTCCTTCAAACCTGGCCATTTTATAATGTTGTGTTGTGCTTACAAAGTCCTGACTGGAATGCTTCTGGTTTCTGAGAAGTGTGTCTCAGATCTGCCTGCTTCTCGTTTCTGAGGGCACAAGCCCCATTTCTCAATTCTGTGAGTCACTGTTGAGCTAAACGCAGAGGAGGAGATCTCACATCATCTCCTCCTCTTTCACTCTCTCTAACTGAAATCAGATGGCTCATTCCGGTAACATTACTACTGAGGGGCCTCAGTTTCCTGCCCCTGTGAGCTTGTGGTGGAGATAAACGGACTAATTTACGAGTGAGTCCTAACCTGAACCTGATAAAATCACCACTCTTTCTGATTCACCCCATCCTTCTCATTGTGCCAGGATGTCGGTGTGTTTGTGTGAGAAGCTATAAAGGCTGTTTTGCTGTTTTCATATCATAATGATTCAGAGCTAGAGTGTTATCAGTTCGTTCTTCATTAAACACTTTTTACTCTTTAGTCGTAATCTCTTTTTCTTTTAATCCTGGTTAGAAGGAGTTTCTGGAGATGTGTTAGTGGTTATTTTTGAAGGCAGTCGTCCTCAGTATTCTGGGATATTGCTATTGCTCATAAGTGTGGTTTGAGGTCAATAGTAGTTTAAATGCGTTTTAACACTGCAATAAGTATTACCATGGTAATAATAATAATAATAATAATTCCTTACATTTATATAGCGCTTTTCTATACACTCAAAGCGCTTTACACATTGGTAGTCATTTTGACCGTTCTCATATAAGACGTCATATTGTCATGTCATATTTACATTCAAAGCTTCTATTGAGATATTAAAATTAAGCTTTGTATGTCTGTGATATTTCATTAAGTTATCGCCCTAAAAATATTATCTTTTTGGTAATACAGCCTATAAATCTGTACTAGACCACCTGCAAATGTCCTTGCCTCACTTTCATTTTCACTTTCACAAGCAGGGGAGAAGGCTTTTTTTTGCAAAAACGAATAAACTGAAAGACATATCTGAAGTAAAGTTTTTTGCTATCAAAAAGTCATGTTTTTTGTCAGCAGGAAGTTGCTAGGCAACCGAGGCACACATATTCAAAGGCACAGGTAAAAGTAGCGGACACTGAAATGCATGCGGCCATTTTGATCTATATGGTATTTAAAGGTAGAAATGCTCATAACTCTATTGTTTTTTGTAATTTTAATCAAAATAAAATGTTATAAAGAAATGTACTCATATTTAGGAAAAGTCAGTGTATTATTTATTATTATTTTATTTCAACAAAGTTATTCAATTGCAAAAATTAAAAATGGTCAAAATGGCCGCCTCTGTAGTTCTAGTATTAAACTCTTAAAATAACTCCTAGCAAACTTCAGTTCACCGTAATTTTCTTCAAAATAACAGTTCATCAATTTAACTTGAAGTATATTAGACCTTTAAATGTGCCATTTGATCACATTATTTTCAGTATTTTTCCATTCATCATTGTTCCAGCTTTTTTCTTGTTTTCTGAGAATAGTTTTCATTTAAATTGTTTGATATTTTACAGTCGCCAGACTCAATTACAGTCGCCACAATTATTACACCACTATCTTTTGCAAATGTTTAATGGCATAATTTTTTTAGCAACATCTGCTGTTTTTGCTGTTGAGTCTGTGTGTTACGAAGGTTTTGAGTTTTATTATATGCCATGTATCAAAACTACAATTAAATTGTGGCTATTTAATTTTTATTTTAGAGTAAGCAAAATAAATCTTAGTTGTTTTTTTTATTTAACTGCTAGACTATAAAACAGCATGTAAAAAAATTTAATTGAAAGCTGAATGTATTTTATGAATGAATTCACTACAGGTGATCCTCTGTAGGTCATTTAGAGAGCTGTTTATTTAGTCTATATTTGCATCTTCCTGTAACCTAACAGTGTCATAGTTTAAAACAGAGCCGCTGGCTGTGAACTAAATGCTGCTGAAGACATGCTCACAATAACACAGATGTGGCGGGCTCTTTTAAGTGTTGATATCGGGGTCATTTTTTCTAAAATGCAGTGAACAAGATCTGCCTCAAAGTTCACTGGGCTTCACCTATGGTCTCTGGAACAAATCAGCTCTCAGACATGTCAAGAAATGAATTAACAATACAAATTAAAGCTGTGTGTCTGAAAGTGCTCACAGATGCCTGAGAGAATAAAACTGTTTCCAGATCAGGGAAGTGTGTTTGGCGTCTGCGAGTAAAGTGCAGTACTGTTTGAGCAAGTCTGACTCACTGGGAAAACACAGTTGATTGGAGTCCATGAAAGAGGAAGTGTCAACTTCCAGACATTTGACTTAATCAACTTAAAAAAAGAGGGAATAAAAATATATAAAAATCCCCTAATTTTTTGTCATTTTTCGGAAATAATGTTGAATTCCTCTGATTGTGTGTAGTTTTGAGATTATTTTTAACTCTATAAAAATCTAGATCATACAAGTTCTTGCGTTATCCGATTTATAAACAATATTCAAACATGCTGATTTCTCTTGTTTATCTCTTGTCATCCATATGGATTTGAACTAGAATACAAATTTCATTCTCCATCATCCTTCACATTTTTGAGTTCACATTGTGGTATAAAAAATATTTTGAGCAGTGAAATTGGATGTTAATGGCAATATATATATTTATATATATATTTTGAAAGAGTAGTTTGATAAAACATTTTCTGGATCAGTGTTTTTCCTTGAGCAACTTCCTGATAAACCAGTCAAAGCCCTAATCCATCCCATAGAAGGAGAGGGCAATGATCACTGGATAGGAACGTTGTTTGTGTTTTTCAGTCCAGGAGTATACATCATGTCTAGCTACAACACAATATATGCTAATTCCAGTGATGTTCCCTTGGAAAGCCCAGTATGTGTGTACAATACTTGTGATCATCATGAGTGGAGATGACTTAACATTGCATTGGCTCTTATCTCAGTGTACCTGTTTATTTTCTAGCCGTAGAGCTGAGAGCTCTTTGATCTGCAGTGCAGACTGAGCCTGTGGTGTTTTCAGTCTTTTTGCCAGGAGCCCACTGTGCTTCAGCTGCTATCATTTTCACAAAATCCTGTTTTCCTCTATTCATTTGATCATGCGGTGAGGTTGGTAGGATCACACGGTTTCAGAACACGAATAAACTTTATCACTGTTGAAAATTGTCTAATGTCTGACTGTTTGTGCTTACCTCAGCATTTTAGAATGATTTCTGAAGGATCATGATCTTAATTTCAATGTGTACTTACATTGAAATTAATCATTTGGCACAATGCACTTATTATGTATGTCTATATTTTTACATTGAATTTGCATCTATAATTAAATCTGTAATTACACCTTTTTTTTTATAAATGTTGTGCAATGAATGTTGTACATTATAAACACAATAAGCACATTGTATCTGGGTTTTTGATGTAAACCTAATAGTAAAGGATCATGAAATTATGAAAGAAAATTACAAACAGTAATATGACATTGTGAACATAATGATAGCATTTAAATAATAATTATGAGGCGCCATGTAGGATTTAAATAAAAATATATTACTTTGAACATTCAATAGTATAGGTGTATATGTGAGTAATGTATAGGTGTATATGCATGTGTTTTATGTGTGTGTTGACAAGTGAAGTTTGATTTAAATCCTACATATAAATAATTATTATAATAGTAATACAATTTTAAAAAAGAAAACAAAATCTTACTGACCACAAATCGTTGAATGGTTAAGATCAAATCAGTGCATGCATACTCAGTACATGATTTTAGATGGAGCTATAGAGGCTTTTCCAAATTCAATTCCTGATAGATAAAAGCATGTCTGACCCTACATTTATTTTTCATTGAATATCCTGTTTCGCTAGTGTCCTGTGTCACATTACGGAAGAAAAGTGGGTCGCAAACAGTTTTGTATTTGACTTCTGGTGTGTGCTGTTATCTCCAGAAAGGTCAATGACAGGAGTGTCTGTCGATTGTTAACTGTGTGATGTTGTGTTGCCAGATCATGTGGAGAATAAGGAGCAGTACACAGAGGTTCTGGAGAATCTGGGCAACAGTCACCTGTCGCAGGATAATAATGAGGTCTCCACAGGCTTCCTGAACCTGGCCGTGTTCACGCGAGAGGTCACTGCACTCTTCAAAAACCTGGTGAGCAGAACACCATCTCAAGGGTCAACTACATAGAATGAACACAATGATGCTGAGTATTTTCCTTCCCATTTTTCAAATGAAGTTATAAAGACCTTTTCTGTTATGGTCTGATTTATTTGGCTCGTTTGAGATTATAGTTTGATAAGAACATCTGCTTATTTGAGCTATCACATTACAGTAAGTCATTTAAGTCAAAACACGTCTTAATACCTGGTGTAACAGAAAGGAATATCTTCCAGGTGCAACAAAAAGTTCAGTGTTAATGTTCATTACCGGTGTAATTCATGATCTTTCTGCTGATATTGAGAGGAAGCTCTTAATTTACTGTCTGACTAGCCAGTATTATTCAGAAAGCACCTTTGGGTGTATGCCTGTGCAGCTTGTTTTCTCAATATTTATTTCTGAATGAGAAACAGCAGACTTCCAGCTGTATAAAGTACAGTCGGGGCCAAAAGTTTTGAGAATTACATAAATATTGGAAATTGGAAAAGTTGCTGCTTAAGTTTTTATAATAGCAATTTGCTTATACTCCAGAATGTTATGAAGAGTGATCAGATGAATTACATAGTCCTTCTTTGCCATGAAAATTAACTTAATCCTGAAAAAAACTTTCCACTGCATTTCATTGCTGTCATTAAAGGAGCTGCTGAGATCATTTCAGTAATCGTCTTGTTAACTCAGGTGAGAATGTTGACGAGCACAAGGCTGGAGATCATCATGTCAGGCTGATTGGGTTAGAATGGCAGACTTGACATGTTAAAAGGAGGGTGATGCTTGAAATCATTGTTCTTCCATTGTTAACCATGGTGACCTGCAAAGAAACGCATGCAGCCATTTGCATTGTCAAGAAGGGCAGCAAAGAAGCCACTTCTCTCCAAAAAAAACATCAGGGACAGATTGATCTTCTACAAAAAGTATGGCGAATGGACTGCTGAGGACTGGGGTAAAGTCATATTCTCCGATGAAACCCCTTTGTTTGGGGCATCTGGAAAAAGGCTTTTCCGGAGAAGAAAAGGTGAGCGCTACCATCAGTCCTGTGTCATGCCAACAGTAAAGCATCCTGAGACCATTCATGTGTGGAGTTGCTTCTCCTCCAAGGGAGTGGGCTCACTCACAATTTTGCCCAAAAACACAGCCATGAATAAAGAATGGTATCAAAACACCCTCCAACAGCAACTTCTTCCAACAATCCAACAACGATTTTGTGAAGAACAATGCATTTTCCAGCATGATGGGCTGAAAGAAGGGCCAATACTGCAAATACTGACTCTTTGCTTAAATGTCATGTAATTGTCGATAAAAGCCTTTGAAACGTATGAAGTGCTTGTAATTATTTTAGTACATCACAGAAACAACTGCAACAAAGATCTAAAAGCAGTTCAGCAGCAAACTTTGTGAAAACTAATATTTGTGTCATTCTCAAAACTTTTGGCCACGACTGTACACAGGGGAATGGGAGAGGTTGTGTGTGTGTGTTTGCATGTGTGTGTATATGTGTCAGCGGGGGTTCAACAGCTGCAGGAAAGGGCCCCTCAAACCACACCGCCCGGAACCCTCCCACCGATAGTCTCCATGGTGATGTAATTTATACCAGACCTGAGAGCCTGAGTGGACAGCGTCTGACCACTGAGCCGTCAATCAAATGATCACCAGGGAAAGGAACCTCGGCTTAAAAAATATAACAGAAACACTGTTAAGAAAATAAACTCCATTTGATTTAGCGCCCTTGAGTGAGGGCCATAACTTTCCCTTAGGGTCAAGTCATTATTCAAATTCATGAAGATTTATATATGTAACATTCATTTTGCAAGGTTATAAATCCATAACCAGCGACATTATAAGTTGACAGTGTCTGAGATATGTATTTATGTACGTGTATAGTGTTTATGTCATATATCTGTCTTTCTATTTATCTGTCTGTTTATCTGTGTAAATATAGATTTGACATTGACTGGGATCTACTTGATCTTTGAAAGTATGTGTGCAAAATATATAAAGTTTTTCCATTTGCAATTGATTCGGTGCATTTCTAAGATCAGAAACGAACTATTCAAAACTACAATCTTCACATAAAAGGTCACTTGTGCCCATCATAAAAGCAGTTTCTTGTTGTTTTGAACAAGTTGGGTTTGCTTTTGTACATTCATGCAAATAAGTACGTACATTTATATGTGGCTCCCTATGTTATCCTACATATGTCATATTGCTCAAAATATATTGTATAGTTCTCTGTGCAATAGTGCTACCCCTCAAAACGTCTAGTCATTAGTTCATCATATAAGTCATTGAATGCAAAATGGTTGATCTAGTTGTCAAGCATATTTTCGAAGCATTGCTCAGTTCATGTGAGTTTGCTATGAAATCTTGAATTTCACTACAGTCATGAAGAGAATGTAGATTAACCAATGATAAACCAGTTGTGACAGACTGCACTACAATTCATGTGTTTTCCGTGTTTGCCTTTCTACAGTAAATTTGCATTTGTGCCCATATTTATTTGTTTTTCAGATCATTAGTATGTGAAAGTATACCAGTAAATCATTTCCAGTCTCTTGCTGTAATGTGTAAATTGGAGAATGTAGATGTATATATGGGATACATACTGTAAAAAGTGTAGCCTTCTATGTTTCAGTATAGTAAACCATCATCCAAATGGTTTCCATAGTTTACAACAGAGTTCACTGTTATGTTGATATAATGACTAAGCATTTTGACTCTCTTGTTTTTGAACAATGATACAATGACTTTTTATTTTGATCGTACTGATATGTTGATGATGATGATTCGAGAAATGTACCAAAGCCACAGAGAAAAATTAAATGTCCAGAAAGGCTTCACTTGGTCTGAAATGAATTCTTCTCTCACCTTAGAGTGGGTTTTTCTCCCACATTCTTTCCTAAGGAAGATTTATATTTGCACAGCACTTTAGTGTGCTTGGCCAAGGAGAAATCAGAAAACAGAGTCTAAACCTTTGCATTTTGAAAACCCAGATTTATGTACTGTGAGTATTTGAACCTCCAGGCTAGACTTTAAATGGAGGGTTTTGTCTTAACAGGTAAAAATATGAGCACTTACTCTGAAAAGTGAGTTAGAGCTGCATTAACATCTGCACTGTGTCTTGGTCGACTTTCAGATGTTGTTTTAAATTTCTTTGGTTTCTTTTGGATTCTGTTTCTGTTCCATAATTTCTGCATAACCATTTCTTTGGTCTTGAGTGTGTGTGCCTGAATAAATGTGCTCTTTCTGTTTTTTCTGCAGGTGCAAAACCTAAACAACATCATTTCTTTCCCTCTTGAGAACGTGTTGAAGTCTGAGCTGAGAGACAGCAGGCTGGTGAGTCACGTTGTTGTCATACTGGACTAATTGCCTCAAAAACGTCATCTTGTACCAAAATAATAGCGGCAATAAAAGTCAAGAAGTTAAATTCTTTGCTTTGTGGAGTTCACAAAAGTATGCTGCTTTGTTTACTGGATTAAGTGTTGTAACTATCTTTGGCATATGTGGCTTGTTTGGGAGTATTGTGTTTTCTAATGTCTGAAACGCAATAGCTGCACCACACCTTTCTTTATGAGTTGAACCAGTATGATGAGAAGAGATTCACTGCAGGCTCTGAGATCAAGTTTTCATACACACCCTGATATTATTGCTTTCACAATATTAATTTTCAGTGAGTGGCTTTTGCTATTGCATGAAATTTTTGGGGTGACACAAAAAAGGTTTTAATGTGTGTTTACAAAATGTGAAAGCACTGGGTGTTTGAGTGTGTGAGGTAAGTTTGTCTCCAGACGTTTGCTTAATTTGGCATACATTTTTTATTTATTTATATGTATATAATTATAAATGTTTATCTAAATGTGTCTGTGTGTGTGTATATATATATATATATATATATATATATATATATATATATATATATATTTAGAAATATATATCTTATTTACATTAAATAACTTTTTATGTCCTAATCTATATGGCTAATTTGGTATCAAGCATATTTTTTTCATATTTTATTAATTTATATCTGCATTGTGTTAACCCATCTACTTTATATTTTTCCTCTTTCAGGAGCTGAAAAAACAGATGGAGAAATGCTGGAAGGATTATGATGCTAAAATGTGAGTTTCGGAGTCAAATCTGTCTCTGTGTTTTTTTTTATTATAAAACCTACCACTTAGTTTGTCTGTAAGACAAGTCCGCCAGGTATACTACTGTTTCATTATGTTCTTTCCCTGTTTGCCTATTAATTTTCACTCTGCTTTTCAGAGGGAAGCTGGAGAAAGAAAGGAGGGAGAAACAGAAACAGCATGGGCTGATCCGATTGGACATGACAGACACAGCAGAGGATATGGAAAGAGAACGAAGGAACTTCCAGCTGCAGATGTGTGAGGTATTTGCAGGCGCTTGGTTAACAGACTATGAAACATCTGCAAAATTAACCTGACCAAGACCACATTGTGTTTGGGTCTCAGGAAGAATAAGTGCGGTTAGTACAGCTGTATGTGTGTGCTTCAGCGGGTCATTTATGGGTTACCTCAGCTTGTTAACCTCTCTTTTGTGATGAAAACACTCTTTGTAAATTCAATAAGTGTGTGGTGTTGTCTGAAGTCACCTAAAACCGAGAAGCTGTGGGGTGTGTTTAAGAGACAGCTTTGTTTGAGACCACATTGTGTTCATGTGTGTGTGTGGTTATTAATGATGACCTCACTCCACATGTCTAAATGGCAACATGTCCAAGTTCCATATATTGTGTGTATGTGTGTGTGTGTCGGTTAGCGGGACTGGGGAAATTTGGACAACGCTGCTTGAACTCAGCTGTGGTAATAGAAACAATAAGGAAAGAAGTGTAGTGGAGCAATAAAGAAATAAAGGGGGATTTTCAATGTCCTGCAGCACTCCCTTTTTCAACCACAGAGCTCCAGATGTCTCCACTTTGCTCTCTTTTTATAGTGGAGACATGCGTTATTTCTTCCAAAACCGACAGAGCATGTGACTGTTATTAACTTTGGTAACTTATATGAATATATGCATAGAGTGCAGTTGTATCTATTTGAATGGATTGCTGTGATACAGAAAACATCTAAGCTTAAGCAACATTTGATTCTTTTGTCCCCTTTAATCTATAGAAAGTGATTCATTTTTAGTAAAAAAAAAAAAAAACTAACTGACATTAGATGATTTATTTTAGTTGAAATATACTGCAAAATCTTTAATATCTGATTTTAAAACATGTGGCGTCATATACTCAACTTCATTCTTTTTCCAAAATCTTCATTCTGGGTGGTAATGAATTTTGAGATTACTTTTTACATACAGTAACTGAGCAGACATTCCCACTTCTTCAAGCAAAGTACATACGTCACTTGTGCGAGAGTGCGCCTGTCACCCTACAGCATTGCTTGAGTCCCAAAGAGTGTGCTTCTGGATGTGATGGAAGGCCGTTCTTGTTTAGCCACAGTTAATTTAACCCTTTCACACATAAGTTTTAAATTAGTCAACTGTACAACTTATCATTTTTAAATTTCCTTGGCAACACGTCTGGTTTATGACATGCCGTAACCCATCATTCACTGCAGTGGAGATTAGAACCGCTGGATTAACACGTCAATTCATCAACTTCTCCTAAACTACATGAAAGTACTTGTCTGTTTAACTGGTAGAAGAATAGAGTAAATGGTCTAGTTACCCAAACAATGCTTATCTGATGTGAATAACACGCATTGTAAGAGTGTGTAAAATGATTATTATTGCCATCTTCCATAGACATCAGCATGCATTTTACAAAGCAGATTTGTTTTGCTAGTAATGCTGTGTATTGAAATGTCTGCAACCCAAGTAAACATTATTTGATTGAAATTACTTATAGGTTTTGATGTTTGACAAGAACTCTTGTTTCTCACCCTGGCTTCTGATATTTCACCCTGGCTCCACCCATGACATGCCTTCAGATGCTTGATTTTTTTTTCTGGAGATAATTGGAAAGGTGTAAATTAATCTTAAAAGCATTAAAAAACTAAATACTTTTAGAACAAGAGATGGATGCAGTACTACTCTATAGGCATTCAAGATAAATATGAGATTGGGCAAAGTGAGCATGTTGCATCCACATAACATAATAATATTTGATGTGAATATCACATTTTCTCTGCTTATCTAATGTCAAGGTCTTGTTTGTGCTGAATTCATCTACTTTTGCTGTGAGTCATAATGTTGGGACACAACAGTGGGATTGACCTTTGAACACTGACATATGATTTTTTCCCCTCTCCCTCTCTGTCTGTTTTGACAGTATTTGCTGAAGATTCAGGAGCTGAAAATTCGTCAAGGTCCAGATCTGCTGCAGGGTCTGATCAAGTACTTTCAAGCCCAACTTAAGTACGCCTAAATCTTTTTCAGGCCCTTCAGAAGCACCATTTTTATTTGCAATATTATTCTAAATTTGTTTCTGTTTGTGCAAAACTAGACTTTTCACATTAAACTTAACTCTTAGTTAAAGCCTATTATGACACTGGGTTCAGCATTTGAGTCACAAATTAATATAAATAACTATACTGTATAGATGATTAATTCTACTCTCCGCTCAGCAGTAGTCTGTAATAATTGAATCTCTGTGTGTATATTGAAGTCGTTGACATTTTAGACATCTAAATACTGCTTTTGTGTTTTCAGCTTTTTCCAGGATGGACTGAAGGCTGCAGAGAATCTTGGTCCATTTGTAGAGAAGTTAGCAGCCTCTGTACATACGGTAATGCACTTACACTGAAAAGTGTGTTCCATTTAAAATATTTCAAAATGTGTCTTGAAATGCTCATACAATTTGACTTTGGATCATGAAAGCGCTTTGGAGCTCTAACTGGGCTGTTTGCTTTTGTATGTTTTTCTACTCATGAGAGGTGATGAGTAGATACGATGGCTTATCTTGTTTATTTTGGATGATGCATAGAGTTGGATTATGTGCACAGACACCTTCTGTGTTTTGTAATATCTTGTTTTTTTTATGTTAGTTATGAGTAGTCAAAACCTGATGAAATAAAACTCTCCAAATTCCTTTCACTGAAGATTAGGACTACACCATTGATTATACGTCTGGTCTGGTAAATACAGAATCTAAGATTCCCAGAATTACTCTCTAATGAATATCAGGGAGATTTTTGCAAAAAAAAAAAAAAAAGAATGCATTACAGTTTCATAATGTAAAAAAAGTTTCTTGTAAAATGCGTCATTGCATATGTCTTATTGTTATAATAATAATCCAAATTAAGTGTTCTTGATTAAAATTAGAAAAACTTCTATCAGTGGGTTAAGAAAAAAATATTTGTTCTCTTTGAATAGTTTTTCTTTCCTTACCCCATTGTTTTAAGCATATACTAAGGTATTTCTGGTCAAATCAGTGATTTCAAGAAAATGTGTCTTCATTTAAGAATGTTTATGCATTTGTACTGGAGTTTTTTAAAATGAAACAAAAACGTGTTGCAAAATGAAGGTCTAAATGAAGGTCTAAGGTCAAATATCTAATTAGAAAAAAAAGTTTGGAACTCCAAGTCAGTCCCCCTTTCTCTTTCTCTGCTGATCAGAGTATAGCACAAGCTTAGCAATATTCTAACACAAAGCTATGCTGCTTCCACGATTCACCCTTTGTATTGCAGAAAGCAATGACACAAATGATTGCAAAAATCAGTCACTTGTGCAGTTTCATGTGTTAGGATACGTCCTTAGAAACCAAGAAACGAACAAAGCCACTTTATAATATTTGTTGTGTCTAGGTTCTTACATTCATTTAGTTCTTAGTTTCATTTTAGTGAATGAACCAAAAGCTGTTTTAAAACAAACATTTATTTTTTCAGTGTTTATCCAGTTGAAGTTTCCCAGCAGCATCATTACTTGTTCCACAAGTGTTGTCTGGTCATGGTTGTAGAGAGATCTGATCCAGCCAAGAGTGAATAAATTGAGTGTGTGAAGAGTGAAAAAAATTACTCCACAATAATGCTGTTCATTAAATCCTCTTTCTTGTATTAAAGTTTGTTGCTCGGTTGTTTCCATGAGCAGAAGGCAGGATGGGGCATGTGGAATTAAATGTTGAAATGACACCGTTTTATTACAGAACTAATTTAGGGATACATTTCTGAAATAACATTGCTCCTGTTACAACATGTCCTCCTTTGATCATTACGAATCAGCATTTATCAGCAAGGAAATGAAACTCAAAAATGAAACAACCACAATCCAGCTTTCCTAGAGGAATTTCCTTTTCTAAAAGTATTTTGATTAAAATTGGCTAAAGAAATTGGTGGAAATTTGTACTCGGGGCCAAAGCCATAATTTCAGCTGGTTTTAACTAATGCAGGATTTCTGGCTTGGTTGGTTTGCTTCTGGGCTTCATTACAAAATGGAGAGATGTGTTCCAGTGTGAGCTGTAGTTTCTGTCATCTAGAAATTTTCCATTACTAAATGTGTTTTTATGTCTGTAAACTAGACAGATCACATTATTATTATTTACAAAAAACAAGCCGCTTATTCATTTTTCTGTTTTTCACAGGTTCGTCATGAGCAGGATGAAGAAGTAAAGCAGCTCTTTCAACTGCGAGACTCACTAAGAACACAACTACAAGTGGATGGCAAAGAGGTATTATTCTGAGATAAATAAATCTCCCAGAATGCACCACTTCTGGCTCAAAATAGTTAATTTTCTTTTGAAGTGTAGTCAGATGGGGGAAAAAATTTGTTCATCTTTATATGTAAAATTGGTTTTACCTTGGTTTCGGTTGTTATGATGATGACAACAATCAATAGAGATGTTGTTTTGTGTTTCATAACAGGATTTTCTAAACAGAAAGAACTCCGGTCATGGATACAGTATCCACCAGCCTCAAGGCAATAAGAAATACGGCACAGAAAAATCGGGATTTCTTCTTAAAAAGAGCGATGGGTGAGTTGCACGCTACTGACTATTCGGCCCAAGGTTGAAAAGGTCACAACCCAACCCAAAAACAACAACAACAGACCAATTATTTATTTATTACCTGGACTCGTCCAAGGTTTTCCAGACATGATGCAGTATTCAGCTCCTGTTTGCTTTTGGTCACATGGGGTGACTGTGTGTTCCTCTGGAAACACAGCTCTTAGTGTGTGTAGTGATATATATGCCCCTATCCTAAAGCTGAATGAAGAAGTGAGTTATAATATCCTGAGAGAGTCATGGAGATTGTTAGCAGCACAAAGCATCAGTCTGCTGAGCTTTGTGACTTCAGGCCCACAGCCGAGATTGTATGTGTGTTTGTCACAGTGTTCCTCTCACACAGATGGTTTCTATTAAATGTGGTTCAGTCTCCTGCTGCACTACAGTCTTACTTGCACTCTCTTCAAATATACAGCTCACAACATAAGTACATTCCAGTTTTTCCCAGAATAATCATCATTGGCTGAGATTAACTAGTATTATTAATTGTGAGTTCACAGATAAAAAAGCTCATAGTAATTGTACGTCAATAGATTGAATAACTAGCTGCTAGATATTTCTGCTTATAGAGTTTATGTAGTAAAGCAAACTAGGTTCTAATTTTTTTCTGGTAAAGACATCTCAATGGGATCATTTTGTTTGTGTATGAGAAATGATAATTGTCTATAAAATAAATGTGTTTTTATTGTTTTCATGTTATTTTTATTGTTGAAAATAGGGCAGTGAATGAAATAATCACAATTAATCTAATAATGCTAATAAGATGCACCAATAAATCGATTGTCAATGTTTATATCATAGTAAAGGCTAATAGTTTGTTATATGGTTTTTAATTCTCACCTTCTAAAACATATTGCATTTGTACAAAATATTGATCTATAATTAAAATATACAATGTTTCTATGTAGTGATCTTTTGGTTTGGAGCTTTTATGCTGATACTAATAAATTTTAGATGTGGATTGTTAGGTTTTTTTTTTCATGATCTTTGTGTTTCAGGATCAGAAAGGTTTGGCAGAAGAGGAAGTGTGGGGTGAAATATGGCTGCCTCACCATTTCTCACAGCACGGTGAGATTTTAGAGAGACAAACACACAATTTTTAGTTACACATTCAATTATTGTATTATATTGCTTAATAATAAAGGTAATACAAAAATCAATGGCTAAATGCTGCAGTACTCTTGCTTATGTTCATAATTGGCACATTGACATTAGTGATGGCACAAAAAGTCTGTTCTGACAGTCTCTAGGGTGATTATTTGAGCTTCAGAGGCATGCAGTCAAATTTTCCCGTGCTTATGTATTAGCGATTTCCTTTTAGAACCACAAAATGCATAAAAGTGTTTAATCTGGAATCATATGCATTGTCAAAAACTCAAACCTTTCCTGTCGTGTCTTTGCTTTCAGCTTTTACAGTGTTTTAGTAGCCATAAACTTTACTTGCATTTCTAATATTAATCCTGCATAAATGTAAGTGATGTGTTTGCATTTGATTTAGCAGGTGACCATGTATGTGACGAGCATGTGTTTTGAATCTGTTATGTCTCTTCTCTCTTAACCTCAGATCAACAGACCACCCGCAAAACTCAATCTGCTGACATGTCAGGTGCGGCCCAACCCTGAGGAAAAGAGGACGTTTGATTTAGTTACACGTAAGCTGATCTCTGTCCTTTGACCCCTTTTCTTTTCTGCAGTGGTATGAAGGTAATGACTATATACATATGCATGCTGTATATCACCTACTGATTAAAAAATTATAAGTGAAGTGCGTTATACATTCACACATAACTATATTTTAATTAACTATATATTTTTTGTATTTTATGTGATCACTGGTATACCATTGTAGAGTCATTCTACTAAATATTGTAGGGATAATAAGAATATTGTGATATTTTGAAGAAAGGACTAGGATGGTATGAATATAAACTCGACATGCATGACTGGAAATAATTCCGTGTTTCTGGATCTACTGACCAGCATGTGATGCATTCTGGAAAATCTGATGTGAAATACATTGTCAAACCAGCCATGGTGTTGTATGCATGTAGGTGTTCAGAAGTATGTAAATAAAGTTTTGAGCCATAGGTGTATTTGTGTGGATCATGAAAATATTGTGAATGGCTAGTTCTGACCTGTTTTTATTTCCTCCTGAGAGTCAGGATGCCTTTCCAAGTTTCCTCTTCGAAAAGACCTGCCAAACTCAGACACACCTTTTATATCTTTCTTTTCCCCCCTTTAGACAATCGCACATACCATTTCCAGGCTGAGGATGAGCAAGAATGCATGATGTAAGAACTGAAACACACACCCACACACACACTTATCTGTGCACTAAGAAATCACACGCTGCAGAGCGGCATGTAGAGACATGCAAGAAAGAGCAGGTTCAAAACCTGCTGCTCAAGTGTAGAAAGGGAATAAAAAGGAAAGAGAAAGATTAAGGAAGACAATGAACTGTTAAAGATGCAGCAGATGTTCATAAAAGATCATTATTTGTTTGCTGGAGAATGGAGATATGAATGCAGATCTTGTCTTGTTGCAGATGGGTGTCTGTGCTGCAGAACAGTAAAGAGGAGGCCTTGAACACTGCTCTGGGAGGAGATCAGCTGCAGTTTCAGGACAGTGGTCTGCAAGAGCTCGTCCGTGCTGTCATCTCAGGCCTGAGAAACCTGCCCGGCAATGAGGCCTGCTGTGACTGCGGAGCACCAGGTCACCACCAGAGGATCTTGATGCATTTTGCATTTAAAGGGATAGTTCACCCAAAAATGAAAATTTACTTTCTTTTACACTCCCTCAAGTGGTTTCCAACCTTTATGCGTTTCTTTTTTATGTTGAACACAAAATAAAATATTTTGAAACAAGCTAAAAACTGTTAATCATTGACATACATAGTAGACAAAAACAAATACTTTGGCAGCCACTGATGAATGATTTACAGCATTTTGTGTTCAACAGAAGAAAGTAAGTCAGATAGGTTTGTGAGTGTGACAAGTTAAAAGTAAGTACATCATGACAGATTTTTAGTTTTTTTCTTTTGGGTGAGCTATTCCTTTAAAGTCATAATAAAATCTAAATTTATATTTTTTACCATATTTATTATCATTGATGTGAACTTCATACTTTTTAAAGGGATCCTATTATGCATCATACTTGCATAGGTTTGCATTTGTATTTCTTATTCAAGACAGTAAATGGTATTTTTATGCATATCAGTTCCTCTGAGTTACTGCATAATATGTCAAATGAAAAATTCCTAAAGAACACTATATTGGTCACCAAAATATGTTTTATTTCTGCTCTTTAGATCCCACATGGCTCTCCACTAACCTGGGCATCCTCACCTGTATTGAGTGTTCAGGAATCCATCGTGAGCTCGGAGTACATCAGTCACGGATTCAGTCTTTAACTCTCGATGTGCTGAGCACCTCTGAGCTTCTGGTAAACACACACACTTCTCTTTTGTTCTGAGAGTATGGATGGTTTCCATGTTTTCTATGTTGAGGCCCACTAAACACACACCATTAATTTCCTAATTGCACATATCGTATTTCCTTTTTTTTGCCCATAATCCACTGGGACTGAGTCAGCAGTTACTCACAAGTGACTCTTTCTCATCTGCACATGTTTATATGAACTTTTTACCTCTTACAGTAAGGAAAAATCTTCCCAAGTGCTAGAGCTCTTGCATTCAAGTGTTATTTATTATTTTACTGCTCAGTTGGATATGTTACCAAACATGGATGCACAAAGCTGGATGCATGAATGCAGTGTTCAGATGTGTTCGTTTTGATTCACAGTTGGCAGTGAGCATTGGAAATGCCAAATTTAATGACATCATGGAGCTCAACTTACCCAATGATGCAGTCAAGCCTCTTCCAAAAAGTGACATGTGAGTCATATTGTGCAGTTTACAAACATAGCATCTTAATAACAGTCAGTAGCTCTACTTTTGAATTTTATTTCTGATTAATTTTGTTTTTGTGCATCCCAGGACAGCGAGGAAGGAGTACATTGTAGCGAAGTATGCAGAACGACGCTACGTTCTTCCTAAAGAGCACTCTGAAGCGTACCGCTTGCTTGACACTGTAAGGAGCAAAGACCTTATGTCACTGCTGCAGCTCTACGCAGAGGGAGAGGACCTGTCTAAACCAGTCGCCATACCTGATGGACAGGTGAGACCGCTCAGTCCCACCACTATAACATTAACATCCCATTGCTCTATTTCTGACTTTAGACATTTCCTAAGATGTTCAATTTCTAATGAGATTTCCTTAATACACAACATAAGTTAAATGTATGTTTATTTATTCCTGATAAGTTTGAAATGTATAAGCAGAAACGAGACATCTGTGTGGATGTTATTAATCATGCAACATTCGTTCTCTGTAATTCTGTATTTCCTCTTTCTTTTCCCATCTCTAATCAGATTTCTCCTCTCCTCAGCCCACTCAGGAAGTGAGCACAAGCTGTGTAATGACTGCTCTGCTTGTGTTTGAGTTTGTTTTTCTCTCTCTGTGTGTGTGTGCGCGTGCGTGCGTGCGTGCGTGTTATTTGGTCTCTTTTTTTAAGCAGAATTTGACTTTAATGACTCAGTGACTGAATCATCAATTTAATTTTTGTGCACCCACATACACTTACAAGTAGAGAATTGTAGTATGCCAACTCAAAAGTCCATTTCATGAATTCTTGTCACTCGTCATGCCATGTTCTGTGATTTATTGACACTTGAATAACAGTGCACTTGTTTCGCCAACACAGTGGCTGGTTGGCAGCGGCCGGTAACTTTATCTCATTCTTTTCGGCATCTCACAGGACCTGAAGGAGACCGGTCTTCACTTAGCTGTGCGCATGTCTGATAAGACTTCTCTTGCTCTGGTGGATTTTCTTGCACAGAACTGGTGAGAGAAATCTACTATAGTCACAAATCTAGCAGCTACCTTAAGGATGGCCATCAGCTGACCACTCTATCTGTGTTGTGTGTGTTTTCACAGTGGCTGCCTAGAAAAGAAGACTGTAGAAGGAAACACAGCTCTTCATTACTGTGCATTATACAAGAAAACGGAGTGTTTGAAACTTCTGCTCAAAGCAAAGGCTGTTTTACATACAGGTATGCAAAAATCCCAAACTCTGTTTCAACTATGATAATGTGATGGATTGATGGTAAATAGATGAATGCATAGATATTATGGATGGATTGATGGATGGATGGAGAATCAATGCATAGATATTAAACAATGAATGGTTTGATGAATGTAGTCCATGGATGAGAAATCAATAGACAGACAGATAGACAGATAGACAGATAGATAGACAGATAGATAGATAGATAGATAGATAGATAGATAGATAGATAGATAGATAGATAGATAGATAGATAGATAGATAGATAGATAGATAGATAGATAGATAGATAGATAGATAGATGGTTAGGTAAATGGATTGGTAGATAGATAAACAGACTGTGTGCAACTATGAGCATGATTGACAGACATACAGGAATGCAGATAGGTAGACAAATGAATCTTCTGTCTGATTGTGATATTCTATTGTTCTGACTGTCCTGTAGTGAACTCTGCGGGCGAGACGGCTCTTGACATTGCCAAGAGACTGCAGCACATGCAGTGTATTGAACTGGTGAGTTTCACATATTGTACACAAACTGCTGATGCAAAGCTTGTATTGGCTTTGTCTGTGTATGCGAGACAAATGTTTGTACAGATATTATCTCCAGGTTGACTAGGTTAAACTTTATCCTGTTTAATATCCTGAAGTCTCATATGACTGTGTTCTTAAGCAAAATCCAATGCATGTTCGTACAATTGCTGCCAAATGAAAGACCAGGGTCATGCAATCTCTGATGATTGATTTTAAACTTATGTCATTTATGTAGTGTGGAATATCAGTCTTGTCAAAAGTGTCACTATGTGAGTCGGCTATGATACAGTATTTCTTATTTTTTTTGTGTGTTCAGTTGGAGTTGGCGCACAGTGGAAAATTTAACTCTCAGATCCATGTTGAATACACATGGGAGATGCCACAGGACATGTATGACAGTGAAGACGATCTGGATGAAAGGGTCTGTAATGAATTCATACTATAGGGATTTTTGTGTGTATGTATATATATATATATATATATATATATATATATATA
>CAIGQV010017386.1:12042278-12073784 GCA_903798115.1 Danio jaintianensis
TATATATATATATAAATAAGCAAAGTAGTGCTCAGGAAAACGGTTGCCTCTTTTTTACTCCAAATGTAAATACAAATGTTCAATGTCATTGTTTAGGCAAGTCCTCATCCTAAAGGCTCACGGTCTGCACTGCCCCCTACTGGCATGAACGGGCACTGCTCGTCTGCATGGAATTTAAACAAAAGCTGTCCAGCCCGAACCTATGAGAACATTGACTTCCTATATCAAATTCCACCCAACAACAGCGCCCCCACTGGAGGCCACATGCCACCTCCCCTACCAGCTAAAGCAATACAGAGAGGTAAGATGCTGTTTATCAGCGTTTAATTGATGTTTGATAGCTGAAGTCTGGAATTTAGCATCCACAAAATAACAGAATTTTTGGTTGAAAAATAAAAATAAAAAATTAGATGTTGTCTGAGAAGATGAATTGAGCCGGTTGCATATGTAGATTTCTGTAGAAACCTTGCAGGTTCATTCCAGACAAACCACAGCACGGTCAAAGGTAATATGTGTCCCCACAGGACGTTCAGATCCTCAGATTTCCATTCCAGAGACTCACACCCCATACCGCCAGAGTTCTCATCCCACGGGGTGCTTTCAGAGAATCAGCACCACACCTCCAGAGCCCTGTGGACCCACACCTGCACGCTCTCACAGCACCGGGCCATCTAAAGGACAGAGACAGACCGTGTTCTGGGAGGGACAGCCGTTCTCAGGGGCAGAGGGCAAAAGTCACTCCACCTCACCCCAGAGTCAGAGAGGACCTGTCAGGTTAGTCACTGCAATCCTGCATTGGTATTAACTTGAGGCCAGATGTTTCCTTATTGTACATTATTATTATTATTATTATTTTGGTTTTGCTGTTGTATACAATTGCATTGAAAAATGAACTATATATGAGCTATTAGTATTGTAGTATTGTTTCAAGTATGGGGTTTGGGGTTTTTAATTTAAACCTATCTAATGTATTTTTTATTAAATTTAGTGTAACATCCCCCCTGGATTTCTGTGAATATCTATTTGTTATGTTCTAATATATTATCATTCAAAATGTCGTATCTGTAGCTCAGAGAAGACAACCTCATATCGGCGGACGAGTGGTGGCAGTCAAGGAAAGGGTTCAGCTCCATCTCCAGGCTATGCAGGCAGTCAGGAGGAACTTTACTGCAGTCCAGCCTCCAACCCTGCACCTCCTCCAGCTAATGCTAACAACAGTGTCTCGGTGCCAGTTTTACTGCCGCCACCTCGCTCACGAAAAAATGCAATGGTAATATGCCGTGCAGTAATTTTAATTTTAAGATGTCTTCTGTACGTTTATGTAGTATGTTTTTGTTTGTGAACATTTCTTTGTATTATGTACAGGTGGAATACACTGCACAATTTTTGCTCGGATATTTCTGAGGAGATGATGGTAGTAGTTTTCAGATTGGGGATTCATTTCACAAAAAATTATGCAGTGTTTTACAGACAGACTTTTTTTTTTTTTGACTTTTCTTTTTTTAACATGATACTCAACTGGATGTATGTTAAAGCCAGGTAGAAATAGTAATGCATCTCGACTGACCATTAATACAAGGTAGAAATAGTAATGCGTCTCAACTGACCACTTGTAATCAGATCACTAAAAATGCATGTTAATACAAGGAGGAAACCAAAAGCCTTAGTTGTGTTTAATTTTGTTTGTAAACAGACTTGATTTGAGCATTTCTCTGTATTAAAGTCAGCAACTGTATTATTTAGCATTTAAAGTTCATGTAGTGTATTCCAGTCTTAACTTGTTGAAGTATTTATTATCTCTTTGTTTTAGATCTCATTAAGGGAAAGGCCCAAAAAGGTCAAAGCATTGGTTGACTGCAGAGCGGTTGGAGCAAATCACCTGGCTTTTTTTAAGAATGAGGTCATCATAGTGACAGCAACCGATGACCCACACTGGTGGGTAAGTATACAAACTCTCTCACACCGAAACACACACACACAGGTTTGTTTTTGTGAACTGTGTGGGGACAATCCATAAGTTTCCATTATTTTTATACTGTACATTGTACAACCTATATTGGTGTACTGTGTATATTTTATCCCCCTACCCCAACCCTGCCCCTAAACCCAACCCTGACAGGAGATATTCTGCATTTTTGCATGTTCAAATACTTCATTCTTTGTGATTTATGAGCCGTTTCCCCTAGGTCAAAATGTACTGATATTGCTAATCCTGTTGGGACATTTTGTCGCCATCCTGTGTTTATATGCCATGCTTTTAAAATCTGTGAATGAATTTAGAGTCTAAACCCCAACATGTTTTTCACTTTCTCTCCCAGGTGGGCCACATAGAGGGAGAACCTTCTAGAAGCGGCACCTTTCCAGTCAACTATGTACATAAATTAGGAGAATGAGATGACACCATGTAGAGCCAGTCTAGACTGTTGCTTTTATCTTCAAATCCGCTGGACCTAAAAGTGGGGAAATGCACTTAGAAGATGAAAGTGGAGAACAGACTCACTCACAGCATTAGTGTGGACATGGTAAGATGATCCACCGGTCCATTCAGTGTTGCTCAGAATGTATCTCAGCTGTTCATCTAGACGGAAGGATTGGCAGGTACGTTTTTAAATGACTGGACTTCTTTGGCGGAAAAGGGATAAAAGGGCTTTGTTGTTTGACAGCACTTGTTGTATCGTATTGATATTGACGCTGAGCCTATTGGAGTTGAAGGTCTCTAAAAGAGATTATTGCCAGACTCGGAGGCACTGGACTCATTTGCTGAACCTCATCCTGTGGTTGGTGCTCTCTGGATATCATTTTATACCATCAGGCATTATGACGTGCCCATTAGTTCAGGCCAGACAGCAGGTCCACCAGACAGAGCGTTACAGGAGCAGGATGGGATTTGGTTTTATCTGTCTCCTCTGCACCGGCGTCTTCTATTGCTGCTGATTCCCGGACATAAGCAATGAGGGATATTCATAAACATAGGCACTCGAAGGGTTCTGGAAAACTCAAACAACAAGAGATGCTGGATTGGTTTTGAGTACAGATTTTTTAAAGTTCAGTATTGCAACTTATGAAAGAAATCCCAAAAATATCAGCTAACCTACACAGTACAGACACTATAACAATATGTTAGTCCACTGCCACATAGTTATTTTTAAAGCTCAAACCGGCTGATTTTTAAAGCTCAAATTCATGACTTGCTTGTTTTGGTAGAAAAATATTTTGTTGTCTACAGTAAAGGCACACAGATGAAATTCTAAAATTGTAAGCACACAAAATCTGGATTGTGCTTAGTAAAAAAAAAAAAAAAATTTTATTGCCACTCAAAGTTAATGTCTCTTCCCTTCAGATGGAGGTAGTTTATGTTGCATTTGGGACATGTCTTAGCAGACTGTGTGTAAATGTTTGATAAGCTGAAGCACACAACAGATGTTTTCCCTTCTGCCATCTCATTGACTTCTGTGAAGAATTTTTCGGGCAGAGATGAAAGTCTACATAGTATGTTGGCAGCAGAGGTCCAAAGCGGTTCAGCTGACTTTGTGTTTTAGGAAAGCAAACGGTAACGCTACTTGTAAATGATGCTATTAACCATTTTGTATCATTGTCATTTTATATTATTGAGAAAAGTACTGTCTAGTTTGTTCAGAACGTAATCGTATTTTCTTTAAGATAGTGTTTTACATCTGTTTCTAAGAATGGATAATGACAATTAAATGTTTGCAAACAATAACTGCATTTGTTGTTTCTGGGTTCATCGGACAATAGATCGAAAAAACTTAAATCAACTATTGTTGACTAAAGACTTACAGTAAGTACTTTATTACAGAACATAATACATAGTTATTTGAAGAAATGGCGTTAGTATCTTTTTCTAGAATATGTGTCACCAAACACGCATGCAGTTTTTACACTCGCCAGGTTGTTTCCCCACAAATCCTGGATTAAGAATGGCATCTTTTTGCAATAGGATTATGTACACATTATATACAGCTATTGCAAAAAAATTAAGAGCCTATACTTGAAAATATTAATTTGCTCTGGATTTACAATGTATAGTTTGTGTTTAAGTTAATTGTGTTGGGTTGATTTATTTATTTATTTTCTGTAAACTACTAATGACTAATTTAAAATACTTTTTTTGCTTAAAATAACAAAAAAGTATGTCGGTTTTTTTTGCTGTTTACATTTGCTTTAAAACAGCACACTACCAGTGTAGACTTCAGAAGAGATAAGAAATCAGCATTTGGTGGAATAACCCTAATTTGTTATTTAGACAAGGCATTTTATTAAGTTCTAAATAACTGTTTTTATTTGAAATTTGCAAGACTAAACCTTCGTGCAGGGGTTACACAGTGGGTAGTGCTGTCGCCTCACAGCAAGAAAGTCGCTGGTTCGAGTCTCGACTGGGTCAGTTGGCATTTCTGTGTGGAGTTTGCATGTTCTCCCCGTGTTCGCGTGGGTTTCTTCCGGTTTCCCCCACAAGTCCAAAGACATGCGCTATAGGGGAATTAGGTAAGCTAAATTGTCTGTAGTGTATGTGTGTGAATGGGAGTGTATGGTATGGGTGTTTCCCAGTCATGGGTTGCAGCTGGGTGGGCATCCGCTGCGTAAAACATATGCTGGATATGTTGGCGGTACATTCCGCTGTGGCGACCCCAGATTAACGAAGGGACTAAGCCAAAAAGAAAGAGAATGAATGAATGAAACCTTCATGCAATAAAACAAATATTAACATTTTACTCAAAGCCTTATCTTATAAATCCAGTAAATCCAGAGATCAAGTGGTCTCTTAATTTTTTTCCACAGCTATATATGTGTAGATCCATATTAGTTGCTCCTCTTTCAGCCATCAATCTTGATGGGCCTAATGGACGGTTGCCAGCACTCAGCTTCTTTACAGATTGAAAATCGGTAGCTTTTAGCGTCCGACTGAGCTGTTGCATAATTGACAGGTGTTACGTCACTGGTCAGAGGGTCAGACGGTGCATGAAAGTTTCAGGTCAGTCTGAAGCAGATGTTCACTCTAATAGTGTGCAAAATGCATGCAGCATGATACAGCAGCTGGTTGAGTGCCAGTGTAATCTGTCATTTACTTACTCCTACTGTTTTGAAAATTCATTCATTTAAAAAAGCAGATACAACCTGTATATGAGAAACAAATATGTAGAACTGTAAAAGTGTTGCTGAATTAATCAAGCTTTTCTCAAATTAAGTGTTTGTGTAAGATCGTGCTAAAAAAATATTTTCTTACTTAGTGTTTTTGTCTTGTTTCTAGTCCAAATATCTAAAAATTCTTAAACCAAGAGGCATTTTCTAGACAAGCAAAAAATATTGTGTTGTTTACAGAAATAATGAGTAACAGTTGAGTTTTTCCTTAAAACAAGCAAAATAATCTGCCAATGGGGTAAGCAAAATAACTTACCCCATTGGCCGATTATTTTGCTTGTTTTAAGGGAAAACACTTAATTTTGACTTCCTATTTCTGAAAACAAGACAATGTTTTTTTGCTTGTCTAGTACATGCTTCCTAATTTAATCATTTGTACATATTTGGATTAGAAACAAGACAAAACACTAAGAAAAGCAGTCTATATAATTTGGCTGACTCATAAATAAATGCAGTATAAACAAAACTAAACAGTATATGTGAGATATGTTGCTAATATTGAATCATTAAACTTTTTTACAATGCATATCAAAATCTTTTTTTCTTATTATTACACAGTATTTGAGACTATGTAAAATAGTTTTTACTACTTTTACAAAAATTGACCACACTGGTGTGCACTATTTTTTATAATAGTTCTTTTTGGCTTTTGCTTCTCAGACTAAGCAAACATGACTCATATGATCTCACTTATATTTAATTCCATAGGGGTATGACAGATTACCTCTAGGATAATCTTCCTTCCACTGTACAAAAGTGATGATGTCAGTTGGAGTTTTAAAGTTCTGCTCAAACTCCAACGGATACAATCACAAGCGCACAGTGTAATTGCAGTTATTTTTTGTTTGGTTCCTGTCTCATTCATATACATGGAGAGAGTGCGGTTTATCCACTTGTTAAGTCGTGACGTATGAAATACTGTTTCTGGGTCTAAGCCGCTACTCATTTGAATTGAGAAAATATTGGTTTATGACCACTTTTTAGTCCTATCACACATTAAAGTAAATTTGATATAAAATCATGGTGTACACTACAGTCTCTGGACTTGCTGCATCTCAGACACCAATATTTTAACAACTTATAAAAAATTAATCACTTTCTGGCCATCAGATATTAGGCATGGATATATATATATATTGCGATCGTGATTTTCAAAAACATTACATCGCTTTGTAAACGTTTATTATCACCATTTGTTGAGTCTCCCCATACAGTTTGATATGTCGCTTGGACCCGGAAGCCGCTTCGCGTGATGTCACACTTAACAAGCGGATTACTTGCCCGCTTTTATACTGCAGCCAACCAACAGGGGGCGGTCAAAGGTTTTTGGCTTCACTTTCCAGAGCGCGTGAAGAACAAAAATTATTTGTTATTGCCACATTATTTACATTGTCGGATTTTGTGCTCCTATTGAAATAGTAATCAAATATTGGACTCAATTTTGCAAATACTGAATGAGCCAATAGAAACACAGTACCTGACAACATAATCAGTGAGACGATTTATTATTTTTTTCCATATTTTTATTATATATTTTATATACAGAATTGCTCACTGTGACCAATGTGTCCTGGAAAATGGTCAAAACACTTTTTATTTTACTATTGGTGTCTTGCATTAATATGAAGTGAGATCCCAGAGTACAATACGGCTTATATCTAGAACATGTTTGTTCCCACAATTGACTGCTATCATCCATTATACACCCGGCTTATTGATATAATTCATCATTTGCATGATTTACAAACAGTTAATGTGATATGCCTCTGATTTTATTATTATTATTTTTTTAACTAATAGCTGCATGATTTTATAAAGTACGTTGGGTCATTTAATGTGTATAGAAAATCACTTTTTACCTCGACTAAACCCATCCATTGGATCAGGGCTATTATAATATTATAGCTTTTTCCATTATGGGTAAAAACCATTATGCAAGACCTTCTGTTATGCAAACAACAGTATGAGTGCATTACTGATCTTTGTGTAAACCGAAAGTGAAGATCAAATGAATGGCTGCTCTTTTGCACTTCAGAGTTTTAATCTAAGTGATGTTGCAGATGTGATGTTTTGCTTAAGTGCTTTCTGTGATAGTTAAGTGAACTGGCCTTGTTTTAGGGATAGTTTTTACACAATGCAAAAACTCTGATATATTAGTATTACTCATATCTGTGGGCTTGGGGATGAAATCTCAAAGCACCATCACTGGGTTAGTCTCTAATATGAGACATTAAGGTTGCACTTTATTTTACAACACATGTGCTTAGCGTGCACTTACCAAAGAAAGTACTGTTATGTAAGGTAACTACATTTTACAGTCCTGTTTCATATGTACATACTATGTGTACAGGCTTCTTACACATTTGCCAAAGTCAAATTTAAGCACTTTCCACGTGCATTTTCAAACATTTCCAGCCAGTGTGGCGAATTACATATTTACATACATACAGACTTCATTGCATTATATTAGATGCTAATCACTATTGTATTCTGTGTAGTACAGTATTCTAAGGAAACATTTTGATGACATGTTTGCCACAACCTAACACTGAATTTCTGTGATGTACTCTCTTAAATGTCTTATTTCTTAAATATGTCTAATGTCTTTCATCTTAATTTTTTAGTTATTTTAATTTCAAAGAGCACAGAAAAAAGACAGGCAGCTCACGCTACAGGCACATGTGCAGACTGCAGAGTTTTCATTTTATGCAAAGGCAAACAGATTGATTTTATTTGAATAGTTTATTATCATTACCTGTTTAGTAAGATGAATTATTACGAAAGCAACACAATTACATTTCATATAGTTTCAAGCACTTCATCCAAAATTTGTTAGTTTTTTTCAACTTCAAGTATTTTCAAAAATTTCCAGCACCCATACGAACCCTGTATGTTCTTAGAACCTACTTGGGTACTAAGAAAAAAAAAACTGGGCCTTAAGCCATGCAGTTTTCTTATTTAACCTTATTTAAAATAAAATGAAACTATGTAATGACTGTGATAACACATGTGAAGCATGTTAAGTAATACCGACATTAATGAGGGTTTTACACTCTTAAAATACTTTATCTTGGTTACTTGTTCATTCTATTTGGATAAACAGAATCCTGGGTCACATTGCTTCATGCGGAACACCGTTCATAATTTACCAGGTTTCATAAAATTTTATACTGTTCATTTATAAATGGTTAACGTCCATATTTGGATATTTGTGTTGTCAGTATCACTGATTGAACTGGATTAAAAACATCCCAGATCATCATGTTATATTTTGTCGCCTGCTATTCATTTCTTTCCCTGAAAGGACTTTTAAAAGCACAGTACGACAAGCTCATATGGAGTTTTTCAATGCCTCTTTTCTTTGAGCCAATCGATTTAAAATCAGTTGACTTTTGCACATATAAATGTCAGCTGGACTGACATTAGCAGTCTGTTTTTTCCTCCAGTGCTGATGTCTGTCTGCCAGATGGCTCAGGAAAAGAAATGATGGTGTTGGTACTGATTTCAGCAGAAATCTTTCCAAGCGGTGCTGGAGCAAGCACTTCCTCCGGTCCTGTTGACCTATCAAATTCTGCTGAGAGACCTACTGTTTAAAATAGACATTGGCATATTAGTTTCTCTCTCTAGCATGAGATCAGCATTTTTCATAAGCAAATCTGGTCATTTAAAAAGGTCAGGGGAATAAATATAATGTACAGGAGCAAATGGATTCTTTTAAATGTTCATGTGTAGTTTTTTGTACAGCAAACCCCTAGTAAACCAGTGAGCAAAAACCAACAATAAAAAAAATATATCCTTTCAATGACAGACAAGAGACGAGTGGGAATTGTTGAAACTTGTTTGAAAGAAAAATATTAAAATAACAGTAACGTACAGAATAGGATATTTTATTTGAATAGATCTCGCACAACTCATTAATAACAGAAAGTCATTGGATGATACATTCATATAATGTTCAAGAGTGTTCAAAAATACAGTCAAAAGCTTATGTTTAAAGAATGTCCTTGACTAAAAATGAAAGCTACTGAATAGTTGTGAGAATTAAGATTATGTTAGTTATTTTACAGCTGAAAGAAGAAGTCTAAACCAGATGTGACAACAAAAGCTGAAAATCCAACAAAACCGTTTACAAAGATGGAGCCTATAGAATGGCATCGTAACTATAGACATGGACACAAAGACTTTACATTCATCCTGCAAGTGGGCCCAGAGAGATCTTTGGGAAAGCTTTTCTGTTAACATCTGTCATAGCAAAACTCAGAAAAGGTGCAGTGCAAAAATCCGCATGAGAGAGACTCTGGCTGAGGTGTATTTTAATCACGTGTTGTAAAAGAATTCTATATGTACAGTAAATGAGATAAGGCATTTGATGAGATCTGTATAGCTAAAACAAAAAACAGGAAACCATTCAACATTGAGGAACTCTCACGAAAACAAACCATTGTCCCTGACAGTGGTGACATTTGATAAGAGTTGTGAGATTGTGCTAGTTGTGTTATGTGAAACTAAGTTAATCCACAGAAAATAACACTTATCTTTAAATAAGTGGAATGTTGTTCCACCTCTGTGAAACTGCATTACCCATGATTCTCTGAAGAAATCAGATAATTGTGACAAACAAATTACTCCAAATTTTCCACCTACTTCCACTTTACATTTCTTCATCAGGTTTTACTCAAATCGCAGTGTAGTTCCTTTCTTATTTCATTATACCAATTAAGCTGTTAGGAACACAGTTTTGTACTTTTGTCTTTGTACTTTTTTTTTTTTTGCTTCAACTTAAAAAAAATGTGATTCACCTCTTATCTTATCTATGTTTTTCTTAAAGACAAAGTTTCAAAATCCCTATGGGAAAAAGTAATGAAAAAAACACTTCCAGAACCAATGTATTTGTCCCATTCATTTTCCCCATAAGATTTTTTTAAAGGATGAAATTAACCAAACCAGACGAGGTAAATTACAACATTACAAACTTTGAAGTACATGAAAATTGGCCAAAATGAATGGAGTATTTCTCAAACTTTACTACTGTGCTTTATTTGGAAATATCAGAACGCTGAATCCCACCAGAGATCAGTATTAATATACGGATTTAGTTTATATCGTATTAAATGATATTCTACAAGCCAAGATAATTGAGTAAAGTTACCATGGTAAGTGTTTGTTAAAGGGTTCATCCCTTCATTCAAACAGCAATCACTTTGGATCGTAGTTGATATGATGATGATGAAGAGCATTGCAGCCATTCACCATCTTTCACACTCTACAGCAGCCAGTCGCGTGTCCAAAATCTAACATAATCTACAGCTGCTGAAATCAAATCCCTCCTAAAATGAGGGAGATCACGCAAGCATTAATAAGGACACCCAGATGTTCTTTCATTAAAGTAAAGTAGCCCTTGAACTGAGTTTCCATCACCTCTGTTGTGTTTGCTTTACGCCAATCAATCAAACGTGAATAAAGACTGTGGTCAGCAGGCATTCTGCATCATTAAATCACGTAAATCTAACGACATCACACACAGCTGCAGATACAAAAAGCACTATACAGTAGTGTCTATATATACAGTGGAGATCAGAAGTAGAAAATTTCCTACAATTTCCTCAATTTCAAGATCACTCCTTAGTCCCATTTGAAATGATCCAGCATTTTTCATGAGTTGCTTAAATGATGAAGCATAGCATATATTGCTAACTTAAATGAAACAATCGAATAAGAACACTAATCAAAATGAACACTTTTAGATTTTGGTCAGTTATTGGTGTTAATTTAAAACGCCACTACTGTTTGCCTACCACCACTACTAAAGCCTACTGTTTTCAATGTATTTTCGAGACAGTGAGTCATTCTAAAGCGAGTTATTCTGAAACCCTCAAAAAGCAGGTCATCCATATGAACGCTAAAGGGATGAGCCTTTCATCTACAGCAAAAGAATTTGGTGTCTTCACAGTGTCACTAACTCTAATTCCAGACTGATCATCCATAAAAGACAAATGCACTGGATAATGCAAAGAAACCCAGTGGGCAATCAGTTCAACACTTTAGCTGGCATTCTACTGGTAATTTTAGCCTTCTATTGGTGGCATGGTAAAACCAATAAATCCTAAAGGAATATGTCCCAAAACATACTAGTATCCAATTAAATGTTCTCATTTTAATAGTTCAGGTTTGATGGTTTGTAATGGTATTTGTAGTGTAAAACATTACAATCTTCTGTGATGGTTTCTATACGTTGTTTTTTCCCTAGCAGGGTATATATTTATATGTGCAATGAATATATGTAACTCATGAGGTATGCTCAAAAAGCTACTCTTTCACTTCATCTAAGATAACTTACAATAGGACCAAGTAGTGACCTTAAAATTGTTCTCTAATTTTGATCTTCATTGCATATAGAAGACAGGACTGTATTGCAAAGTGAAAGGGTAAAGGGTAAATTCACCCTAAAAAGAAGATTCTGTCAGCATTTACTTACCCTCACGTTATTTCAGAAAGCAAATAAAGACTGGGTGATTTCTATCCTTCAGTTTAAAATATATTCCCTCAAAACACCAAAAAAACAACAACATATGAATCAAGTGGTTTCATGTTCACTTTGTAAGATGAACAGATTTAATTTAGGATTTTATCCACAAATGAACCTAAACAGTAGCTCAAACATATATTAAATGGCTCAATTCATTTGGATTATTATTATTGTTTGTAATCATTTTATGAACATTTTGAAGTATAAAAATTAATAGTAAAGAATGGACAGAAATCCCTAGATTTGCTTATAAATAATTTATATTTGAGTATTAGGTATATATTAGGTTTGAAATACCACGAGGATGAGTAAATGATGACTGAATTACATTTTTTGGGAGAAATAACTGTTTAAAAGACATTCTACGTGTATATAATTATTGTATTCACAGCATTTCAATGGTATAAATAATGTTACACGAGTGAATAAATGCAGAAAATCTAGATAAAAGTTGGTAAAACAAAATCTAATATCAGAGCGAACAGGTAACATAAAATATATTGACAATATTTATTGATAAACTTAAAATCCAATTATTAATTTGAATAATAATTATTTTTTTTAACAATAATAATAATATTATTATTATTAATATAAAATGTGTTCCATATGTGTAAAATTTTTTCCTGATAACATGCAGCAACTGTCTGCTTACACAATGAGGCAGGATGCCAGGTGCAGGCTACATTCTCTGGTGATGTACGATCCTGCTGGCTTACCCTGCAGTACAGCATAAATTTAACTGGAAAATCTTCCAGCCTTAACTGGTTCAAGCCAAGAATAGCAGTCTCCTGTGTTTTGATGAAGTCCCCAAACGCACTTCACTCAAACACGGCTAAGCAAGAGCCATTTGCTCAGAGAAGAGAAAAAGAGAGAAAGAGAAAGAAATGCAGAAGAGACGGGAAGTTTGCACCAAATGACCAACCAATAACAATACAGCAACCTGAATTTGATACTGGTTTTAGCCTGTTTATCCTTTTAGCATTGGCTGTGTCTGATACCTGAAAAAAGCTGCGTTTGCAGGTAGCATATACAGAGGTAGGAAGCCAATCTGCCTTCATCTATGATGGTTTTAAAACGTCTGCTGCATTTGATATTAATTCCACAATTCTATGCGTGTGGCCTAATGGCAAGGCTGCAAAATGGCAACCCATGGAGTGGTTAATAATTGATCAATGTACATTCATAACGTATTACTTTTCTGCATTTGTAGTCATTAAATATTTGTTTGGTTATCTCTCGCAAGTTCTCGAGGATTTGTTCTAGATCATTACACATGACATTATGATGCCAGGCTGAAACTCTTTCGGGCATAGCCATTATCTATGCTAACGTATTTCAACTACATATCTGAAGGCATTCTACATTCTCAAACTAACTAGCTTTCTGCAGCGAGTCAAATCTTAAAATGTCCTCTAGTTGTCATTCATGAGCTGTACTTGTGGATGATCTGTTGATGTCAGATACATTCTGAACGAATTGAAAGTCCAAGTTGCTAGGCGACAGGGGAATGAGCGAGGCCACAGATGGAATGTTGATGGAGAAGAGAGAGAAATGGCCAGTTCTCGTCTCCATCCACACACGCCGACAGGCACCCCAAATGTACGTTCGAGAACCGAAGCACATGTGGGTACACGAGTGGCATACAAGCCTTCATCTCCAGAATGTGCACAAATCAGACAATCGCAGTCACATACAATTCATCTATTCCTTGGTGCTATATCTGGTGTTCACACCAAAGATGATAACCATATTAACACTTAATCATTTCTAATCAAGCATTTCTCTAGCTCAAATGGTACGACATGGTACCCACAACACCAAGATCATTAGTTTTTTTCCAGAATACTTTTAATTTAATTTAAATAACTTTGTATAAAAGCCTGATGCATAAGTGTATATATAATATAATTGGAATCACATCAAGGATTTTTTTCTTGGTGGTAACTAATAAAAATTGCCCACAGACATAAATGTAATTTAATGTAAAAATCTTGAACATTTCAAGCTGCATGCCTCTGTTGGTGTGATGCCAAATACAGTTTTTTAAAATAGTAATCATTCTTGGTGTAAACAGGCCTTTATCCTGAACGCTCAGATTCTGCACACCTTTACTACAAGAAAAAGAATGCTTTTCCTTTTTGGACCAATCAAAGGAAACTTAAGTGACCTCTCCAGGAGGAACAGCATCCTTCAGCTTCCTTTCTGACATTCACACATTCGCACGCACACTACTCAACCCTATGAAGTGTGACATGCACAGAGCTCTAAAGTTTACACACATTACAGCAAATCCCCACTGTCTTGGGTGGTTCAAGCTGCAAAAATGAGGTCTGTGCCATTTCAATGGGCTCAAATGAAGTATCATCTCAGATCCCAGTTAACGATATATACAAACGAAACGAAGGTTTCAGCATTTCCTGACTGACAGCGAGACTTGAATATCCTTAGACCTGAAGTGGACGATGCTCTCGTGACGTGTGACAGCAGTGAAGGGCCAGCCGGTTGTTTTGCTATTTCAGCTTCACAGGCCAAGGGAGGCACGTTTTCAGGCCCAGCATGGAGGAAAAGACAATGGTGGGCCTGTGCCGTTTGAAACGCAATCCTTTTTTGAGCCGCTGTCCGTTTTCCGCCACGTATAGTTCGCCCTGCTGGGCAGCAGCAGTGATGCGGGCCACCAGCTCCCCGTGTTCAACCACCTCCTGCTCCGAGCGCACAAACACCTCCCTCAGCTCCTCCAGTCGCCTCTCCATCTCCCTGATGACACGCTGCCGCTCCTCCACCTCCAGGAGGCGTCGACGAGCTGCTTCGAACTCCATACTGGAACTAGGGGTCACCAGCTTGGACGAGGGTGCCGTTGCAGCTGTAGAGGGGGGTTCAGAGCCTGTCTGTCCAGCAGCGACTCTCCGAAAGTCCCCCATGGAGATGGACCTCCGCTGAGAAGATGAGGGCACAAGCAGGTTGGATGAGCTAGAAGAGGAACGGACATCCATGGTTGATGCAAGAGAAGATTCCTGCTCTGCATCGCTGTCCGAGTTCTCGTCCTCTTTCTGCTGCTTCTTCATATTTGTGCACTGCTGCTGCTGCTTTCTGTCGAGGTGTGAATCGCTTGTACTATTCTGTTTGTGTTGCCGTCTCCGTCGAGGGAGAGAGAGCTCAAGCAACGTTTTGCTGCCTGTGAGACACTCCATTCATTAATAAGATGCCAGGCAGCAGCAGCAGCAGCGCTGTGAGCTCACACTAGAGGAGCCTCGTCACACTCTATTGGACAAACAGACGCTGACTGTGCTGCAGCTGATTGGATGCCTGCCGTCTGTATTCCTGCCCACTCAGCATCCTCTCTCTTTCTCTCTCTGCCATCCCCCAGATATCTACATCAGCTTACGCAATGACAAAAAAAAGCCAAAAAGTGCTTCTTTTTTTCAATATCGCTGCTTAACCATACCCGTTCACTCCCACTGTGTGTTGCCCATAGCAACACAGCCTGATATCAAATGGTTTGTAGGAAAGTAGAATCGACTGCATGCCTCACACTCATACACATTTCCTCTGTTTGAAGTTATTCTATCTTTGTGCATCTCTCTCGCTCTTCTCCTCCCCCGCTGAGGTCATCAATAGCCAGAGATGTAAGATTGTTCGCAAATACTACATTTCATAGTCTGCTGTTGCCAAGCAACTGATCTTGGCACTCATAAAAATGGGTTTTATGCACTGATCTATCAGTGGTTTTATGTATAGTCTCCATTTTAAAAAAAATGCATTGCAATAAATGGGTTGTTTATTAAGGAAATATTTCACAACCTCTCACATTTTGAGCAAAAAACTTGCTCTGGTTGGGATTTAAAGTGTCAGAACTGTCAGACTGACATCACTGGTAAAAATATAACCGCAAGCGGATGTTACTCTTATTTCAAAACTTTACACAAGTTAAATATTTATTTATTTTTCTAAATTTACTTTAGATATTCTGTGACATATCCCATGTAAAATCAACATGATGGTTCTGTAAGGAATTGCATACAATTCTATGCAACAGTACATGCACACAAACAAAAAAGATTTTTCTAAATGTTTGCAAGATGTAAACGTTGAAAGATAAATTACCAAGGAAAAATTTTAATTGGAATAAAAAAGATTTGTAAATTATTATAATTTTTTTTAACAATTACTTTGTTTGTTTTGTAATTCAGACACATAAGGACTTTAGTAGCCTTTATTGTCAGTTTACTCACACAGATCCTATTAGATGGTCTGAAGACTTTCGTTTTGTTTTGATTTGATTTTTGTTGACTGTAAAGTAACTGAAATCATTCAGCATATGAAACTGTAATGCAGTCACGATCTGCCTAGAACTGCTTTATCTGATGATTACTGCACACCTTAGAATGTTCACCAGTCGATCAGAATCAAGCATTCAACAGCTCTGTAGTATGAGGCTCAATAAATGTGATCTGAATTGTGATCTGAAGTCCACTTTGAATATTTTTAGACTTTATAGTGGCAAATAAGAGAAGATCATTGAAAGATATTAATGTTATTTGTAGAACATGTACAGTAAAAGCAGATGAGCAGCTGTGGCGACCTGCTGAGCCCAAGTTTTTTGGTTTGGCCAGTGAAAAATAAGCTGGGACAGTACGGAGTGAGAATCACTCAGTCATGCTTTAAATAACTTTTTAAAAGCCCAATCCATCTGAGATTATAGCAGTTATGCAGGGATGGAGGGACAGGGGCTCTAAGTGTTGGATTAATAATGGGTTTTTTTTTCCAAGCATTCCATCATTAATGTTGAGAGGTAACACAAATGTTACTTTAATGATTACAAACAATGAACAGACAAAGAGAGGCAAAACATGAGACTGTAGCAAAGGTGAGACAAGTTATAAATGCTGTGGAATAGAAACCGTTGATTAAATTAAATCTTATAGTTGAACTCTTGTAATTTTATATGACATTTGCAAATTTTGCAACTAAAGTTTGGGGCTAAATACTTTTTAAAATACAACTAAAGATACTAAATGCAGTTTAAATAAGCATCAAATGTCCTCAATATACATTAACCTCACATGTGATGTCATATTTCTGTGAATTGTTTTTTTCTGGATTTAAAATCATAGTAGCCTACAATAGCATGACCATGTTTAATAACATATTTAAGAATGCTTTCTTTCGAACATGCCATTCTCTGAAGGTTCAGATGATGTTAGCGTACTTATCCACATATTTGACTAGGGAGAATATAGGAGATTATCAAGAAGGAATGGGAAAACAGATGGAGAGGAGAGAAGAATGAGGCAGGACTGGATTAAGAACAGACAGACATGTAGGTGAACTGATAGAGATAGGCTACCCTAAAAGCGTTGTCATTTATTCATTCATTATGGATTTAGTCTCGAATAATCCAGCACATCATGGCCTAAATTTTGATGTAAGCTTTCATGTTGACTTTTAGTATATTAATCCAATGAGCAGACTAAAATATACCTTAATATCCCCCGTGACTGACAAATTCTAGAGTCCCAATTATAAATCATTTAAAAATATAAATAAGGACCAGGGCGGGACTGTCCTACTCAGACTGAAAGCTCAGCTAGTCCACCCAGTTAAATGAGACGAGAAAAAAAAACAAAACCCTCCATGCCCGAAATCCAGTTTGAAATTCTAATATCTTCAAATGACCTTGTAAAACAGTCCGTCATTTTCATCTCAGATCGTTTAAATCAAAAATTTAGTGATGGCTAATTTCGAAGCACTATGACGAACTACTGAACAAGTGAATTGTTTTTAACTGACATGGGATACGTTTTAGACATATAGATAATAGTAAGCTGTACCCTCTTTGCAACAAATACAACAATAAAAGTTGCAGATATTATTTAATGATTATCAGTTTAATGTGACAGACACAATAAAATGCTCACAATGGTTTTATGAAAGCTTTATGCATGCTAATTTTTGTTTCATTCACAGTATCTTTATTATGTTAAAACTAGTTTTTGTCTTAATCTTTAAACTTCTATTTTAGAAACAAAAGCAACGACTGTGACAATTATCACCTCAGGTGCAGATTATATCCCAATGTGAGTTTGAAAACACTTATTGCCATACTACCGAACGCAGCAGATTTCACCTCAGATCTTGAAAATAAACGAATTGTAGCAATGTAGTAATGTTAAATATGTATTAATTAGATAACCCTTACCATGTCATTGGTAGTGCAGAGGCTGCTATTTAAATGTCTATTGGTGCAGCCATCTTGTTGCGTGTTGTTAGGACATCTATTTTACGAAGCACATATTGACTCAATTGACTCGAAGATTAGAAAAGCTTCGTTTGTCTCATCACTGTCTTAGCGTTATGAAGATGTCAAGACATGGTTTGTTTGTTTTAGACATTTTTCGACCATACACACAAGAGTCCGTTATAGATTAGCAGAACACACGTGAGATTTTTGTTTTCAGTTTCAATATTTGATTTTGACCCTTTAGCCAAAAACACTATAATGCTATTTTTAATCTGTTTATGTTCTTATTTTTATTTCATGTTTTGTATAATAATATCCTTATGTACTTTAGTTAGAGAATATTTTCTCTCTATTTAAGCTCTGTTTGACCTCTGGGCAAAACAAGACATTGAAAAACACAGACAGTTTATTTTATTTTATTTTATTTTAATAGAAAGGAATCAGGATGCAGATTCTTTTAATTCAGCTCCTTAACTGTAAAAGCGCAGGGTGTTAATTTACACCCATTTACCAGAAAACACCACTCAGCCCACCCTTCCCAACATCACACAGGAGAAACAAACACATACACAGTAACACAACCGAATGCTGTGACTGCCAGCAAATAAAGATTTTTTTTTTTTCCTAAAGGACAAAGAAATCACAATTAACTTTTTTTTTTAAAGTTTAAACTTGAATACCATACAAAGAGCAATTAAAGTTTGGAAAAAACAGAATGTACAATAACAAACACAAACTCTGTTTTTTTTTTTTTTTTACACTTTGTGTACAATTCCAAATTCTGTTCCAGTTATTGTTTTTAAAGTGACTTAATTTAAAGAAATAATCCAAAAATAAATAAAAGTGCAGCTGTAACACCAAAACATGAAAGACCACTTTAAAATAAAGACTCATTTTCTCAATTTTCATATGGTTTTTTTTTTAGAACATGAATACATTTTCTTCAACGTGTGATCTTTAAAAGATGTTTTGTTTTAGTTTTTTTAGAAATGCAGGTTTCTAAGTTCCACATAAGAGTGTGGTGTGCACTCACAATTACAATTCATTTACCGCAGACCTAATTTTACTCACTATATATATATATATATATATATATATAAATATATATATAAAAACCCATAAGAAAATGTCAAGGAACTGGAAATTAGTCTCGACTGCAGCGCTTTACATTCTTGTCAGCATTTATTCATCCTCACATCATTTCAAACCTTTTTATTTTTAGAATTATGTTCATGCTTTCCCTTTATATCAAATAAAAATTGATTCCTGGTCCCTTTCAAAAGTACAGCTTGAACTTCTCTCTCAATATCTTAAAAAAATGAACAAATGTCACAGGTTTGGAAAGACATGAGAGTGACTAAATGATTAAATTTTTTTTTTTTTGGATTCCTTAGTTTTAATAATCAGATCTTAAATCTTTATGTTGTAGCGAACTAAGTTTTAAAAATTCAAAAATTCTAGTAAGGAAAATGCAAAACAATACTGCAAGCACATCTTGAAACATTGAAGACGTGTTTGACTGGGTGCAAATACTTGAGCAAGACAAGGCTTCATGAATTTGGAAGGCATCGCTAAGAACAGCCTGAGCACAATATAGTCGATATTTCCAGCACACTGGGCTTCTGAACAGAGAGAGAACAAAGAATAGGACAGACAAGGTAAAAAATATACACAATCATTAAATCTTTTTTTTGTTTTTGTTTCTCAGAGGTCATATTTATACATCTTGTGCTCTGTGTGCCTTTATAAAATAACTTCTCTTTAAGCAAAACAACAACAACAACAAAATCAAAACACACAGGAGACAGCAGTCAATATCCAGAAAAAGCACAGGTCTAAACAAGAGCAACATTTTTTTTTTCCATGCCAGAAGCTTCAGATGTCACATTCAGACTTTTTTTTTTTTCTCGTTTACTTTAATAAACACAAATGGAGACATTTTCTGAACAGTCTTCACCAGTGCTGATAGGTTCACTAAGCAAAAGTGCAGCGTTGGGGAAAAAAAGACAGCATTGTACAAATCCATGCAGAGAGCACTTCCATTCTCCACTATGATAGTCATGTGAACATGCTCACCAGATCCTCATGGAAGATATTTTAAACTTTACTTTTTCATCATATTATACTGGAACATCTTTATTTCTCCTGAGCTTTCAGGAAGAGATGGGCTAAAAACTACTGAAAAAAAAAAAAAAAGTTGAAAAGCTTACAACACAACATGACAATCCAGTTTGAACAAAACTACAGAGAAAAAAAAAAAATAAGAAAAAAAAAAAAAAAATAAGGAAAAAAAAAAAAAAAAAAAAGTGTAGACATTTAGGAATTACAGTACCAAGACATAAATGCACTGGGAATAGCATAAATTTTTTTTTAACTGAATCCTTTACCTGCTTCTTTGAAATCTGACGCACAAAAAACCGAAACAAATACAAACACACACATTTACTCCTAAGGGAGTCTGGAACCCTCACTGACCACGCCCCTCAAACTTCATCAGCCAATCAGCTCCCTTGCCTAGTGTGCTTGACCGCTTCCCTCCTGTGCTGATGTCATGGGCAGGTTCAAGTGACCGTCTTTAGTCTGTAGCTTCAGTGTGGTTCTTTCATCCATCCATCCGTTCCAGAACTGCATTCAGTCAGGAATACTCTTCTCTACAGAGAGGTGGAAGGGAGCTTTTTCACCCGTCTCTGAGCTAAGAATGAGGACTCGATGGGCTTCAGCTCAGGAGGTGGTTGGGAACTCTTCAGTGCTGAGTATGTGGCGGCCATCGCACCCTGTGCAGAGAGAGTTAGTCAAATAATAGACCATCATTTACGGTAACAGACCCAGTTAATATATATAGTAAAAAAGCGAGAGCAGTAAATTCTCCATTGTGCATTTGTGTTTGCGAAGAGTGTTTTTGTAGTGCTGAGCAAAGTAGGCAATCACAAACATATCTGTTGTTCTTTTGAGCACAGTGGCCAATCAGAGGCATTTAAGCAATTTGTACAAAATTAGTTTCTATTCATAAGATTTTATATAATTGCAAATCATCTCAAAGTGTTGATACAATGTAGATAATACATTCAATGTACAGTGTAAACAAAATGATTATAACAAGGGTTTGTGAAATAATATCTTGATATTTTTGCTGGGATTTTTCATTGTTTTTATTTATAAAGGATATAGCTTTTTGTGCTGCTACCTTGGCTGGTTTAGGCCTGTCTTGGTTGAATAAATATGAACATCCAAAAATGAAAATTGTCATTATTTACTCACCATTTAACTTGTTTCAAATCTTTGAGTTTTTTTTTTTGTTAAACACAAAAACGAAATTGAAGAAATCTGGAAGAAACTTTTTGAAATTTGTTTTTCCTTCTAAGGAAGTCAATGGTTACAGGTTTTCAGCTTTCCTCAAAATATCTTCTTTTGTGTTCAACAGAAAAAGGAAACTCATAAAGGTCTGGAACCACTTGAGTGTGAATAAATGTTGAGGAAATGTTCATTTTTGAGTGAACTATCCCTTTAATGAGAGATTCAGTGTATCATTCATTCAAACAATTTGTTCAAAACAGCTGCTTCTTTTAGAAATGAAGCAAGTGACTTTATAAATGGGTAAATGTATGTAAATGTATGACTTAAATGACAATTAATTAGTATTTTAGGGCTGCACTGTATATAGAGTCCTTAAATAGAGTCTATTAACATCAACCGTTCAGTAATTGGCCCTTACATAATCACACTTTTCTGAAGCACTCTTGCTAACTTTAGAGGCACCCTCAGTGATTTGTTTCTGGAACCGGGCAAGCATGCTGCATATAAATAGTGCAAAATCCTCAAGGCGGTGATACCTTGACAAGCTTGGCATCCTGATGTTGTAGCTGGCTGTTGGGAAGTTTGTCTCTCTGAACAATCCATGGATGTTTCAGCACCTGCCTGGCTGTGAGCCGCTGGTGAGGGTCCACATGGAGCATCTTTGAGACCAAATCCTGCACAGGAAAGCATGCGTGTGAGAAAATAACCCCTCTGTCAAAGCAGTTTGGATGGATGGGGATTGGCCTACTTTGGCAGCGTCAGACACCGCGTCCCAATTGCCACCCGTCACAGTAAAGCGGCCGCTCCCTATCCGGCTCAGAATCTCTTCTGGAGTGTCTTCTGGTCCATTGGCAAATGGCGTAAACCTGGAACAACCAAAGAGAAAGTGGTTGTGGATGTTTTGCAGAGATATTTACAAAAATGAAAGTGAATGTGCATCTTCTCACCCAGCAATCATAGTGTATAGTAATACGCCGAGACTCCAAATGTCACAGCCTTCATCATAGCCTTGTCTCTTTAGTACCTGCAAAAGGACAACAGTTGTTACAGAAAAATAAAGTAAAAATCCACATCACACTGATCCCAGAGAATCTGAAGTCATTTTGCTACTAAAATAAGTCCAGTAGAGAAGCCAACATACTTTCAGGTTTAAAATATTCAGCTTTTTTTAATTGTATCACTATACAGCGTTCCCTGGTCTGTTGTGAGTACAATTGCTTACCTCAGGTGCTACAAAATTGGCAGTATAGCAGGGCGTCATGAGGAGGCCATTATCGGCACGAAGCTGCTTGGCAAAGCCGAAATCACAAATGCGCAGAGATTCAGGATTTCCAGACTCATCAACGTACAGAATATTACTGGGCTTCAGGTCCCTGTGCACAACCTGCAGGATAAAAGAACTTGCATTGAACTGCAATGAATTCACAGACAACTACAAATCTATCTCTTCTGTTTTACAATGCAAAAGATTACTACTTATATTACCACATTATCACTAATAAAGAATAGCTTAAGATTTAAATTTTTTTTATAAGGCATTCATTCTTTTATCTTTTTGAGAGCATGTTTAAATCAAAAGTCCATCTGTTTAATAATCATAGGAAATTCAATAAAACATGTTTAATGCTGCAAATGTCCCTGTCTCTTTTTACTATAATATTGGGGTAAGATTTCAAGGAAGAGTGGTTTAATTGAATTGAGTCAATTTTTCATTCTTCAAGCACTGCTATAATGCACTCTATAAAAAGCTACAGGATGATATTAGCCCTAAGAACCCTATCTATTGTGGTTCTTCTGGGAAAGACATCAACATAAAAGTTATTGAATCACATTAAACGTTTTTAAACAGAGGAGAGGGAACAGAGAGGAGTGGAATAGAAAAGGGCCCACGGTAGAGCCTTGGGGAACACCCCCAGAAAGAAGAGGAAAAGCAAAGCTGTGAATCATACTGACAGATTCTGTGCTAGTGGCAAGTTTATCTCCAAGATAAATGTGAGTGCATTTGTTCATGCACGTTTTCTCACCCCTTGAGAGTGCAGGTATTCCACAGTCTTTGTGATAGTGTGCAGCACAGCACTAGCCTCTCTCTCTGAGAAAAACTTCTGCTTGAGGATCCTGTCCAGCAGCTCACCTCCTCGCATCAGCTCAGTGACCAGATAGACCTGCTTTCCATTATCATACACCTACAGCACAATATGGAGTTTTAATATGGAGCTAATATGGAGTTTTAGCCCTGAAAATGCAGAATTTTTTTTTCTTCTGAAAAATAAGATGACTTACATCTTTGAGAGTGATGATGTTGGGGTGTTGGCCATATCTCAGCAGGATCTCAATCTCTTCGGTTGGGTCCGTGCTTGTTTTATCAATCACCTATCAGCATTAAACAGTAAAAAGTGTATTAGTGAACATATCATTCATCTTATACTATTCAGTTAATATAGCCTTTAATGTACAGAATGTATTTAAACGATATAAAGGAAATACTATAGTACTGTGTAGCATTAAATAAATGTATGTCTCTGAAAAAGTTTTTTTTCAGTATTATTACCATTATATAATTTTATATATTACATAATAAAAGGCACTACAATATTAAGAGAGGTTAAGAGAATGAGCCTCTAACCTTTACTGCATACTCGGTGTTGGTTACTTTATGTATGCAGCGTTTGCAGACAGAGAAAGAGCCCATGCCGATGTCCTCCTTCATCACATAACCGTCACTGAACAAGATGTTCTTACCGTGAAGCTGCTGCTTGGAGACAGGTATACAACAGAGAAAAGGACATAAGAACAGTGTGCACCCATTGTCTCTCTCTCTCTCTCAACACACACACACAGCCACACACACACAGCCACACACAGCCACAGCCACACACACACACACACACACACACACACACACACACACACACACACACACACACACACACACACACACACACACACACACACACACACACACACACACACACACACACACACACACACACACACACACACACACACACACACACACACACACACACACACACACACACACACACAGAGAGAGAGATGAATTTGTACAGCTGACTTTGACTATAGACTTATATTGTTTGTATACTGACCTAACAATGTTTTCTATCCAATAAACCTATCCTGAACCTAACCATTACAGAAACCTTTTTTGCGGTTTATATTTCGAAAAAAAAAAAAAATTCTGGTCATCTTAGTGTCAAAAATGTCAGGTTTTACTATTCTTGTGGAGATATTTGAACAAGACACACCCATGTTGGACTTTGACGTTTATGCGGGATTTCTCATAGATGTAATGATTTATGTACTTTTCAAGCAAGACATTATGTCTGATTTATAAGCCAATTTCCTCACAGGGACCAATAATGTCCCTGCAACAAAGCATTAAGTTATTTTGGGGACATTTGATCAAACAATTCAAAATTAATTTAATCCTTTCACAAACAGACACAACATTAATTATTAAACAGAATTATGATTACACTAAAATCACTAACTTTTTGCAGAGGTTTTACACAAACAATTTTCCTCCAATGAAAAGATTCAATTTACCCATGGTATTATGGCCTTTAAACCACATTAAACTGAATTCTACATAAATCAAATTGAAAAAGTAGAAATACTGCTCTCTAGTGGTCACCGTCAAATTCACATACGTCAAATGACAACGTAAACTCAAGAAATGATCTGGGCTTAACAAACTCTAACCTCAAGTAACTGATTTGTTTATTAGCAGCTTTATTTAACAGCTTTAAACATAAAAAATAAAATATTAACATAATATCTACTGTATTTATAACCAGCATGAAAGTTACAGTATTTATTTATTCTATTTACAGTGTTTTGACTTTAAAGGGGTTCTGATACTGCCCTTAGATGGGATGTAAAAATGTATCTGTGGAAGAAAACTGATGTGTATCAGTATATTAGATTTGTCAGATGTCTTTTATTGACATACTAACATAAATTAACCAGACCGGATTTTTTTTTTTCGATTTGAGATATTGCTACAAGATATTGTTTGAGGGAGTTCAGAAACAGTGCTTACAGATACAGAGAAGAACATTATGCATTAAAAGATGGTTAAAGTCTTAAAAGCATAAGACAACCCCTTTTAATGACCATGACAAGACAATTGGACACAATTATTCTCTGTGGTAATTAAAAGCATGCCACCGATGAACTTAGCCTAAACCTAATCTGATTAACCTCATCAAACAGCATCTTAAAAGCTGACAGAGAATATTTTTAAGGACTACAGGACAATACAATTAGTGTTATTAATTTTATTAGTTACAGTATTTTATCACTGACCTGCACGACAGGGTGTGGAGGGGGCTTTGAGGGCTCTTCTTTGCCCTCTTCCTCCAGCATCGCCGTGGCAACAAAGCTGAAGCCCCTAAAGAGCTGATGGGCCCCAGCGCTGGGGGGAACGCCTGGGGAATCTGAGGAAGATAAAAAAACAAAAAATAGAAAAACCATTAAGCTTACACTCAAACTCCATATCAAATCTACTCTAATCTCTAAAAAATGAAAAGGATGTAATACAGAAGAAGATGCTGAGCAGAATGTTCATACTGCTGTTTTAAATGCACTGAAAGCAAATGGAGACCATGACTATCTAGGAAACATTTACTCAATAAAAACAATCTTGCCAGATCTTTAATCAATAAATACAAAATGTTGTATTGTTTATCATACAGTATGTTTGGATTAGTGATTCAGTCAACTTTTAACATTTCAGATATAATTTATATATTCAGATATAAAGTTAAATAGGCTACCTGTAGCCTTAAAACAAACAAAATATTTTTAGTTTCATATTTTTCTCTCCAGAACACATCCGTTAAACTCAAGTTAAGCTCCAGAAAAAGGATAAAAATCATATAGAAATAAAAAAAAGTATAAAGCAAAATCTAATTGAAATTGTTGCAACATCTACAACATTTATTTTAACCATCAAAACAAACTAAATTGTTCAAAGTAAAACCAAATAGGAACCAAAAATGCATGTGCCCCACTAATTTAGCACAAATCCAAATGTGTGTACATTTTGAATGTTTTGCTTGCTTAATTCACTTTGTTTAAAGTCACATCATATTTGAGGTGATAAAAAAATGTTGATATGCATGATTGTATGGATTAAGAAGACTTGCAATAGCTTCCAGGTTATGATATTGATCATTCTATTTGGAGTTTGACAGCCCCTTGTCCCCATCCACATTTTTATAATATAAAAAAGCGGTAGTCCTTCAAGCATTCCACCAAACCTCCTATTGTCAAGTCATACCGAGTTTGATCACAAATAACAAAACTTACCTTTAGGCGTGCGAGACGTGAACTCTGAGTCAAAGTAAAAGGTGTCGTCTGGTCTGGCCACTGCTGGCTTGAATGGGGGTTTTATCTCTCGCCTGAAGAGTTTCTGAAAATGATTATAAAAGACTGTTGTGTTCAGCTGTAGAAGAATTGCTTTCATAAATTATAGGAATTTGAAGTCTGTTCTTACATTCCAATCAATTGTCATGAAGAATGAATGGCGTTTGATTTCCTCAGCACCGTCTGATCCAGATCCTGTTAACAGTTCATGTATGAGTAAACACCTCTTAAAGGGATAGCTCACGATGAACAATGACATATGTAAATGAGGACATATTCTTAATTTTTGGGTGAACTATCACTTTAAGCCCAAATTAAAATGTAGTTTTTCCACGTTTTTTTTTTATGACTGCATACTCTGGGTATGACAGACTTTTTTAAATAAGCAGAAATTATGTCATCACTTATAACTTAAAAAAAAACTTTGAAGAAATTTGAAGAACTTTGTTTAAAAGTTCTTCATGGAACTATTTTGAAGTGTGATTAAGCAAAATCTACTTCATATTCTTCAACATGCAAACTATTTTATGATTTTCAAGCATTAAAGTTAAGAAAGTAATTTTTATATTAGATATTTTTTATCTTAGTCATATCGACACTACTGAAAAAATGACAGCTACTGTACAAAAAAAACATTATTTACAGTAGCTAAGTCAGCATTATGCTAATGTGATAATGAGCACTTTGACATTTGTCATACATATGCTGAGCTGTCTCTGTCTGCTGAACTGATGTTATCTTCTGTTATGAATATGATAAACTAGTAACTTTTTAATGAGCAGGGGAAATTCCTAGCTTTAAATAAATAACCTTTTACATGTTTAGGAAATTTGCTTCATTGGCTTCAAGTCATAATGAGCAATCCAGTTCTGCATTATAGATCAACTGTTCATGCACAAGCTCAAACGTGGTCCTAAAAAAGGTTGTACATTCAACTGTCCATATATGATAACATGCACAGAAAAATACACCAAATCAAATTAACAAGCAGTTTATACTGTTTGAGAGGTTACACAAAACCAAAAATTTACCCAGTCTGTTGGTGGGATTCCTCTTGAACAGAGCCCTCAGTAAACTTTGAGCTTCAGAGCTCAGGAACTGAGGCATACCCAACCTCGCTCTGGAGAATCAAGCAAACAATGATCACACATTAAATAATATTCTACTAGCTCAAATGTTTGTGGTGGGCAGGTCTTGGTGAAGTTATTAAAATTAAAAGGTATCTTGTGTTCACCAAGGTGGCATTTATTTGGTCGATAATAGAGTGAAAACAGTGTTACAACTGCAAAATAACAATTTTATATTGTATATTTTTTAAATGAAACGGCACAATTTTTTTAAATCAATATTTTAGCCTTCAGTGTCCCATGATCTTTCAGAAATCATTATAATATTCAGAATTGCTCATAAAGAAAATGTCTTATCGTTATAACTGTTAAAATGATTGTGCTGCTTAATGTTTGTGCTTGATATCCATGATTTATTTGATAGACAAAAGTTTCAAAATAATAGAATTCATTAAGACAAAATTAGTAGCCCTCCTGTAAATTTTTGATTCCATTTCAAATATTTCCCAAGCACTGTTTAACAGAGATTTTTTTCAACACAGTTTTAATAACTAATTTCTAATGATAAATTTTTGTTGTGTTTGCCATAATGAATATACATATATTATACTAGTAATTTTGCAAGATATACTATAATTCAGCTTAAAGTGCAATTTAAAGGCTTAACTGGGTTAATTAGGTTAACTAGGTAAGTTTCGTTAATTAGGAAAGTCATTGGACACTGATACTGTTCTCTGTTAAACATCACTTGGAAAATAATAAATTCACAGAAAGAGTAATAGTTTTGCCTTCAACTATTTATGTTATTATTGCCACTTTTGATCAGTCATGTAATAAAATGCTGAATAAAAGTATGAGTGGAAACACTGCACTGTTGACACTGTAGTTAATCAACATAAATTGCTTTTCTTCCAACAGCATGCAAACAAATCAAGCAAACCAGTGAAACGGAAATGTCTGATGCTCACAGACTGAAACAAAATAATAAGCCCAATCATAACACCACCAAACTTCTTCTCTATGAACATAAAAAAACTCAGTGGATTCTCACTTCAGGATGAGATTCATTGTTTCTTTTCTGTCTTTTCCCTGGAAAGGCAGTGATCCCGTAAGCATCTCAAACTGTTCCAAAGAGAAGAAGAAAGCCAAATAAATCAGAGTAAATGTAAGCAACATCAAACCAGCTGTCATTTCTGCACAATTTTGGACGTACCATCAGTACCCCAAATGACCACCAGTCAGCGCTGTGAGTGTGTCCTTGCCGGTTGACCACTTCTGGAGCCATATACTCCACTGTCCAGCAGAACGAGTACGCCTTCTTCTCATGATCGATAGCCTCCTTACACAATCCAAAATCTGAAACAAAAAAAACACCACCAATTAAAACCAGTGACAAAATTATGCCTGAATTATGGCTTTTTATTGGCTGAAACTATTTTTATTGTACCTGTGAGTTTAATATGACCCTCTTCGTCCAGGAGGATGCTAGAAAACAACATTGAAATTAATTTGTTACAGTTGTTATACACAATCAGCATTTTAGGCAGGCTAACTGAAAAATTATATAAGATAAAACTGAAATTTGCTGTGAATCAATTTTATTTAATTTACACACGATTGCTGATTTTAAATAAAATAAAGTAGACATAATAAAAATAATGTTACACTAATGTTTATCCACTGTTTAAGTTTGTTTAAATTTAAGCACTTATTTAATCAATATCATGGTCATACTTAACAGTAAAGACCCATTCCATGAAGTTAAATAAATATACTATAACTATAAATTACTGTAGTTTTACTACAGTAAAACTAACCCTAATCATAATTAACGTCAAATGATTGATGTCATTGAAATAAGTCTCTGAATAATTTTTATTTAGTTGATATAAACATTAAATTCATCTTGCTTTAAAGTGGTTTTGGTGTGGAGAGACCCCCCCTCATGTTTGTGAAGCTCTTTCGGTGTACGGTTATACACAATATATGTGCTATATAAATACACATTACATTACATGGAAGTGATTATTATCATACATTACGGGTATATATACAGAGCCTATCATCATACCCCTTTGAAATAATTACTTTATTTGTCATACAGCATGAAATCAAAGCACATAACGTTTCCAGCCTTTGAAATGCTTTTGGAGCCTTCTCCTAACCTGTGCCTTTCTACAACTTTATACCAAAGGGTCTTTTGAAAGCAGGGAGTAATGTGAGTAAAGGTATAGATTTTCACAGGGTATAATAATTTTCTATAGGAACTGTAAGTATGTATATGTGTATATAAGCATACATTTATGTATTTATTCATAATTTATTCATAATTATTTATAGTATTTAACTAACTACCTATTTATGATAATAGTTTTTCTTGTTTCCTTAGGCCTAAATTGAGTTCTTATCCAGTGGCAAAATATAAGACGCATTTGTACAGTGTGTTTGTATTGAAGATGTGAGCATATTTAGTACTTCTCAGGTTTGAGATCTCTGTATATGATGCCAAGACTGTGCAGGTGATCTAGACCCAATGCCAACTCAGCCAGATAAAACTTGACATCTTCCTCTGTGAACATCACCTGGACAAAAGAGACTCTCAGTGAATGCAGGAGAGACAAAGGAGAGGATACCGGCCTCATTGTTGTCAGAATTACTGTATATACCTCTTTTGACAGCCTGGTGAACAGATCCCCTCCTCTGAGGAAGTCCAGAATAAGATAGAGTTTACCCTCGGTCTGAAAGGCTGAACATATATACATACACACACACATGAAGAATCGTCAGTGCGGTAAAAGTGAAGTTAATCTTATCTGCTTGTCAGTAATGACAAGCTCACAGCTTCCTGTATGCTAGTAGACGTCTATAGCTTCTATAGCTTATACCCAATTGACGAACTGAATTTTGTTTTAAAAATGCCTGATAAAATTTTTGGTGTATAAACTATTTTGTCAATTAAATGACATTTAGGTGGGTATCTTCTGTAAATCATGGTAATAATGTTTGATTGTCATTATTTTTATTCATTTTTTTATGTGTGACTTATTGATTAGATTTTCACAATGGTAAAAAATAATCATAAAATAAAAATACAAATAAAAACAAGACAATGAAAACAAATCGAATCTATATATAATCTACATCTAAAATCTATATCACATATAGACCTTACACAAAACCTCAGAATGTACAAGAAGCAGAGTACAAGAAGTACGACAGATGCGTACGTGACAATATCGACACAAAATCAAACAAAGACACAAAAAAACGAAACTAATCTAAAACATGAATAAAACAAAAATTTGATTAAGTCATTATTTATGCTCAGAAAAAAGAACAGGACAAATTTCAAAGTACACACACGCTCACAAAACAATTTGAAGCTGTATTACACTTTAATTGTTTTTATCAATCACTGACTCACAACCAAAGAGCTGTTTTGTGCCATTTAAAGTTCAGTCATTCCATAAATGACAACATTGTCATAATATGCTCAACCTCATGTCACTGAAGCTTCAAAAAAGGATGTAAACTTTACGTTGTTATTCTCTCATTATCTTTCCATGCAGCGAAGCTTTAAACACTGCAGCTAAAAAGTTAAATCTGCAAAGCAGGGTAGTGAATTTGTGAGTGAATCATTGAAACAATAAATCAACAGATTTAAATGACCCTAATTTAATCAGACTTCACTACATCTCACACAATCGCCAAGGAGCGAAAGGGTGGATGGCAAGATTTTTAGTGTATAATAACTTAAAGTTTGGGTTTTTCACTAAAAGTCATTCTGTAACTTCTGTAAGCTCCTGTTCTGTTGTCCATGTTCATTAAAA
>CAIGQV010017386.1:12073794-12085487 GCA_903798115.1 Danio jaintianensis
ATGGATGGTTGACATCTGCTAGGATGTCTCTCTCCATTTTGGTCCTCACTCGATCCCTCACTGTGATGAGAACAATTTCACATTTTGAGAGGAAATATTTTTTCCAAGTTAACAAATTCTATTAGGGCTGTGCTATATGACAAAAAGCTCATATTCCTTTATAAGTCATCTCATATCCTGACAACAATACATATCACAATGTATAGTACCACGACTGTAAATTCAGTCAATAATAGTTTATTTATATATATATATATATATATATATATATAGGGGCGACGCGGTGGCGCAGTGGGTAGCACGTTCACCTCACAGCAAGAAGGTCGCTGGTTCGAGCCTCGGCTGGGTCAGTTGGCATTTCTGTGTGGAGTTTGCATGTTCTCCCCATGTTCGCGTGGGTTTCCTCCGGGTGCTCCGGTTTCCCCCACAAGTCCAAAGACATGCGGTATAGGTGAATTGGGTAAGCTAAAATTGTCCGTAGTGTATGTGTGTGAATGGGTGTGTATGGATGTTTCCCAGTGATGGGTTGCGGCTGGAAGGGCATCCGCTGCGTAAAACATATGCTGGATAAGTTGGCGGTTCATCCCGCTGTGGCGACCCCAGATTAATAAAGGGACTAAGCCGAAAAGAAAATGAATGAATGAATATATATATATATATATGATAAAGACTTTAATATCTTTTTTACATTTTAAAGTACAAACTCAAAAATGGATTATTCACGTGTCATCATATCTTACTTTTTTAGAACTTCATGGCAAATGCTTGATTAAAAATGTAGAAATCTAAGATAAATATGAATAAAATAAAGCTTTTTTTTTTTCAAAAACTAATGATTACAGGTTCAACAACAACAACAAAAAAATTGCTAAATAAAATACAAAATGTAAACATTGTACATTCAAGATTGCAACTTTCTCACAGTGCTGTTATTCATCTTTCTTTCTGCATTCATGTAATGGCATGTAATATTGCGTGCATATAAATTATGAAAAAATATTAGAAACAATATACTTTTTTTGTACATCCGATATATATATATATATATATATAGTCATATAGCATAGCCCTAAATTCAAACATTTTACTTTACAGACTGAAATACTTAGCAACACTAATAAAACACAACTACAATACAATTAAGCAAAAGGCAGGTATGAAACTCACATAATTCAACAATATAAGCCAGGCCTGAGCAGGAACAAATTCTCTACTGTAAAAATGACCGGCAAAACAGCAGATTCAGTGAAGTCGAGCTTCACAGAAGTACGAAGTAGAAGTTAATCAGATAGCATGTGTTTGTAGGAAGTGATGTTATCAGCTCTCATCAGAACATACTCTAATCTGTCAAGAGATCCTTTTAAGGAACAGAGAGAAAGAACGAGAAGATAGAAAGAACAAAAGAGATTGAAGAGGAACAAACACCTTAACTTAAGACCTCAGGTTTGTAAGCAAGGTGGGATGTCTTGTTATTTGGGGGGTACAAACCAAAAACGAAAAAAAAAAAAAAAGCCCCTCAAAAAAAAAACAGGAAGTCAGTGAACCCGCAGAGTTACAGTTTACCTGCAACCTCATTCAAACTCCATGCTGACATAAATTCAGATTTGAAGGAATAAGTCTAAATATTGTATATATACACTGATATTTAAACACAGTCTGTCTCACAGATTCAATAAAATTCAAGAAAATGGTCACTGAGAACAATTAACTGCACGATTAGGGTTGATTCTTGTGTTTTCAGTGAAACTAGGAGGGACTCTAGAGTTAAGAAAATAAACAGGGCAAGGAGAACAATGAGAAATGAAAGTATCTGTTGTTTATGTGAGCAAAGGAAGCGTGTGTGGTTTGTGGTGTGTGTGTTTACCCTGATGCTGTACCTTTGAGTGTGGCCTTTCTCAGGACCTTCATGGCGTAAAGCTGGTTATTGTCAGGAGGGGTTACCTTCCGTACCAAAAACACCTGTGCACATGGAGAAAACAAAAAAAAACCCCATTCAAATCAGAACATTTTTTTTATCTAGAGTTTAGTCAGACTGTGGTTGTTGCTGAATGAATCAGAAAGCAACTTAGGTTTAGCCATTTTGGATGTTTACTGCTTCGTAATATTATTGGTTTAAAATATTAATGGTTCTAATTGTTTAGGACGGCGCGGTGGCGCAGTGGGTTGCACTGTCGCATCACAGCAAGAAGGTCGCTGGTTCGAGCCTCGGCTGGGTCTGTTGACATTTCTGTGTGGAGTTTGCATGTTCTCCCCGTGTTTGCGTGGGTCTCCTGTGGGTGCTCCGGTTTTCCCCACAAGTCCAAAGACATGCTGTATAGGTGAACTGGGTAAGCTAAATTGTCCATAGTGTATGTGTGTGAATGAGAGTGTATGGGTGTTTCCCAGTGATGTGTTGCAGCTGGAAGGGCATCTGCTGCGTAAAACATATGCTTGATAAGTTGGCGGTTCATTCCGCTGTGGCGACCCCTGATTAATAAAGGGACTAAGCTGAAAAGAAAATTAATGAATATTTTGTTTAAACATTGTTAAACATTGTTTAAACATTTAAAAGAATGTAAAAAAAACTCTAAAACACTATTAGTTTTTTTTCCTCAATTCTGCAGGTAACAAACAGTGTTGGGCACAAAAAATAGCTCTTTTTAAATTTACAAGTTTTAAAAAAAAACCTTCCCACAGGAAGTTTTATTTAAATTGAATGACAAAAGAGAACCTGACTTCAACAAAACTCAGCATAGTCAAATGTTATTATTTACATAATCAACAAGTCACGGTTAAATGTTTACCATTATGGCCCACAAATGTCCAATGTCCAAATAATGAAATGGTTACAATGCCTGAAATAGTTTAATTAATCAAAGAAAGTAAAAATATTGTATTTATTGTTTCATTCATTAATTTTCCTTCAGCTTAGTCCCTTTATTTATCAGGGGGCCGCCCACAGCGGAACGAACCGCCAACTTATCCAGCTGTAAGGTGACAGTGCTAACCACTGAGCCACCGTTTCATATACTCTAAAAATATTACAATTTAAATGACCATCTTCTTTCTTAAAAAAAAAAAAATAATAATAATAATAATAATAATAATAATATATATATATTTAATGTTATTTAGGCATGGGATGGAAAAGCTGAATGTTACTCCAGTCTTCAGTGTCATATTCTGTAATCCTTCAGGAATAATTATGTTCATTTGGCATTTTTAATGATTTGACTTTTTCAGGATTGTCAGATAAACAGAAATTCAGAAGCAAAGTGTTTGCTTCAAATAGTAACAATGTAGAAGGCTTAACTATCACTTTAATATATTCTTTATTCTTATAATGTATTTCCAAAACTCAAAATTCTGTCATTATTTACTCTCCTTTCACTTGTCACAAACCTGTTTGAGTTTCATTTTCTGTTGAAAAAGGATGGAAGTAAATGGTTACTGGTTTCTAACATACTTCAAAATATCTTCTTTTGTGTTCAACAGAAAGAGGAAACTCCTAAAAGTTTGGAACCACTTGATGGTAAGTAAATGGTAAGAACATTTGCAAAAATGTTCAAGCAAAAATTTGCATTTGAAATGGAACTTAATGGTTTAACATTAACAAGTTTAAAAGCTTTATGAAATCAAAATGAACTAGTGTTTGCTTCTGGAAAGCAGTCACAGTTTTTTGCAGCATTGTATAGGCTAAACACAAATGAAACTGACAAACACAAGGTGTCTATGAACAAACACAAAATGTATGGTTCTTTTTACCTTTCCAAAGGAGCCCTGGCCAAGTACTTTGAGTAGCTCGAACTGCGAAGCATCTGCTTTCTCTGATCCCTCCTTAACCACATGTGTGATGTTGATCTCCTTGATCTCCTCACCTTCATCTTCCTACAACACAACAGACAGAAATGGATTTTAAGTAATGAGTAAACAGACAGTAATGGATTTCAGATTTAACTTCCTCAGTAATGAGCTTCACTGTATAAGGGTAGCCGGAATATAACATATAATGTAGAATCAAAGCCAACTGGTCAGGACGAAGAGCTTGATTGTTAGTGCTGACTTGATCCCGAATGTTCTGAGAGAGAACAATCTATTAAGAATAAACCTTTTGACACTGCAAAAAGCAATTAGTTGACTTTACTTTAAAAAAGTGAATAAACTGTTTGTTTTAAAGCGATTAGTTGACTTTATGTATGTGCATAATCATAAACTTTAGGTCAACTTAACGTTTCCAAGTTAAAACATGTTTTCTCTATTTTCTTAAGTCAATGTGTCACTTTTAAGGCAATGGGTTTACTCACTTTTTAAAGTTAAGTTTAAAGCTTAAGTATAAAGTTAACTAATCGCTTCTTGCAGAGTAGTGTAAAATTTCTGCGCACATTATCAAACAGACTATATTTTTGTAAAACTGTGCATTCACTTGTTTGTGTACACTATACGTGAACGTAAACACATGAAAACAAAAGGTATTTTGCACTTTAAGTAGATATAATCTCCCATCTAAGAGGACACTGAATGATGTGTCATGATTGAGTGTATTACGAGCATTTATTGTTAATTTCTAGATTTAATCAATAGCATTGTCAGTGACTTTAACAGCATCACAATATTTGAATGAGGCTCAAAGAGGGGTTCATCTTTCAACAAAGAGCCCGCTTTAGAAGATAAAATATACCATTAGAATATAATATAAAATATAACATTATATCAGAAAGTTCTCAGGCATTGTTGCATGACCTGATTTAAACACACAATTTTTGAATTATCGTGAGACTATTAACCCTTTATTGAGCGAAGAACATTGCAACTTCATTGACATTGATTACAATATACAATGTTATACATACATATACAAAGTCATAAAAGTTCAATGGTCTTGAACTAAACCCTTGTAACACTCCAGGGTTTTTTCATAGAGTATTTCAATAAGTGACCTATAAAGAGTCAATATACTACCACCTATAATTTGTTAGTTATTTTGCAAGCTTCATCAGCAGGGGTGCAGTTGAGAAGCTTTTAGATAAGATCAGAAATGTTTATCCTTCATTAGAGTTAGTAGATATTAGCTACTGTAATTGGATTTAGCTATTATATTAGCAATTAGCTAGTTAGAAGTTCAGACTGAAATCATGTAGGCTCTGCTGGAAATCAGGTTAGAAGAGAAGATGAGCATTCTGAGAACATGGTTTAATAAAAGCACAATGGTAAAATATCAAACCCAGTTAGACTAATTTCAGAAAAACAGCTGCTGGTATAAAACCCACAAGCTGACTAATTCACCACCAACATCATCACTTAATAGGAAGTTGGAAACATTGTCAATAGACTAATAATCTATATCATTTAAAGACATGGCTTTGTCTACAGTCATGTCCTTCCATCCCTGTATGACTTATTTTGTCCCGTGGAAAACAAAATATATTTTTTGACAAATGTCTTGGTGTTTTGTGTAAATGTGTTAGAATAACCGTTTAATGAACAACAACATTCTTCAAAACATCTTGTTTTGTTCCACAGAAGAATGTCCACAGGTTTAAAATGACATAAGAATTTTCAATCCTGGGGCAAAGTGTTCTTTTAAAAGTTTATTTGAATTAATTGAAAGGGAAAGTTCATTTAAAAACTCATTATTAAACCTCCACTTTTCTCAAACCTGTTTGAGTTTCTTTCTTGTGTTGAACACACAAAAAAGATATTTTGAAAAACATTGGGGAAAAGCAGCCATGGAGTTTCATTTAGAACCACTTTATATTCATTTTTAGGTGAACTGGAGAAAGCAGACAACACACGTGGTCTTGTAAACATGAAACTATCTTCCTTTATCAACATGTCATAAACTGATCAATTTTCAAGAATTCACACAAAGTGTAAAGACCTTACTGAACCTGAATGTCTGTTGGTTTATTGATGCATGGATGCTCACGTTTTGATATCACCACCAGAAAATAACTAGAAATTTAAATAAATACTAGTAAACACTGTTTACTTGCATTGAGTGTCATTTGTATGTAAATGTAAGCATGACCAATATGAATTATATGAATTAATTAATTATTTTTATAAAAATTCAACCAGTAATGCGTCTTGCATTACTGCTTTTCTGAATACTTTGAGTGAAAAGCATTTACTTTTCATTTCTGTGTTAACACTTGCATGATCAAAAAAAACATGAGCATGATCACAGGCTCTAAGGCACACCACAAGAAAGATCGATGTCTTTAAAAAAGAAGGCAAAATTTAAGAATGTTCATACCTACACTTATTCACTTCAGTGTGGCCCAATTCAACAAACCAAACGTAACATTTCCCCTTAACAAACAAACTCCATAACAACAAAAGCCAACAATATAGCTATGCATATATAATTTGTGTGAGAGTGTGCATTTACTGACCGTCCACGTTGTAAGTTCAGTTAAAGTTGCATTAGATGAAGTGGAGTTTTTGGTGCTGTTTGTGTCCTCTCTGGACTGAGTGGCATTGGCTAAAGTCTTACTGTGTTGACGCTTAAACAGGTAAAAAGTCAACAACTGACTGACTTTACTGATCTTCCTTTTCTCTTTCTCCATCTCTTCATCTCTCCTCTAGCCAGGGAATTTCACTGTTACCCCCATCCGCCTGCAGTTGGGGTCGCAACAACAACACTCATCCCAGATAGAGAGTGAGATGTGTGTGTATGTGAGATGGTAAGGGTGTTTGCTCTGCCCTATTCGACAACTAAAGTGAAGACAGGAAGAGGAAGGAAGAGACTGAGACCTGAAAACAAAACTGGTAAGAGAAAAAAGAGAGAGAGAGAGAGAGGGAGGGTGGGAGGATGTGTGAAAGTAATGTGTGACAGAATAATCGCACGCTAATGTAAATATAGTGCAAAGAATTTTTTTTTTTTTTCATTTTTATTAAATTGTATTTTATATATCTGAAGTACTTTTTATATTATGTGTACTTGATGAACATTTTAATAATCATGTACTAAATTATGAAAGCATTCTCTTGTTGTGCATTGTTTATTTCAAAATAAAAAGTGCAAGAAAAAGCAAAGAAAAAGGACAGAAAGAAAAGATCAAGAAAACAAACAAATGAAAATACAAACAAAAGAACAAAATGAAGAAAATGAAAGAAAAAATGAAAGGAACAAAAAAAACTGAAGACAAATTAACAAGACAAAAAAAATAAATTAATGAACAAAAGTAAAAGCAAACAAACAAGTACAAATGAGCAAACAAAACGAAAAGAACAAATAAAAAGAAATGTAAATAAAATAAATAAAAGTGTAGTACAAGTGAAAGAACCAAAAGAGCAAACCAATAAAGAAAGAACAAATGAAAGAACAGAAGAATACACAAGAAAGAAAGAAAGAAAGAAAGAAAAAAGAAGCATTTACAAAAAAATAAAAGTCAAAAAGGATTAAACACAAAAAAAGAAACAAAAATGAAAAGACAAACAAATGAATAAAAGAGAAACAAACAAAGAAAAAAAACAAGAATGAACAACCAAACAAATGAAAGAACAAACAAAAGAAAGATCGAATAAAACAAATCAAATGATTGTAAAATCAAACGAGGCGCAAAAAGAAGTGGACCAAGAGAAAAGTCCCTGTCTGAGCTTTAGCTGAGTGTCTGTTTCCATCGGGTGAACACATAAGTGCTCATCCTGTCCCATAATGCACTGCTGATTTCCCCAGTCTGTGTTCTCCTCCACCATCAACAGAGCTAAAAATACGGTGCATCTTTAAAACACAGGTTCTTCCTCTGACCCTGAGCACTCCAGCCTGATACTAGAAGAGGAAGTCATAATAATCAAAGAAACAACAAACACCCAAGACAGCCATGAAAGTTTCGGAACTCCTCTTCCTTTATCCTGAATCCCACAAAAACCCAAGCCGACAGACTGCAGGAAGGAGCTCAGAAAGGAAAGCAGGCGGCAGTATAAAGACCCAGAGCTCTTACCTTCACACTGATAGTGGCAAACTCTCCCTCTACCCAGGTGATCTGTGACTTGTACTGCTCATGTAGGGTTGAGAAAACAGTGAAAAAAGAAGTCAAACTTTGTACAACATAACTTTTTACATGTCCTGATGTGCCAAGAATTCCAAAATTTCTCAACCAAAGTTTTGATGAGGTTCACCCAAAAATCTAAAACATACATTGCTGTTCCTGTAGGTTTGCATCACATCTTGAGCGCAAAAATAGTTCAGACAAGTTTGTGAAACCAAATAGTTTAAAACAAAACAGAAAAAAACATAACGTTTCAGATTAAAGTCAATTCTGCCATCGTTTTTGTCATTTTTAAGCCTGTGATAAATGGCTACAGTATATAAGAGCTCATGAAATTCCTTTCAGCAGATTGTCAATGACGTTTCAACAGGTAATGTTTACATTTGTTATCTAGGGCTAGCAGCTTTTGTGTTAAGCTAGCAGCTTTCAACATTTTCTACACAGCTTTCCTATATCTTAATCGTCACTTTAAACTAGCGTAACAGTTAAAAGATAAGATTGAGATTGTCAGAGGAAGAACTTTACATCTTTGCTAATGTTTACATTTGCAAACTAGTATGCGAACAGCTTTCTATACCAAACCAATACATTAAAAACAGGTGATTTTCCCACAGAGCTTCAATTGCTATACTCTCGTGTAAAGAGTTTCTTGAAGTAAAGAAATGAAGATTAAACATCATTAAATGTCTGTTTTTACACAAAACTATGGTACGACTTCAGAAAACTGGGAATAAAATAAATGACTCATTTGGACCTTTTTGAAGCCTACCAGCTTTGAACCGGTTCATAATGAAACAGCGCCTGACAAATTTTTAGTTGTCCAAACTAACTTGGAACAACTTCACGATTAATCAAATGACAGAATCTATTCAGTCAATTAGTACTTCGTTTTGTGTAGGAAGGACGCAAATATGGTCTTTCAGTGTTAAAACTCAAACAATTTGTATCAAAAAACGAACACACACCGGTAACAAAGCCCTATGACAGCAGGAACAAGTCGAAACTTCCTGTTTCAGCTGACGTTGACAGAAAGAGAGAGAAACTTCTCTAATATTCCCTCTTGCAAATCAACAGTGACCTTTGGCATCTTTAACACTGTGTATCAGTTATGGATTCTATTTTTAAACATCTATATCTAAACCCATCTATATCTACATCAACTTCTGCTGGGCATCAAAAATATCAGTACCATGATAAAAAAACAGCAACAGAGAAACAAAATGCACTTTTGCTACCAATATTTTGCAATAGCAGTGTGCACATCCGTCTCTATATGCTCTCAATTAGGTGCAACTAAACTAGAAATAAAAATAAAGCTTCCGACAATGTGAAAAATGAATATTAAAGTGGAACCACACAGGATTTAACACCTAATATCTTATTTGCAAGCCTAAGCAAACCACAAAGTTATAGGCTGCAGTTTTCTGCATCGTAAACCAGACGTTTCCTGTTTCAGAAATTTTCAAACCAGCGTTCAGTCACACACACACACACACACACACACTAGAATCAAACTGAAACAGCTTACACACCTAGGGACGTGTAAAACCTGCACAATTTTAGACCAGCACATATGAAGTATCTACACATGTACACATATATAAGCATAAAAATGCGATGTCTGGACTTTATCTAATTCTCTGCCACATCAGAAGAGAGTGGGTAAGATGCAAGATGATGCGTTTCCGGTCCCTCTCATCCTGAAACAAACCCCTCAGGTAAATGTCAAGTACACTTGCCTGTTGCGTGCGTAGCTTGGTGCGAAAGATATGCCTCCACATCTCCACCCTCACCCAAGTCATTGAGGACAGAGGCTTGAGTGAGGCTATCCGTCACCGTCTCTCTCTCACACACACGCACACACAGACCTCTTGAGTCATCAGAAATGGGGAAATGCAGAAAGGGGCTCATGTCTATTTAGATGAGGACACGGAGTAGGAAATGTTGAAACTTTTGACCAGAACCAAATATTAACAAAAAGTCACTCGGTTTCTGCATTCAGCATTTAGACAGGTGTATTTCCACAGGCCAATGGCTTTAGCTGTCGAAGTGGTCGGGCTGTTTAATGTGCCCACCAATTTTTGCCATGACTAATTTCATCCCCACCATTTACGCATCTACAAGCATCTCCAATTGTAGTTTTTAAAAGCTATTTTGATTAGCACTGATGTCATTAGTGTTGGAAAGCAAAAATAAAAGCAATTACTTCATACTAAAGCAGAAATGTTACAGCTAGACCAGATAGTTATATCTGAAATTAGTAACACGAAAGTCATGGGCTTGACTGCCTAGCAATTTACTATAATTCACTTAAGCATAAAAATATATGCAAAGTGAATAAATGCATAGAATACTTTACCAGTGCTTTAGGGTGGTAATAAAAGTGGTTAATAAGAACAAGTGTCCATACTAACTAGTGTTATTAAAACTCATTTAAATGATTTCTGGACACTTAGAATTGCCTTGTTTTTACTTTGTAATTAACTTAAATAAGCCCAAACTTTTACACTGTAAAAAGTATATGACAAAAAGTAATGACAACAAAGTCTATGTTAGTTTAACTTATTTTAATAAGATAATCAGGCTTCAACTTAATAAGTTTTACAAAGCTGAACTTAATATTTTTAGTCAGTTTGATTGATATAATTTGAGATGACTAGAAAAAGTTAATTTGACTCAATCAAAAAAAATTAAGGCAGCAAGATTTGTTTTACAGTGTATAGTGTACAATAGATTCTATTATGGTCTATTACGCTCCAAACATTATGCTTGCTAATTGTTCAATCTACTTATTTAAAATGAGCTGAAACAACACAATTCTTGAGTTTTTTGGGGGGAGAACAACTTAGTTTTTATAAATTGAAGTGGACTGAACATAAAACAATTAAGTTAACTTAATTCCTTCATGGTGTCCCAATACAAATCGATTGTGTGGAACCCAGCATTTTTTCACAGTGTATGGTTAGTTTAAGTTCCAGAAATAATAATGAACTAAAAACTTACTTTAAAGTGTTTAGTCAAAGCATCCTGATTAATATTCATGAGCCTTTACCAGAACACTGAGCGCTTGACAAGTTTTGTAACTTCCCAATCATCACTTCAACACCTTCCCCATTCAACCACCAGTTTTAAACTCAAAACACACCCTGACTCCCTTCAGTATCCAAAACCATCTGAACGCAACATTTCCAGCTCTGTGTGTGTTTCAGAGTCTCCTCGTGGAGCCGCATGCGACGTGTGTCTCTCTTTGTGTGGCCACCTGTTGCACTGGATTTGCAAAACTGCTTGTTGTGAATAAAGACGTGTGTGCAGCTGGTGTGTGAGAGGATGCCATCTACACTGGTCATGCCAATCAGCTGGCCAAGGGCTGGAAGAGGCTTAAAAATTAATTGGCAGACACGAACAGTTTGAATCTCTTTGATCAGTGAAAGGTGTGTATGAATATGTATAGCCTCCTCATTAACAGAGCAAATAAACATGAGATTGTAATGAGCTGAGCACAGTGTGGTCAGGCTGGTGGTATATAAGTGGCTGAACACTTCATAGTTTAAGAGTCGCTAAGAGGCAGGCATTGTTCTCATGTGGGTTATTTTGGAATGAGTGAAAGGGTGCAGTTGTAGTGCTATAACGGGACACTAGAGGGCAGTACAGGTAAGGGTCATTTAAATTTGAATGGGTGTGCAAGTGAAACATGATATAGATGTAGTTTACAATGCTTTG
>CAIGQV010017386.1:12089014-12149872 GCA_903798115.1 Danio jaintianensis
TGCCAGCAAACCATCAGCATCCACGCCCTGTGCCAGCGCACCCACACTCTCAGCATCCACGCCCTCTGCCAGTGCACCCACGCCCTCAGAGTCCACACCAAATGCCAGCATACCTACACCCTCAGTACCCACGGCCCCAGCCTCCACACCCTCAGCCAGCCCCACACCACCAACAACGGCAGAATCTTGTAGTACCACCACACCACCAGCAGAGGAAACAGCTTGGACTCAGAGGAGCCTCTGTGATGGGTGGCAACACCTGGACAAAGCAGACGCCTGCTTTACAGCCCAACAGTCACAGACAAGAACAGGGAAAACTGAGCTACGCTGCAGCACTAAAACAGCCAGTGGACACACACAGCACCAGTCTGAGAGAGATCAAACACATGCTCAATTTAATCTGCTCACGGCTGATGGAGTAGTTGTGAGTAAAATACTCAAAATTGCTTGTACTCTAGATAACCTTGTTAATTTAAATGAATGTATATGATATTTAGGTATTTTAAGGTTTATATGGATTGGTTCTATTCTAGAGGAATGTTAAAATTGTTTGTTGACCAAATGAAACCGCTGACGATCTCATTGTGGAATATTCAGGGTGTTAACTCATCCAGTCTTCAGAATCAGAATCAGAATCAGAAAGAGCTTTATTGCCAGGTATGTTCACACATACGAGGAATTTGTTTTCGTGACAGAGCTTCTACAGTGCAACAGAATTACAGAGACAGGACAAAAAACAGATAATAAATATATTTAAAAAATGAAAGTTGTAGTGAATGCAAATATACAAATTGACAAGTGTATGTACAGGAATATTACTATATACAACAGCAGCTGTTATGTGCAAATTAGCATGTAAAATATGTTGTTAAATAAGTGTTTATGTATAAAAAGTGTATAGCAGTAGTGATGTTTGTTCCATAATTACTATCATCAAGTGTTCATGAGATGGATTGCCTGAGGGAAGAAACTGTTTCTGTGTCGGGCTGTTCTGGTACACAGTGCTCTGTAGCGTCGACCAGAAGGTAAAAGTTCAAAGAGGCAGTGTGCTGGGTGTGAGGGGTCCAGAGTGATTTTGGCAGCCCTTCTGCTTGCTCTGGATAAGTACAGTTCTTGGAGAGTATTGTAGGATTGTACCAGTGATTCGCTCAGCAGTCCGAACTATTCGACGTAGTCTTCGGAGGTCGGATTTGGTAGCTGAGCTAAACCAGACAGTTATTGAAGTGCAGAGGACTGATTCAATGATGGAAGTGTAGAACTGTTTCAGCAGCTCCTTTGGAAGGTTGAACTTCCTCAGCTGACGAAGGAAGTACAACCTCTGTTGAGCTTTTTTGACAATGGAGTCAATGTGAGTGTCCCACTTCAGATCCTGAGAGATGGTGGTGCCCAGGAACCTGAATGACTCCACTGCTGCCACAATGCTGTCCATGATGCTCAGTGGGGGGAGAGCAGGGGGGGTTCTCCTGAAGTCCACTATCATCTCCACTGTTTTGAGCGTGTTCAGCTCCAGGTTGTTGTGACTGCACCAGACAGCCAGCTCCTTAACCTCCTGTCTGTAAGCAGTTTTGACAGAGGCGTCCTTTGAGGTGCAGTCATTTGTGTACAGTGAGAAGAGCAGAGGGGAGAGGACACACCCCTGGGGGGCGCCAGTGCTGATTGTGCGGGTACTGGATGAGAATTTTCCCAGCTTCACCAGCTGCTGCCTGTCCGTTAGGAAGCTGTTGATCCACTGACAGACAGAGTTGGGCACGGAGAGCTGAGTTAATTTGGGCAGGAGAAGTTTTGGGATGATAGTGTTGAAAGCCGAGCTGAAGTCAACAAACAAGATCCTCACATAGGTCCCTGGTCTGTCTAGGTGTTGCAGAACATAATGCAGTCCCATATTGACTGCATCATCCACAGACCTGTTTGCTCTGTAGGCAAACTGAAGAGAGTCCAGTGAGGGTTCAGTGATGTCCTTCAGGTGGGCCAGCACCAGTTTTTCAAAAGACTTCATGACCACAGATGTTAGTGCCACCGGTCTGTAGTCATTAAGTCCTGTAAGTTTGGGTTTCTTTGGGATGGGGATGATGGTGGAGCGTTTAAAGCAGGAGGGCACTTCACACAGCTCCAGTGATCTGTTGAAGATCAGGGTGAAGATGGGGGCCAGTTGGTCAGCACAGGATTTTAGACAGGCTGGTGTTACAAAATCTGGGCCTGGTGCTTTTTTCCTCTTCTGTTTTTGGAAGACCTGGCGCACATCATCTTCACTGAACTGAAGTGTTGGGGAGACGGGGTGTGGTGGAGGTGTTGATGGTGGTGTGAAGAGCAGTTCAGAGTGGGTGTGGGGTGTTTTCTCAAACCTGCAGTAAAACTCATTCAGGTCGTTTGCAAGTCGTTCGTTGTCTACAGGGCTGGGGGATGGTTTCTTGTAGTTTGTGATGTTTTTCAAACTTTTCCACATGGATGCTGAGTCGCTGGAAGAGAACTGACTCCTTAGTTTCTCAGAATAGTTCCTTTTTGCCACTCTGATCTCCTTTTCCAGTGTGTATTTGGCCTGTTTATACAAGGCCCTCTCCCCATTCCTGTAAGCAACCTCCTTGGCCTGACGCAGCTGTCTGAGTTTTACAGTGAACCACGGTTTGTCATTGTTGTATGTGAGTTGAGTCCTGGTAGGAATGCACATGTCTTCACAGAAACTGATATAAGATGTTACAGTTTCTGTGAGCTCATCTAGATCGTTTGCAGCAGCTTCAAAAACACTCCAGTCAGTGAGGTCGAAACAGGCTTGTAGATCACGCTCTGTTTCGGTAGTCCATCTTTTCACAGATCTTAATACAGGTTTGGCTGTTTTCAGTTTCTGCCTGTAGGTTGGTATGAGATGAATCAAACAATGGTCAGAGTGCCCCAAAGCTGCTCGTTGGACAGAGCGGTATGCATCCTTTATTGTGGTATAGCAGTGATCCAATATGTTACTGTCTCTTGTGGGACATGTAACATGCTGTCTATATTTTGGCAGTTCGCGGGATAGTTTTGCTTTGTTAAAATCCCCGAGAATTATTAAAACAGAGTCCGGGTGTTGTTGCTCGATTTCCGTGATTTGATCAGCTAGTTTTTCTGTATCGCCAGGCCCGCGTGCGCGTGCGGAGGAATGTAAACACTGACGAGAATGAACGAGCAGAACTCACGCGGCGAGTAGAAAGGCTTACAGTTAATAAACAGTGCTTCTAGGTCGGGACAGCACATCTTCTTTAAAACTGTTACATCTGTACACCACCTTTCATTGATGTAAAAGCATGTCCCACCACCGCGCGATTTCCGCGTTGATTCTCTGTCGCGATCCGCTCTGAACAGCTGATAGCCCGGTAGATGAAGCGCGTTGTCCGGTATGGCGTCGTTCAGCCAGGTTTCCGTGAAACACAGAGCAGCAGAATGCAAAAAATCCCTGTTTGTCTGAGAGAGCAGAATGAGTTCGTCTATTTTGTTGGGTAGAGAGCGGAGATTCGCCAGATGGATGCTAGGCAATGCAGTTCGAAACCCGCGCTGTCTGAGTTTCACAAGCGCGCCTGCTCGCTTCCCTCGTCTGCGCGCCCGACAGCGTTTGAGCAGCACCGCGGCTCCGCCGACAACAATGTCCAACAAAACATCACATAAATCCAAGTCTGGAAAAACATTTGGTGGTGTATGTGTCCGAATGTCCAACAATTCGTCTCTGGTGAAACTAATTGTAGGAATGTGACTCAAGACGGGACAAACTAACAAAAACATAAAAACAACAGCAGAGCTCAACACGGAGGCGGCCATCTTCGTCGGCGCCATCTTGTAGTAGTCTTGGGTGTAAATCCACACCTTGGATTTTAAGAAAAGCATTTGACCTCTGATGAGGTCACTCTTTGTCCCACAGGATACCGTGAAATATTTATTTAATCTAAAAAACATGAAAAAATTAAACATGGTAGAGATTCGGGGGGCACAATAATCTGGCACAAACTCGAAATCGATAAATACATCAAATTAATTAAAAAAGAAGAATCTCATATCTGGCTCAAAATCGACTATCAGCTCAGTTAAATGAAAAAGGACATATTCTTATGTGCTCTTTACATTCCTCCATCCGAATCACCATACTATAATGAAAACATCTTTGAGACCATCCAGACTCAAATAATCCACTTCCAGGCCCAGGGAAGTGTGCTGCTGTGTGGAGATCTCAACGCTAGAACAGGGTCCTTAACTGACTGTACCACAAACAGTGGGAATAAGTACATATTTGGACAGAGTTATCAACAAAACAGTGTAAATACCTCTAGGAATAACTCTGATGCCCAAATAAATAAGAACGGAAAGCTCCTACTTGAGCTCTGTCGAAGCCTCGGTCTGTATCTGGTCAATGGCAGGGTGAGAGGAGACTCTCTGGGGAGATACACCTACAGCTCATTTCTCGGTAGCTCAACAGTTGACTACATGATCACAGATTTAGATCTGTTCTCTTTCAGTGCATTCACTGTTAAACCACTAACACCTCTATCAGATCACAGCCAAATTACACTTTATATAAAAAGGAACAAGAATACTAATATATTTTCACAATCCAGTAAATTGTACAACATTATAAATAATTATAGATGGGTACAAGACAGCTCTGAAAAATACAGTAACGCAATTGAAGACCCCCAGATAGGTTTACTTTTGGATGAATTTATGGAAAATAGTTATCCTCCTAATGGAGATGGTGTTAATCTAGCTGTAGAAAACATAAATTACATATTTGATTATTTGGCAACGATATCTAATATTAAAACTACTAAGAAAAATTTTAAACAAAAACAAGAGAATGAAAAATGGTATGACTTTGATTGTAAAACAATAAGGAAAAACTTAAGACAACTAGCAAATCAAAAACACAGACAACCAGAGAATACAGATGTACGTCTTCGGTATTGCGAGGAGCTTAAAAAATATAAAAACACAATCAGAAAAAAGAAAGAAGAGTACATCCAAAAACAGCTCAAAACAATTGAAGAATCTGTGGATTCAAGCAATTTCTGGGACAACTGGAACCTCCTTAATAAAAAGAAACATGAACAGCTAACAGTACAAAATGGAGACACCTGGAAAAACCACTTTGAAAAACTGTTTAGTAAAATAAACATGAGTACGGAACAATCGCATATATATAATAAGTTAACCCATACAGAGCAAATATTTGGCAAATACCAAAATTCGTTAGACTACCCAATCACAGAAAAAGAGCTAACAGATAAAATACAAGTCCTACCAACAAAAAAGGCAAGTGGTCCAGACGGTATCCTTAATGAAATGATTAAAAACATAAATCACAAATTCCAATTGGCTATAATGAAACTGTTCAATTTGGTTCTGAGTGTTGGTCATTTTCCTGACATATGGAATAAAGGATTAATAACGCTCATATTCAAAAGTGGAGACAAATCAGACCCTTACAATTACAGAGGCATCTGTGTGAGCAGTAATCTGCGGAAGCTGTTCTGCAGCATCATCAACACCAGACTCATAGGCTTCCTTACAGAGCACAATGTTCTCAGCAAAAGTCAGATTGGGTTTCTGCCAAATTACAGAACATCAGATCATATCTTCACCCTTCAGACTCTAATTGACAAATACGTCAATCAAAACAAAAACAAAATATTTGCTTGCTTTGTAGATTTTCAGAAAGCGTTTGATTCAATTTCCATGAAGGTTTGCTGTCTAAACTTCTAGAACCAGGTATTGGCGGTAAAACATACAACATTATAAAAACAATGTATTCCTACAATCAGTGCGCAATTAAAATTAGAAATAAGCGAACAGAATTCTTCACTCAGGGACGGGGTGTGAGACAGGGCTGTCCACTGTCACTGACCCTCTTCAATATTTACATCAATCAATTAGCAATGCTCCTAGAGCAAGCAGATACGCCGGGTCTCACACTATACGACTCCAGTGTGAAGTTCCTGCTGTTTGCAGATGATCTGGTGCTGCTGTTGCCAACAGAAGAGGGTCTACAGCAGCAGCTGGATATCCTGCACAGCTTCTGTCAGACCTGGGCCCTGACCGTTAACCCAAAGAAAACCAAAACTAATATTCCAGAAAAAACCCAGATGTCAGGGAAAGAAACACAGCTTCACCCTTGGTATGACAAAAATTGAACCTGCCACAAGCTACACATACCTTGGGTTGAAAATAAGTGCTAATGGAAGACTAAATTTGGCTGTGAATGAACTGAAAGAGAAAGCAAGAAGGGCTTTTTACGCCATTAAAAAATCAACACAAATAGAAATTCCAGTTGGAATCTGGCTCAAAATTTTCCAGTCAGTGATTGAACCTATAGTGCTATACGCGAGTGAAGTGTGGGGTCCTCTCCTCAGTCATGAGTTTGATAAATGGGATAAAAATCCAATTGAAAGCCTACATGCAGAGTTCTGTAGGAGCATCCTCAGGGTACAGAGGAACACACCCAGCAATGCATGCAGGGCAGAATTAGGCCAGTATCCTCTACACATGCGCATTGAGAAACGGGCCGTCAAATTTTGGAAACATATAAAAATGAGTGACCCCAACTCTTATCATTTTAAAGCTCTCAAAAACCAAGAAATGAACATTGAAAAAGCCGCCTAATTCAGATGGTCCTGAAGCTGCAAACACAAACCAACATAGCAAATATGACTAACAGCAGGCAGCATCAGGACACGGACATGCTCATCCACAGAATTAAGCCCAATCAAATGATAAATGCACTAAAAGAAGAGTATCTGATTTACTGGAATAAAGCAGCAGGAAAACAAAGTAAACTTCAATGTTATTTAGACCTAAATAGAGATTATACGACAGCAACATATCTGAGTGCAGTAAAGGACAGTAAATTAAGAGCAACACTGACCAAATACAGGCTGAGTGCTCACAGTCTGACTGTAGAGACGGGCCGATACAGACAGAACTGGCAACCCAGAGAGAGCCGCATCTGCCCACACTGCCCAGGCAGAGGTGGAGACGGAGGAACACTTCCTCACCCGCTGCACAAACTATCAGCACATCAGAGAAACATTCTACCCCAAAGTCCAGAGCATTTACCCTCAATTCACTGAGTCAGACAATAAAACACAACTGCAGTATTTACTAGGGGAAAAAACTGACTGTATCCTTCTAGCGGCACAATACATTAATGCCTGTCATAAAAAGAGAGAGGAGACCAATAAAAACATCAGTGATGCGCTTGCAAACACACACGCACACACACACACATCTAGATTATTATAAATTAATCATTGTAAATATACAGATTTTATTTATTATTATTATTATTATTTTTTTTATTTTTTTATTTTTTTTTTATTACTGTTTTATCTTAAAATGTTGATTGTTAAATGTACAGTCTATTCAGTTTATATATATATATATATGAATATGATATATTATTTATTTAATTATTATATGTATATATCTTTTATTTTATTTTTTTATATATGCATGTTCTTTTATGTTTTTTTTATGTAAACTTTATAAATGCTTTGGAAATACATTTGTAACATTTGTCATGCCAATAAAGCAATTATTGAATTATTGAATTGAATTGATTTGAATTGATGAAGAACTGTACTTAAGCAGATTCCAAAGTGTTAAAATGCAAAAAACAAAAATTACACCTAAAACGTCTGTCTTTCTGGACAGATAATGGATTTTTTTTTTCTTCCTTTTAAACATTTACAAACAATCAAATTTCTACTGTGTATAACAAGCTCTATACATTTCATTCTATACAGGGGGTGAAATAAAAAAAAAAATAATTCAGAAACTGAATCACCCCTAAAGGTGATCTTGCTGCTGCTGTTGCTCATAAGACATGAATGAGCCAAAATACGCACATTAATGATGCCTGCACTTAATCCTTTAAACTGATAGAACTCACTGAAGGTTACGGAGCAGCTGAATGCTTGATTCTGATTGGCTGGGGATCATTCTAAGGTGTGCAATTATTTTCAGAAAAACGTACAGCTAACGTTCTTCTTGGCAGACTGCATTACAGTTCCATATCACTACGGTGAATGATTTAAGTTATTTCACAGCCAAAAAATTAGATATAAGATGTATAAGAAACTACTACACACAAGAGAAGTTTGAGGACAAAAACCTAAAATAGTTCTGGAAATAGAACATCTGATCAATGCCTTTAAGTGTGGTAGCAGTAGTATTGACTCCAGTCCACTGAATTATTACAAAATAATGCACAGCTGATTAATCGTTCGCATCCCAACAAGAAACAGTTTGCTAAGCTAATCTAGCTAAATATAGCTTATGATTAATGCCACCCTGTATAACAAAAATAAAGAAATAAAAAAATATGACCAGTCTGCCCCAGATTTCAAGCTTGACAATAGTCCTGGCTTGAACGCATCTAAAGGCTAATATTCATTTAGTCACTACTGGCATCAGGAGGTATGACACGTATAAATTACTTTCATTTATTCCACACCAGGTGAAATGCATGTTACCCAGAGGAAAAATTATGAAAAAATGTGAAAGCAGAAATGTTTTCACTACAAACTACTAAGTCCAGAATACTTTTTCATTTTCACTATGTCAGAGGAGGAGCTCCGCACAGCATTTCAATCACTGTTTTATGAGTGATTCAGTAATTTCACCACTGCTGGCGATGACAGAAGCCCATCTGTAGGATGTAGTGTGTGAGGTTTGTAAATGAGTTGCTCCGGTCAGGTGTCAAGATTAGTCCCATGGGGAGTGTTAGAAAATAATAAGAGTCATCACAGAATAGAGGATGAGCAGCATAACCATGGAAACTGCAGTCAGGTTTGAAGACGAGTGACATGGGAGCATCTGAGGGCTTCATATAACAATATGCACATATAGTCATTTACATAAATTATACACATAAAACATGTAGTCAGTTTCAACCAGATAACACACCACATCTGAAAAAAAACGGGATCATTTACTCAACCTTGAGTTGTTTCAAACCTGTTTGAGTTTCTTTCTTCTGTTGAACACAAAGGAAGATGTTTTGAAAAATATCATTGACATCCATAGCAGAAAAACCAAATATGATGGATGTCAACGGTTACCAGTTTCAAACATTCTTCAAAATATCTGCTTTTGAATTCAACAGAACATAACAACTGGTTTGAAACCACTCAAGGGTGAGTAAATGATGACAGAATTTTCTTTTTTTTGGGTGAACTATCCCTTTAAGCATAGTGCGAGCACACAGAGATGGTGTCTGTTACACCTATGCAGGAGGAAAAACCAGATGACCTTAATACCTGCTTCACGCATTGACTTTAAACAGACATATCTGAATATGTGACGTATGCTTGCGTACAAACCCAGACAGAACAGTTTAAAGACACACACACACAAACAAGCACACACACACACACACACGCACGCACACACATGCGCACACACACACACACACACACACACACACACACAGTCTCAGAGATTAATGTCCCCCAGCACATAAACACAGCTCATTAATTCATAAAGTGTGCTCTGCGAAGGCCTGTTCAAGCCAGGACACCTTACAGCCGTGCACAGAGCCCAAACACACCATCACTGCCCCCTCCAGGCTCTCCTGTGGATGCAAAACTACCACTGAGGGCACCCAATAACTGTCTGTCCCAGCTGGCTGGACAATTAAGCAATAAAACAGGACAAGGGCTCATGAATCACTGGCTGTGCACAGCTCTGAGGGAACTTACGGCTCTACTGTGACATAAAAGCCTAATCAGATTCTACAAGCCGCTGAGGAAAAAGAAGATATTCACAAGACGAAATTAAAATTCGAAACTGGTATTGGTATATCAAAAAATGTTAGGAGTAAACATTTGCAAACAGATATTGCAAGTCAAACTAATACAATAGGGTTTCAGCGCTATAGTGCTTAAACCCCTGATTAAAGAGTATGTTACAAGAAAATGCATTCATCACAGCATTATAATGTACATACCTTTTTTTTTTATTGCAATATTTTTTGTTCTTTAGAATAAACATTTAATTTTCAAGGGAATCCATTTAGTAAACAAAACTGAAAAAATTTTAAACAACACAAACAACAATCACAATAATCAACAACTGGTTTTCATTCATTCATTCATTCATTCATTTTCTTTTCGGCTTAGTCCCTTTATTAATCTGGGGTCGCCACAGCGGAATGGACCGCCAACTTATCCAGCATATGTTTTACACAGCGGATGCCCTTCCAGCTCACACTCATTCACACACATACACTACGGACAATTTAGCTTACCCAATTCACCTATACCGCATGTCTTTGGACTTGTGGGGGAAACCGGAGCACCCGGAGGAAACCCACGCAAACACAGGGAGAACATGCAAACTCCACACAGAAACGCCAACTGACCCAGCCGAGGCTCGAACCAGTGACCTTCTTGCTGTGAGGCGAACGTGCTACCCACTGCGCCACCGTGCAGCCCTCAATCAATAAATAATCAATAAAATTGGTATTCAAGAAGTAGTGGTTCTCAAGCAGTAAAGGCAGTCCACTTGGGGGCCTGAAGGTGTCTTAAAATGATTTATTATTAGATAAAACAAGGTAAAACGATCAAAAATCTAGGTGTTTCTGACTCTTATTGTCCTCCATGGAAGTGATAAAATAATGAAGATAAAGAAATATTTATACATTTTTATGATGAATAATTATACATTCTATAGCTTTGCCAAGCATTAGTGAGTAAACAAAAATTTTTAAAAAAATATTGTTCTTTGTAATAATTGGTGTTATTTTAACAGAGTAACTATTGTATTTTTTTATTAATAGTTTGAAATAGTTTTTATTTTTAGATTTTCTGTTCGATTTTAAATTTGAGAAAATTTCGATGTGAGCAAAATTTCAGGCAAATTTCCAAATTCATGGATATTTAAAAATGCCATTCCTGAAATCTAATTACATTGACTATAATTACAATAACTTTACCTCTTTTATAAATATTACACACAAAAATGAAATATCAATTCCTTTACAAACCTGTAGACTTCCTTTCCTGATGAAAATATGCTAGCTTGAAAGGCAAAACATGATCAATAACTCTCTACAGGCTTTGACTATGGTCTGGAGTACAGGGCACACAGGGTAATTGGGTACATATGAGGGGGAGTTGTATTCAGAGTCTGCAAAGAGTAGTGGATCAATACTATCATTGTCCTAAATGTCATTTATGTTGCGTGGAGTGGGTGAGATTTATAGCATACAGACACATGAGAGTCGATTCTGTGACTCACTGCGATATTGACTTTAGCTGAATCTACACAGCCAGCAAGGCGAGCCATTGTCAACCAAAGCACAACTTTACAATGATGACCAATAACTCAAACAATTTCTACTGCGATTAAGTTAGCAAGTGGGTCGAACACACCTTCGGCACAGACAGAGGCAATAAAGGCTAATGATTAATCCACTCAAACCCTCGGCTCTGACCAGGGTGATCTGAGAGCAGAAGTAGGAGATGATCTGGACTTTGTAAAGCTGGGAAAGGTGCATGTGTTCGCAGAAATGCCAGTAGTTTAAGAGCTCGGCTGGAGATAAATGGCGACACGCTCACACCTGAAATGAGTGTCTGAAGGTCAGCCAGAGCGGTTAAACAATTGATGGATGTGAAGTACAGGCGGGCATCTTTAAGCCTGGCTGACTTTTCTCATTTCTCCAGGCCTGCTGATGAATGGAACGGAGTTGTGTGTGAGTTAAAACACTGCCGCAGTACAGTGTGCTCGTCACTTTAACATGACAAGAAACGAGCAAGAGATAAAGCTGGAGAGGAAACCTTAAAGGAACAGTTTACCCCAAAAAGAAAGACAGTTTGTGTTTCACAGAAGAAAGAACATCATACAGTTTTTTCAAGAACATGAAGGGGAGGCCATTTAGAAATTTTGCCAACTGAAAAAGGTCAGAGTCACTGACTAAAGCTGTTTAATTAACGCTTCTCAAATGTCACATTTTGACTGCTCATGGTCTATATAGTGATCACAAAATAGAAAAAAAAACTATAACTGGTGAATTGTGGCATCTGTGCACACTCAAGGTCTTGGTTGAAAACAGAGGTTTTTCAATTTTAATAAAAAATTATGCAGATTCCTAAATCTCAAGTTTGATCTTTTTGATGTTTTCTGTTGATGCTGGCAATTCTTTAAAAACATACAGCACACCGGCTAGTCTTGTTCTTTATTACTTCACAAAGTCTTAAGTTATTTTATTTGGTAATTATTAATTACAAAATTATTAATTACAATTACAATCATATTTTCATATTATAAAATTCAAACAACAGATGTCTTTTTTACTCTTTAATATGGTCTTTAATAAAGTTTGCTGTTATTGTCTTTATTATTACTATTAAATAAAATTACAAATAAACAAAAAAACATGCTTACATTTTTGTCACTGGTGTAAATAAAACTCTCATAAGTGAAAAATCCATTTTAAAGTCTCCTCTAAATAATAAAGTAAATTAATATCTGGTGCTTAACACAACTTTATGGACATTATGTGACAATAGTGTCAAATCTTCTATGAATAAAAGAGCTTAAATCTTAGAAGTGTTTGTAAAAAACAAAAACAGTCTGTATAAATGCTACAATAAAACAGTAAACTATCTTACCACCCACTTTTTAAAAATGTAAATGTTTTAACCCTGAATTACATGTAAATTTACCGACAAAATAATGATAAAGGCTGAATTTAAAATACATTTTTCTCTCATTTTGAATATTTTATTCTCTCAGTTTTATTTATCGCAATATTTTAATTTCCCAGATGGCTTTATTTTCATGTGCATGAACTTGGACCATCTATACATAGTAAAAACAGAAGATGCAAATTTCAGTTGTGAAACTTGTACCATCATCTTTGTTATCTGCACATTCGAAGGCAAAAAAACAATAACAATTTATTAGTTGCAGTAGTTTGATATATTGCCACTATATAACTTAAAAAAATGTATGGTTAAATGTTTAAGCATCCAATAATACTGCGACTTTGTCACCTTTTTACCATAAGCTTAGTAGGATTTTTTACAGTGTTGTATTTAGTATTAAACTAAAACAATAACAAGTATTATACAAAAATAAATGTTAGAAACTACTCATATCTCTATAAAATGGGTTATTTTTTCAGCATAAATATAAACACACACAAAATCTATATGCAGTTACACTGGTACAGGTCAAAATTATGACTGGTCAGAGATATGGGGCAGCCTTGAAAAGCAAATATTTATTTTGCTTCACTAGAAGTCATGCATGTAAACACCATGATTTTTCTGCACGAGCCATTCCTTTTCTGCACCACCCCCGTTTTGCCTCTGTCCTCTTTCCCTTTGAAAATGAACTGGAAACTCACAGCAACCACAAACACCATAAAACAACCCTAACGAGTCCCACAAAAACGGCGTCTGACAAATAAACAGCATTCTGTTGACTGAACTGAAGCCCTGCGAGGCCAAGATGCACAGCAGGAACCCTTGAGCCTCGGAGCACAGATCTGTTTGCTGCTTCTGTCCAATAGTGACAGCAGGGTCAGGAGGAGGTTCAGCTTCGGGCCAGACAGCTGTGAAATAAAAAAATAGGTTTAAAAATCTAGCTTCAACACCTACAGACGTCTGAATCTATCTCTGCCTCCACACGCCATCTGTCCCGCATGAATCTGCTGCAGCCAAAAACAAATAAAAACAACCATCTAACATCGAACAGCAAAAGCTAACGAACACAAACCTCTCGCATTACAAATGCGCATGAATTAATGTAACAGAGTAGACCAAAACAAAACATTGACAGCTGCTATCAAAGCCGTGTGATGACAAATAGGATTATAACAGGAGACCTAGTGACCAAACAGATGCCAGATTTGTGAAAATGCTTAATAATTGCAACAAACCAATAAAGTCATTAAAAGAAATGGCTCACCCCAAAATTTAAATTAGCTCATACTTTATTCGCCCTCAAGCCATGCTTTTTTTCTGTCAGACGAACACAGTCAGAGTCATTTTACATTTTATCCTGGCTCTTGCATGCTGTATAATGGTGTTGGTGACTTATTTTGAAGCTTCCGAAAGTGCATAAATCCATTGTCAAACTAGGCCATAGTATCTGTAGTGATGAGACAAGCATACAAAATATGCAGAGCAGTGGGTCGCCTACCTTACCATGTGCTTTCTCAAACATTCATTCACTTAAAAAGACAGCGCACCAACAACTTCTCTTTAAAAAATTTGGCCTGCAAAGGCTAAGCTAATTTACAAAAACATCGGTGGTGGCTTTGCCTTCTCTGGCGGTCCATCATCCATAACAGTCTGCTGCACTTTATGCTTTCTCTTCAGGTGTTCATGCATCATGCCTTTGCTGTGATATGAAAAATCAAATCGCATTTTTGAGGGGAGTCAGGCACATTTAAATTAGTGGCATGGATTAAACTTGTTATTTTAGTGAAAGCGTGAAAAAATGAAAAGTTACAATCCTATAAAATGATAAGTCGGTTAAAAAAAAGTTGATGACTTAATTCTGTTGAATTGTGGTAGCGCTAAGACAAATAATGTAAATTTAAATATATATTTTATTTATATTAAATCTTTTTATGATTTCTCTGCAGTGCTGAGCATTACCAATCATTTACACGTGTTTCTGTTGCAACAGCCAATCAGAGGCATTAGGTCAGTCACTGCTGAAAATGTTTGTTTGGAGAAAAAAAAACAATAATAATTTAACCATGACAATGAACAGACAGCTTGCATATCACTTATATAAACCTGGATCAATATCATGGTGAATAGAAATCAGAAGTTGGTATCTGCTGCAAAAATTCAGATCTAAGCACAAATATTAGCACCATAGCAAATTTTCAGAAACCATATGATAAATTCATGTGAGGAACAGGTAGTTCCAAATAATTGAAGAAATTATTTGCCCAAATAATCTCTTAGATCCCGTTTCTGCTTGCAAACAACATAGACATTAAGGGTGCTTTCACACCTAGATATTTGTTTCGGAACCTGGTGCGTTTGCCCCCTTAGCTCTGTTCATTTGGGCATATGTCAACACCGCAATCGCTCTCGGATCTGCACCAAAACATTCGGTCCAAGATGGTGGGAGACAAGGTGTTCTCGGCTTGGTTGAAATGAAGTCTGGAGCAGTTCGATTGTAGTAAGAAAGCAATATGATTCAACGAACCAGGCCATATCACAGTAAAGCCTATAATGCATAATTCTAGCCAAAGTTTTTTTTTAAGCTTGTTTTAACAATTTTGGTCTGTTGTGACACAAAACAATCGATCTTTGTGAAAGCGAACCCCACCAAGAACAAAAAGCAACATTGTAACAATTTTAACCCGTTTTGGAACAAAACAATCGATCAACAGGTGTGAAACAACCATTTAGCAAATAGCAACCTGAACAATCTGTCAGACATCTTCTTTTACAGTATACAAAAGACAAACAAATAAAAAACTTCAGACTAAAATGAATGATGATATTTTATTTTCTTCCTGAAGTTGCTAAACTGCTCCTCTAATGAGAAATGATAGACTGTAACTTGACGGATTCAATCACCGGCCTGCAAATTTGACCAGACAAACAGAAGTTACGCCAGATCAAACAGATTAAGTGGATAATCAACATGAAATCTATTTAAAGTCTATTAGCCGAAAAACACTGCAGGCTGAGCCATCATTAGCTGACGGGGCTGGATTTGTTTTTCTTTTTTTTCCCCTGCTGCAGTCCAGCTGAGGACGACTTCATATAAGAAATCTCTGCATAAACATATTAATATTTCATCAAGCTGTGACATAAACTAATATCACAAAACACCCCTAAAAGGGAATATTAAAACAGTGCATGAGGCTATGTGAGAAAAAAATAAGAGATAACTAGGCTATTGAAGAGAAGAAGTGATCAAGCAAAAGAGTGTTTCTTTTGCTTTGTGGACATCAATAGCTGGAAGATTGTCTTTATTGCATTGATTTGGATGTCTGGATGAATCACCATGAATAGTGAACAGTTATGACTGCAAACAGGATGTGCACACACACAAACACCTTTCTTTTACACATTTGGAAAAAAGTGAATATGCCCTGTTTCTAATCAAATGTAGAGAATAATTTAGTATGATATGCTGGTAGAAATGAAGTACTGAATATTAGTTTTTTGTTAGTGATTTCATGAGTCACTCATTCATTTATTCATTTTTGGTTTTATGTAATCAGGGTCAGGGAGATTCTTTTCTCCCAAGAATTAAAAGAAAAATTAAAAGACACAGTGAAGACTTCTATATTGATAGAATCCGCTTTACAAAGACGTAACTTCTATTACGCAATGTTCTTCAGAACTTCTTATTTACCAAACAATTTTGAAAAAGTCACCAAAAATATTTAACAGCATAACAGTTTTTAACAATAGTAAAAAATAAAATACTATAAAAAAGATGAATAAAATTACCCACCCCAAACAAAGTATATAGTTTATGAAATTTGCATTTTCAATGGTAGTCAAACCAATCATCTTGGCGTTGACGACACTGAGCTACAAGAACCATAGGCTAGATTAGTGGAATCAATGAGCACAGTATAAATAATGACGTTACTCAAATATCTGCATTGTAACAGGAAGTAAACAATAAAAGGTTGACGCCTAAGTGGTAATAATCTATCCAAACATGCTTATAATACAAACAAAATTAACAATAACGTTCATAATACAGTATTAAGTTCCTACCCACAAAACAACACAGTCCACAAACAGCGGATTTCTCTAACCTAAAACTCAGTGTAGCTTTACTCTCTCTTCATCCATCTGTCTTCAAACTCATTCTCTCTCCAAATCAACTGTTAATGAAGAGAACATGCTAAAATGAGAAACGCGAATGCAAGTGTCAGTAGGAATGAGAAATCTGTTTGAACAGACATCGGATCAGTTCACTCCACTGCAGTCAGACACAAACACAGCACCGAGCACATTGCTGTGATGTCACACAGGATGATGTCATCCCGCTGCGAGAGAGCCAGAAACCCTCGCTCTGCTCTCATGATGGGCCACAATGTGCCAGTAAAATTTGCCGCAGTGCATAAAGGAGGAAAAGATGCCAGTGAAGAACTCAATATAAAGAGTGAAACACAACATGGATGGTTCAAATGACCTGGCAGAGAGGAGAAAAAAAAAAAACATGTGTAAGAGCAGAATAAAGAGGGGATCAGATTTTCGCTGCGTATGCAGAGTCTGTCATGCTGAAACGTGTCTAAAATGACTCAATTTGAGTGTGTGCAGGTGTCGACACACACATAGCACATCCTGGATCAGCAACAATATGAATGGACACAGAGCCAAGCCGCTCCACTACACAAAAACATGTCGACGCAAGCTACTATAGCGCAAACACATACTGTAGATGGGGATTTCTTCAGCTGTAGGCCCTCTGACCTCATTGCTTGTGTTTTTTTTTTTTTTAAGAGTGTATTTTTTTTGTCACATTAGTTCATTAAATTTGTATACTTAGAACACCTATCAATGCATATGCGCCTGTATCTTGAGAGGTTTCAGGTATAATGGACTTTATTAATTTTTTTTGAAAGTCATGAACAATTCCAGCCCAGGCTTATTGAATATAAGCGCCTAGTGGGTGCTGTGTACATTTTTGCAAATCTGAAATATGTTACTAACAGTACATTTTGTTGTATGTTTCAGATACCCATTTTTCTTGTACATGTTCAATAGTAGGGCTGCATGATATTGGAAAAAATCAGATATTGCAATATTTTATTTTTCTGCAATAAATATTGTGATATGAATAGAAAGATAGTTTGAATAGCATTACTTGATGGTTTTCTGGGCAGTCTACCAGTATTCAGGTACAGAAATTTAATAATCACAATGCAAAAAAAATGCTTTTCTTAAAAATGCTTGGTCTTGTTTGTAGTCAAAATATCTAAAACCTCTTAGATCAAGTAAAAAAAAAAGGTTTTCAACTTCACAGGAAATAAGGTACAATTAATAGTTTTTCCTTGAACAAGCTAAATTATCTGCCAGTGGGGTAAGTAAAAAAATCTTGTTTTTGCTTTGAAATGTAGAAATTTGTACTAGAAACAAGAACAAAAGAAAATAAATTGCATAAATTCCATATAAATACAGTAATTAAACACAATTCTGTAGCTCCTGGTCAACTATAAATCAGACTCAACATTGCATATCTTGCGATGTGACTATTGCGGATGCACACATTGCGATATTGATTGATTGTGTAGCCCTACTCAATAGTGTTTTCAAAAGCAAAAGTTGTCCATATGGAGCTAGATAGGTGATGCAAATGTAATCGATTATAAAAAAATGAGAGACACCGTTATGTTGTTATTCATTCATTCATTCATTTTCTTTTCGGCTTAGTCCCTTTATTAATCTGGGGTCGCCACAGCGGGATGAACCGCCAACTTATCCAGCATATGTTTTACGCAGCGGATGCCCTTCCAGCTGCAACCCATCACTGGGAAACATTCATACACACACATACACTACGGACAATTTTAGCTTACCCAATTCACCTATACCGCGCATGTCTTTGGACTTGTGGGGGAAACCGGAGCACCCGGAGGAAACCCACGCGAACACGGGGAGAACATGCAAACTCCACACAGAAATGCCAACTGACCCAGCCGAGGCTCGAACCAGCGACCTTCTTGCTGTGAGGCGAACGTGCTACCCACTGCGCCACCGCGTCGCCCCGTTATGTTGTTATGTTGTATTTATTTGTTGTTGTGCAAAAAACTTAATTAAAATAGTCAATAATATGTCCCTGTAAATATCAATGAGAGAAAAGATGAAAACCAGCTGAAAGTGAAGTGACACACTCTCTCCTCACTTTAGGCACCAGACACTTTCTAATCAACTCTCCATGTCTCTGGAAAACATCTTGAAATTCTTAGTGTGCTTCACGCAGGTGAGTAGGGTTTACAAACCACCTATAAGTGACACTCTTTTCCTCTTCATATGTACCAGGCAACTTCTTTTATGTACCTCGTACTTCTTGAAGACATTGTACAATTGTGAGTGTTCTCCACACAGGTGAGTGGGCTTGACAAAACACCTATTGGACACACTCTCTACTCTCTTTCAAGAAAATAAACAAACAACAACAAGAAAAAAGTACACTTGTAGACTTAGTAACTTAGACTTGTCATAGCATTTATGTACTGTTACTCTCTGTTGATTTGAAGTGCTTATTTCATCCGCACTTGTAAGTCACTTTGGATAAAAGTGTTTGCTAAATTAATAATGTAATGTAATGTAATGTAATATTAAGAAACAAAAATATGTTTAAATGTCCATAATATTTGTAAAAACCAAATATATAAATTATTATCATAATATACAAGTCTACATTTTTACTCTGTCAGAATCAATTTCTGCCATATAAAAATGACCTTAGCCTTGTGCTTTTGTGACATCTCAAATAAAATACACAATACACATTCAACAAGCTCTGCTCTCAAACTCATTTAACACATCACTGCAGTATATGTGTGTGAGTGTCTGAGTCGAAATATACAAATGAAGGAGCATGATTCACAGTGAGAAAGAAAGACTCTTGAGAAGAAAAGAAGATGTTAGAGTGTGGCAGTCAGATCTTACACAGAAGAAATGGACTGAACTCAACACATCTGTGACAATAAAAGATCTCCCACAACACCTCCAAATCAGAACAGCACGACCCAGTTCATTTCATATCCTCGACTGAATGAGGCCGACTGTGGATTATGGCACATTCTCTACCACTTGCAGATAGAGTTACCTTGATAATGTTTCTCAGATCTGTAAAAACTAAAGTTGACTTTATTCAGAAAAGCTGAAGCTGCTGTCTTGTGGACTGGATATTTTATTCAACAACAAAGACTTATTCAATTTATCAAAAATATACAGTTAAGGCATTTATAATATCACAAAATATTTCCATTTTTAAAACAAATGCTGTTCTTTTGAAGTTTCTACTCAGACAATCATGAAAATATTTTGCAACAGTTTAATAACACTGATAATACTAAACGTTTATAATTAGATTTCTGGTGGATCATTGAACACTGAAAACACAATTTTAAGGTGTGAATACTGAATACTACTGAATAATATTAATTAATTAAATTAACTTATTATATGGTTAGGGTTAGAATGCAGGTTAGGTTTAGGGTTAGTTACATGTAATTATGTATACTTAATTATAATTAATATAGTTACACTTGAAACGTGTAACAAGGCCACATCGAAATAGTGTTACCTAATCACCACTAACCACTTCAAGTCCCTTTTTATATTCATACAAGTTTGTCTGAATATATTGTACATTGATAATGGTGGGCTGCAATGTCAAACAATAATAAATTACATACACTATGATTATATGCATGGGATAGAGCATGGTCTCACCTTTTATCATCGTAATGTGAAAACAGCTTCAAATACTCCATGTCAGTCACACAGACAAAAAAAAACAGTCGAAGCTCAATGTTTGGTTATATGTTGTGTGTGTGCGCTGCACTGGTATAGCTCTTCAAGAATAGATCAGTACATTAAAGTACAGCCATGATGCTACATATTTAGAGATGGGTGGGGGAGCAGCAGCTCATAAGCATTTAAAGAGATATTGAGTGAAACAGCTCACTGTGGTCTGAGGTGATTTTGACCGGGTAAATAGTTTTCATTTACACTACCATTGAGACATATAACAAAGTAAGTTACAGACTTTTCATTAAGACCATATAGAATCATTAAAGTAAATCTTGTGTTCTTAGTCTTACCCCCAAACCCTGCTCCCACAGCAAACAGAACCAAACCTTACAGGAAGTTCCAATACTGTGAACCAAACCGAACCATGGCCCTGGTGTATCATTAAACCCCTATTTAACAATCACCATATCTGAGACAAATCAAAAACCTCTGGGATGTGCTGGAACAAGAGATTCAAGTCAGGGACATGCAGCCAACAAATCTGCATTAACTGCACGATGCTATCATCTCAATATGGAGTTACTGCCCTTCCCTGAAGGCTAGAAATATGTACCTGAAGACATCTGTAAACCAAATGCCTTATATTCTTCGCTTTTATTTTAAAATTCCATTAAAGACCAAACCCTCTGTCTGTTCAAGACTTTTCCCATATCATGTTGTCTTTTGGAGCAGGACCTGTGTCTCCTCCCAAAGGCAAGTCCGAGCAGGATACACACTTTCAGTTAAACAGAGCACGATCACTCGCACACGCACGCGCACGTGCACACGCACACACACACGTGCACACACACACACACACACACACACACACACACACACACACACACACACACACACACACACACACACACACACACACACACACACACACACACACACACACACACACACACACACAAAATCCTAGAGTCATAGCGCAGGAGATGAACACAAACTGCTTGGAGGTCCTTTCAAAGTGGATCATAATTGCAGCAAGAATGAACACACACACACGCACGCACACACTCACACACGCGCACACACAGTCTCAGTGTGAGGATGGCAGGCGATTTGTCATTTTCAAGGGAGTGATTACTTAGAGAGAGCAAGTGAGCGAGTGTGACCTGTGCTCACTGTGAACATACAAACACACACATACAGCATTAACTTACTCTAGTCTATTGAATGGCTTGCCTGCAGTGTCACCATGGATACACATCACCATGGTTACACAACATATACATATAGTGTCATACATCCAAACCACAAACGCATAAACTGCTCTGCCCACATTCTAGCTTGACTCCAATTTGTAGGGTCTATTGTGCTGGTATATACTGAAATAGATGCCTGTAATGCTTTGAGTGTTTACATAAATTAAATGATAGTACACTTATAGGGAGTCTTGCAAGAGAGTATAAAAATATATATCCTAGTATGTATATGTATAGAAACTGTACTTCCATATTTGCTAATTAATTTATCAGATATAAGGAAAACGTTCCTGTAAGCATCAATGCCTCAACCTTTACAATAAGGTTTACTGGTTTGCGTGAATTATTTAATGCATTAACAAACATAAACATAACATTTGCTAAAGTATTCATTAATCTGTTAATGTTACTTTAGATTTAGTTACAATTTATTATTTAAAGGAATACATCTAATTAAATCTAATTCATAATTCAACTAAAAAGCTTTATATGTTCATGTAGAAAAAGCTCAATGAAACTACTGTGAAGTGTTATCTTTGTGTAAAATATTATAAAGCAATGTGTACAGACAAACATTTTCTACAGACAAAGTAAACACGGATCTACAGTATGCGTCTTTAGAAAGCAGGACATAAAAATAAATGATTAATGAGGTTTATATATATTATTTATATATGTTTTTTGTATAAAGTATATTTATACAGCATCATTAATGTTGAAATTATATAATAAATAATATATAATATACTTTTTAAGCTTTTGTCATCTCAGAACTTTGACAGACCTCCTCTTAACAGCCCTCAGATTGTGATGTGGCATCACACATAAGCCTTGCTATCAGTGTGTGGACAAAAAAAAAAAATCAACATGTTGTGTGGTTCATTGCAAACCCATGTGACGTCTGAAATCCTGCACATTTTTCTGCTTTCTGCTGCTCAAACTTGTTTGGAAACCAGCACCTGACAGTTTGTTATGGTGTTTACAGAATAACCTTGTGTCACAAAACAACACTGCCTCTAAAATGACATGAAAACATCTCTATCCACAGAGCAGTTTCTTGAAATCACACAGTAAATTCACAAATACAGTACACTCACATAGTGTTTGTGTGTACACTGGAATGGGTTCAGCAGTAAACCATGTTAGTTCGCAGATAACCCTCTTGAAACAGTAGGCAAGATTTCACTAATGCACTAATTTTCAATCTTATTGAAACCAATCAGAAATCAGATTATGAAATGTATTTATAAATCTAAAATAATGCTGTTTCACATTTGTTTACCTGTGGATTATGTGCTTCTTACAAAACTTTAGCGCATACAGAACCAAATGTTTAATGCCTGTTCAGAACCAAATAAATGTACTATGATAATGTCAATTAATGCCACAATCATGCTAATTTCAATGACATATCTAAAAAAAAAACTAAAAAAAAACTTAGCACTAATTACAAATAAAGAACTTTTCAGTAAATAAAATGAATACATATTCAGTCTCCTTTACTGAACTGTTAATAATAGCAAAACAGACAAATGTTCACAAGACATCAAAACTATGAACTATATTTCCAGCAAAAATAAGTAACCCTTGACTAAGATGCAATCTGGTCAAAATTATATTAAGAGAAAAAACAAACAGGAAAGTCACAATGGTGTTTAAGTTGCATTTAATAATTTCACACGGCACATTATCTCCATCGAGTGCACAGACCTCAGATCTCCAATGCTGTGCCTTAATACTATACTGCAAGCCAGCAGGGGTTTACAAGGGTCAGATTCAGTGAAAGAAGGCCTTCCGCAAACTCGCGCACACACATGCACACACGCAAACACACACACACACACACACACAAACACACACACACACACACGCACAAACATACACATGCACGCACACATGCACACACATACATGTATACATACATACATACATACACACACACACACACACACTAACTAAGTGTGATAGGTAGGTCGAAGCGTAAATCTGTATAATCCTCAACAGCGATGGAGAAAAGAACTTGAATAAGTGCAGGATTACCAGAGCAGGACAGCATTTCTCAACAGCAAACAGCAGAAAGCAGGAGAGAGAGCAGAAAACACATCAGAGGCATCCAAAGAAGCTGCAAACGCTCTGCATACCTAAGAATTTTGGAAGTTTTGAGTTTGTATTTATTTACATTCCTATAAACGCCCTGATAGCTTGCTCTCTGAGAATAGCAAAATCACAGTAAATAAGGTGTTTTGAGTAAAAACGCACAGATAAACCTTTTGTTTAAAATGAACCGAAACACAATTCTTATAATTTTTAGGACAATTTATTTGCTTTGTGTTCACTCCACTTAAATTTGTAAAAAATTAAGTTAACTTGTTGGGACAACATGAAGGAATTATGTTGGTGTAACTACCTGGGTAGTATTGCATTACAAGGAAATAATGACAATAAAAGTAATCTTAGGTGTTTTAAGTTAAAAGAAAGGTGTGCTAGATTTTAATCTTGACTTAGTTAGAAGATTTAGAAAAGTTTCAACTAAGGTTTTGCGTTTTGATTGGCTACACAAGAGTAAGCTGTGTTCCAATCAGGCTTAATTAACAAGGTTATTCAAATGAAAGTGATTGTTCCACAATGAATTTTGTTCTTGGGTTCCATTTGCCTAAAAAATAAGCTGAAATAATTCAAATGAGTGGAAATGTGTGTCAGAACTAAATTAAGTTACAAAAACGATTTTTTTTTAGTGTACTATGGTATCAATCAATTGCAAGAGCGAGTTCTACGCCACAAATACACAAAATGAAAATTTCTAATAATTTATTAATGAGAAGTCATGCAGACTTTCCCAGTAATGGGTTGCAGCTGGAAGGGCATCCGCTGTGTAAAACATATGCTGGAATAGTTGGCGGTTCATTCCGCTGTGGCGACCCCTGATAAATAAGGGACTAAGCCGAAGGAAAATTAAAGAATGAATGAATTAAGTCATCTCAGACTAATGTCATCAAAACTGTTTATATTGGTGGAAACGCAAGTCTCACACTTGTGGATGCAAGTTTTTAAAAATTTTTTTAGAATACTAGCTAGAATAAAAGCCAAAATTCAAGAACTCAACACTATTCTAGAATCACAGAACCATATTATCACTATTAATGAGAAGCAGCCTTTGATGTCCACTTAACTCTGAATGTGACGAGTCGCTGCAGCAGCATCCCGAACACAAGCTTTAATTACACAGATCAAGAGAAACACACTCTCGTCCACAGACCAGGGTTCAAACACACGACAGGCAGAGGGCATCAGATAACATCAGTGCCACAAAGCGGTCGAGACTGCTGAAAAATTGATGAGCAAGCACAAGAGTTCCTCTTCAGGAAGGACGACCTCAAAGAGATTTGACTCAGATGCTGAAAGTGATATGAAATTCTCTCTCTACACACACATGCTTTTCTAAAACACACAGACGTCTATAACATACTCACTGACTCATGCACTGATGTATGGTGTGTTGAGCACCCCAGCTGTGCCGATCGAACCTAAAAGGCCATTATCTAACATAAGAGTGCAAACTAATCAAATTCACACCAATGGAAAAGACATTATTACTCAGCCCTCCCCTTTCTATTGGGAATAAATTACACACCCACACAGAGACAAACACACTTTCACTCAGAAATAGGTCCCCCTCTTTTCACACTGCAGTGTTGTATTTTAAAGGTCTTAAGTTAAATGCCATGCACTTCTGAAATTTCACAGTGCAGCGGGACAGTTCAATAAAAATGAATCATTTGTCAACATTTACTCATCTTTATGTTGTCTCAAACCCACATGAGAAGTTTGGTAGAAATGTCCAAGATGCATATGCAGCATAATCTAGCATCAACTGCATGATATCGGGAAAAAACAGACTTGTGAAATTTTGTTTTACTGCTATATAAATCAACCAAAAAATTCAACAGATGACTTCAATAGCTGTATTTGGGTGAATTTCTTCAGGAGTTTTTTCTGTACAGTATGAACACACTCTAAAAGAAAAAAAACCTAAAAAATTTATTTTTACTTTAATGACCTTACTTTTAAGTCTTCAAAACAAAAAAAAACAAAAAAAAAGGTTTAATGGGCCCTAGAAATATTTCTTATGCTAAAGTACGATAATTAAATTTTTTATTCTCATAATTTTTCAAATAGCATTTTTTTCATAGCTTTACTTGAGTTTCTTTTAAATGGGCCACATTCCCACTATTTCGACCATTTCAATGAGAAATATAAATATGACAATATTAATATATTATAATAATAACAACAACAATTTAATAGACATTAATTAGGGTTTTATTGTGAACAATACTAAAAACAAAACATCACAAAAAAGAGTGTTACATTAAGAATAAAGATCTGCATTACTGTGTAGGTGATAGTTAGTGGGGTGTAAATAATAGCCTCTTCCGCTATACAAGCACAAGTGTTCTATCAAATATTAAAGAGTCTTTATAGAGATTCACAGTGTTTAAACTGGGGTTAAGCAAGGTCCGGCAGAACAACAAGAGCCTGCATCTAGAAGAACGTCCTGGTTACGTCCATAGCCCACGTTCCCCGAATAGTGAACGGAGACGTGTGTCTGGAACCAGACATATGGGAGTACGTCAGAAGACCAATCACTCTGAGGAGTAAGAAAACGGGCAAAATGAATTGGCAGAGCTCAGCTCCACAGCTGACAGTGATTAGCTATTGGTGCTATATAAGCTGCCAGCTGAGAAGCGAGCACTAGAATTTGCCTGCTGAAGAGCCGATCACTCAGCAAACAGCTGGAGACTCAGGTGCTGTGGCAGTGGAGACACACGTCTCCAATCCCTATTCGGGGAACGTGGGTTACGGACGTAACCAGGACGTTCTCCTTCATATGGGAACTCCAACGTGTGTCTGAAACCAGACATATGGGAGAATGTATGGAAAACGCCACCGCAGCTAAGCCCGTCACGCTCCTGATGTGAAGTTTGCCAAGCATAGCGTAAGCATGATGCATAGGCGATGGCATAACTATAAATGGACCAACCTCTGCTTTGATACGGCACTTCCCTTCTGCCAATCATAACAGAAAAGAGCTGCTTAAAGACGTATGCTCTACGGGTCACATTAAGCGCAGTGCGCGGACATAGCAATGAAGGGGCTGGGTCTGCCTCCTCCACAGACAGCGCTTGCAGGCTCACTACCACTTTTAATATTAAAAGGGGTGGTACGAACCTTGGCACAAGCTGAACCGGGGTCTCAGGTAAACGTGAGAGTAGGCCGGTCCGAATTCCTGGCATGATTCGCTGACCGAAAATGCCACCGGAATCCTAACCCTCCTGTGATACCAATGCGACTTCATGGACAGAAAACTTACTGAGTCGAGTGGCTCAACGGACCTAACCATAACCGCTGGGGCTAGAGAGATCCCGAGAGGGCAAGAGAGGGGGGCGGGGATGGAATTAACCATCTCGCGCCACGCGCCTCTGAGGAACCAGCTGATGAGGTTATGCTTTCCCAGCGCGCTACCATCCGCCGCCCCACAGAGAGCAGGGATGGCAGCACGCCAAACCTTCAGTGTGGAGGGTGACAGCCTGCGCTCCAGTTATCCTGAAGGAAGAAAACACAACACTAATCTGGCATGTCCGGGGTTCTTCTCAGAGAGAAGAGCTCCAGACAACGAATAGACTCCACTACAGGGCATAGGCTTGCCTATACAGGGTGCTCTAGCCTAAGTGACGGTGTTAACCATCTACTGATAGGTCACCTAAGTCCACCGCGCTCTGTCTAGAAACCCTCCATGGGGGTTCCAGAATGCTGCCCGTCCCAGAAAAAGGAGTGCTTCTTCTGGGGAATTCGTCAGGGAGGGCCATCACGAGGAGTCTGAGTCCGGAAACTCGGGTCCGGTTGTGCTAAGGAGGCACAACGGGCGATACCCGCTCCTCGTCTCCCCGACCTTGCACAGAGTCTGTGTGCGCAGGCTCACTGGGGAAAAACACATATTGCATAAACCTGGGGCCAGCTGAGAGCCAGCACATCCGTGCAGAGCACAGAAAACATCTGGCGAAGGGCCGCACGGGAGAAGCGGCAAGATGACCTGGGCTTCTCTGAAGCGTGCCCATAACAGCTGGACTGTGCCGGGGTGGAGTCTCCATTCTCCCGGAAACGTAACTGTCATGAGAGCATGTAAGCTGGCATGGTACAGCTCGTACGGGATATGAACAGAGCGCAGCTATTAAGCCGCATGTCTCCGGAGGAGCAGATGGCGAGCGAGCTGAGACATGCGGCGGTAGCGCACATTAGCTAAACGGTTGATGTGCGCTATCACAGCCATGCTGGCCGTCCTAACCAACACGTGTGTCCCCTCCCGTACCGGTAGGAACCTGCGAAGAGCAAGAAACACTGCCAACAACTCCAGGCAATTGAATGCCAACGCAACCGAAGTCCGATTTACGAACCTGCAGCTGCATGCTCGATATACACAGCCCACCAGCCCATACTGGAAGCATCCGTCAGAATGACAGCATGACTGGACACTTGTTCTAAGGGCACCCAGGCTCCAACCCGAGATGAGAGAAGTTCTGCCCGGGGGAGAGCTTGCTCATTCTCGGTTGACCCGAAACCCCAACAGGCCGAGGTGCAAGAGCACCAGGTCCCTATGCATAATCCACTAATTCAAAGGTCTGAAAAAAATGTAATACAGTCAATGAATCAAAAATCAAAAAATCAAAAATGCCGATGCGCGTGCGCCGAAGAGGCACAGGGCATCCTCCACGCATGGAACAGGGAGAGCCCGAAGGGGAGGAGCATTTACTGCCATGCTCGGCCCCCGTCGCACACCGGTAAAAACAAGGTTATTAGGAGGGAGAGAGCGAGACCTGGAGTGAGCGTCCTTCAGAGCCCTTCCCCGTTCACGGACACACTTGGGGATGCGTTTCTGCATGAGCATCTTGATCGGCATCCTGAACAGATAACAGATCAAAACACTTGACCGGCTCGATTGTATCCTTTGCCAGGAGGATAACAATCTTCTCACACAAGACAGGGGTGGCATAGCGATGACCGCTTAAATACACACCCAGAGGGTGTGGAAGAAGCCGAAGCCGCTCTTTTCGGATACAGGGGGATGAACCGCACAACCACTCGAAGCTTGGATGGGGCGCACTGTGGAGGAGTGGGCGGTCCGCGAGCCCGGGGGCGATGGATAAACCCCCACTATGATCCTCAGATCTGCCCTCGTGCTAACCGCTTTCACGGGGAGCAATGGGGGTGGCTTGGAAGCCGCGATCTCAGCAGTGCAACAGCTATGCCCTCACAGCGAGAGCATGAGCTGTCCGCGAGCACCGCATCGACATGCTGGACCCCCAGACCTGTGATGCGATACCTGTGCCCATCATCCGGAGATGGGAACCACCGCATCCAGAAATGCACAGTCAGAACATCATCTTGAAAAAGACGTGTTGATTGACTGTGTTGCTCTCTTAGGGAATCTGCTCTTTTTTAATGGAAACTGCTCTTTTGTGCACACCAGCGAAACACCCAGGGGACAGGAAGCCCAGATCGACCGCCGCTGTCGTGTCATCTCCCGCACTGGTGAGTAAACTGGTTTCAGTCTTGAAATCAGGTTGGCAGATAGAGTGTCTTCAGTTTCGTGAGAGGCTCTGAAAGCTAAATTCTAGTGCTCGCTTCTCAGCTGGCAGCTTATATAGCACTAATGGCTAATCACTGTCAGCTGTGGAGCTGAGCTCTGCCAATTCATTTTGGCATTCATTGGCCCGTTTTCTTAGTCTTCAGAGTGATTGGTCGTCTGACGTACCCCCATATGTCTGGTTTCAGACACACGTTGGAGTTCCCATATGAAGGGGAACCACAATGCAGATTAAAATTACAGCACAAACTAATATTTCCCAAATTTTTAGACACTTATTCATTCATTCATTTTCTTTTCAGCTTAGTCCCTTTATTTTGAGATACTTAGCTAGCCATATTTTAAATTATCCTAATCAGAGTAAAAGTGACGTTTTTAAACATATTTCATAAGTTACATATATTTTGAAGCACAGTATTAAAAAAAAAAAAAAAAAACTTAAATGAGATACAACTGGTGATAATTTACTTAATTATTTAGAGAAAAAAATATATCAATACTTATAGGATTAGTTGACCCAAGGATGAACAAAGTCACTTTTATTCACTTTTATACACTTTTATACACAATATTCACTTTTTTGCCAGACAAATGTGTTCTTGGAGCTTCATATGGTAGCAGTTGAACCACTGAAGTCACAGGGAATGTGTTTGGTTTCTTTTCTTGACACTGAACATCTCAGGATTGTTGCTGTATAGAATGGGTCAGAGAGTTCTAAGATTTCATTTGAAATATCTTAATTTGTGTTCTGAATATAAACAAAGGTTTCGGGGCATTGGAAATAACATGAGGTGAATTTTCATTTGTGGGTACAGTAATCCTTTATATGGTAGCCTAACAGTCTAAAAAAAGTAGATAATTTTCATATTCAAAGCTTGACTCCTAAAAATAGCAATTTTTATTTTCCATCAGTTTTAGAACACGATGCAACTAAAGAAGAGTCAAGCTTTAAATAAGAAAATTATCAAACACCCTTGGTCATTTTTGAGCAATATGCTAATGGTCTAATCCAATTCAATGATCTAAGCTAAGCTAAGCTAAAAGTGCTGCTGCCAGAGATCAGCTGAATTGATTGCAAAATGGTAAAACTCAACTAAAGGGGATTTGTAAAATGAGACCATTTTCAAAAAAAAAAAAAAAAAAAAAAAGGTGGAGTGTTCCTTAAACTAAAAGCTACACTCTTAGCAACCAAACCTCTCATGAGTTTCAACAGACACAAGAACAACCATGTGTCAACAATAATTCACTAGACAAACTATTTTACTTGAAACACTGAAGCTGCATTAGATTACACTGAATTTTGTTTTGCCTTTAGCTTGGAAACATACTGTTAGAGTTTGAAAAAATGCTTATAGAGTAAAAGACTGTTTATCTCATGATCCACAGAGAGAATATTTATTTAAATGGAGAGCTTCCACATCCATCAGCCTCTCTCACGTTAACACAAACACCTCTCACAAACAGTTTTTATGGCAAGACTCCATTCGCTCTCATTAGTGCCAATGGTTCGTATTTATGAACATGCGTTCATTAAAAACCTTTACTCTAACTCTGACAACTGACAATGAGCTGCAATGTTTCAGTGAACACGCTTGCTCTTCGCTCTCTCCCCGTTTAATGCATCGAAATCTCATGCTGTTGCCATGCCGATTATAAAGCACCATGACAACAAGGTCAATACAGTCAGCAAAGCGGCACACGGCAAACACACAACAGGGGCAACATTCATCAATTTAACAACATTTCCTAACAAACAGGACAACACTTCATGTGAAAATCAATTATGGATGAAGCAAACAACCGCATGAGTGTGTCGAGGGACTTTCAGAGAAGTAGCAAAATTAAAGTTGTATGTGAAGGCATTAGAGTAAGACCTGACAGATTCAAGAGTCAATGATGTAATGACGTCATTTTACCTTTGAGTTCATTCAAAAACAAAATGTTATTCACACATACAATAACTTGTTTAATTTTTTTATGCAAATTTATGCTCATATTCATGTTAAATATACTTTGTGTGGCATAGTTGAAGATGTCATGTTGATACACATCTTCTGATGCTGAAGCAAAAAAAAATGAAGTGCATAAGCTATTAATATTATTGTAATTATTATATTACTTGTGAATTTAGTTTAAGAACCAAAAAGTGCTCCCATATTAATGTATGATGATTTCACACAAAAAGGTGTGACTTAAGCACAAAAGGTATGGAGAAAAAATTCAATAAATTAATTTATTGCTAATTACAAATAAGCTTATTTTAATTATTTATAATTAAACAACTCGTCAAATTTGTTTTCTAATAAACTATGTAATAAAAAAATAACTGTTTCATCATTATCATAATCGTTTAAAAAAACTTTATCTGCACATTTTCCACCAAAAAAACATTGAAAAATAGAAAAATAATATTCTTCCTAATGATCAACAAAATTATAGAGCTTTCCTGAGAATTTCTAAGTCAAATTTTCTAATGTTTTTGACAATAATAATTGAACAGGCTGCCAGATCTGAAAGAGATTTTTTTCAAAAATACATTTTGGATGAAAACTCCTGTAGTGTCGGGCGACGCGGTGGCGCAGTGGGTAGCACGTTCGCCTCACAGCAAGAAGGTCGCTGGTTCGAGCCTCGGCTGGGTCAGTTGGCATTTCTGTGTGGAGTTTGCATGTTCTCCCCGTGTTCGCGTGGGTTTCCTCCGGGTGCTCCGGTTTCCCCCACAAGTCCAAAGACATGCGGTATAGGTGAATTGGGTAAGCTAAAATTGTCCGTATCGTATGTGTGTGAATGAGTGTGTATGAATGTTTCCCAGTGATGGGTTGCAGCTGGAAGGGCATCCGCTACGTAAAACATATGCTGGATAAGTTGGCGGTTCATCCCACTGTGGCGACCCCAGATTAATAAAGGGACTAAGCCGAAAAGAAAATGAATGAATGAACTCCTGTAGTCTTCTGCTTTCAAGCATCAACTGTGTCTGTTTAAATATCTGTTGTTTATTTCTCTCCTGGCTCTTTAGTGTATAAGCCGCAGATCTGACGGCACTTTATAGACAGAACAAATGACTGGACGTCTCCCACAGGACCGTTCCTGCTTTTGGAAACCTCTCAGAACAAAACACAGAACAGAATTTTTAAACAAACTTCAGCAAAACATACTCACAGAAAGTGGAGCCAAGACGACTGAACTCTACCTCGAGGCCAGATGAGAAGCTTAATACATCCATCAAAAGGAATTGTCTGGTAGTTTAGTGCTTCTGCAGCTCTACAGAGCTGAACTGTCTCATACAGGACCAATTTCTCACTTTCAATTTTCACATGAGCCTTTGATTCTGTTCCAATTTTAGCAGCAGCTTTGGAAATGACTCCCTAAATTGGCCAAATTCACCAGAAGAAATGTTAAAAATCAGACAACTGGCTAAAAAAAGTCTGTCTTTCATCAACAGAATCTTGAAGATGACAATGGAAAAATGAGATACGTTGGCCTTTTTTAAACAATTTCTGGAAAGCTACCTGATAAATCGCCTGATAAAAAGAAAATCAGACCAATGAGAGTGTTATCAACATGACTGTTTTGGCTGAAAAAATAAAGAAAACAGGAGAACATGATGAACTTAATCCCCGCATGAGGAACCACCCTAAAACAGAATGATCTCAGAAGTCAGAGCATGTTGTGACTAGAGGGCACAAGTCATGAAAAATATTTGACATCCCCAACTCACTAATTACAAGAAATTATTTCAAGATTCTTAGGGTTAATGTAAAATCTTTGCAGACAAACCGGCCAATCAGAAAAAAAAAAAAGTCATTAATATGCATGCCACAGGCAGCGTTTGATTGGCGAAAATGTTCAAAGTGCATCAGAATGCAAAATGCAGGATATAAGGATTATCGTTTTATTCTATTTATTCTTCTAATTAAAGGCCTATTTGAATGCATCTTCTGTTTGTTTAATGTGTATATTATGAAATTTGCTGCATAAAAATGTAATGAAGCAACAAACATGTAAACTGCTAAGAATTTAACCCACGTTTATGCATCGTGTCATATCACTCAGCACTTACTTTTTTTTTCTTAAGTGAAAAGGTGCCAATAAATGTCTCATCAGGTTGATATTAATTGATGATTCTGTTTTAATATACATTAAAAACACAAAATACCCCTCTAAAACATCACTGTTCGTCCCTTGCTGCAGAAGCATCAGAGAAGAGCTCACTCATGACCCTTCCAAATATAGTCAAATCAGACCTTTCTATCCAAGGGCAAATTCGAAGCCTCTAAATGGGATTGAAAAACAGTTTTCTGGACACTTTTTGTTCTTACCCAAGCTTCATTCCTTTTATTTAGATATCAGAGAACAATTTTACATATTTTATCAGTGCATACTATGTCAGCTTTACAGCCACTGACTGTTAATTATCAAGATAATGGAATCATAATCTTTCCCTTTATGTAAGAATTTAATAAAGTCCATGTGGCTACATGCATTTTGGAAATGATGCAGGTGTCAAAACCTTACATAATTTACTGAAATTACTCATTTATGATTACATGAACAGGTTTCATTTTATGGTCAGTCTGAATTAATTAAATTGAATGGTTTATGCTGTTAGTATAGTGTTTTAACATTTAAATTCCTTTTTCAAATCATTCTCAGATATGAAAATCAGATTTTTCTTCTAAGTTGAAGACTTTTCAATGTGATAGTAAAATTAATAGTAAAACTACTTTCAAAAATTAGGAGTAATAGAATTATTTTAGCTATTAAAAATTATCAACATAAATCACAATCAAAATGCTAGGGTAAAGCTTCAAAATCTACTGCAATGCAAGTTATGCAAAACTAAGAATAGCATAATATAGAGGAACCGCCTGACTTGCCAAAATACGCCTTGAGGCTGAGGAGGCTCACCTTATGGGAGGACGAGATCTGACAGCTATTACAGCCAATTTCTGCCAAGTCTCACTCTGGAAACTGATGCAACTTCTCAAGATCCATGTGCACTTGATTCTGGGTAGTGGATAGGCATTTTAGCAATTTCAATCAATCAACTCATTAATGTTCTGCTGTAAAACATGATAAATAATTTATTTTTTACTTTATGCTTAAAGTTAAAAGACTCTAATTTTATAACCACTATAGATTATTATAGATAATTATTGCTAAAACAAATGGCTTTGTAAAAAGAAAACTGCTCAAATCTATATTTTTACTGTTTTTAACTTCTTTATTGGAACCTTGGAGCAGACCAGACTTTTTCAGTCCCATTTAATTTCTGTCATTTTTTCAAACATTTACCCACAAGTTAAATGTGTGTATATACAAGTTGTTTAAATGTATGAAACATGAAAACCTTCCCCAAAACTAATCTATTTCATCCTATAATCTTTGAAATGTATTAGATTCTCAAATTAGATTCATTCATTTTCCTTCGGCTTAGTCCCTTTATTCATCAGGGGTTGCCACAGCCGAATGAACCGCCAACTTATCCAGCATATGTTTTACACAGCGGATGTCCTTCCAACGGCAACCCAGTACTGGGAAACATCCATACACACTCATTTACACATATACACTACGGACAATTTAGTTTATTCAATTCACCTATAGTGCATGTGTTTGGACTGTGGGGGAAACCGGAGCACCCGGAGGAAACCCACGTGAACACGAGGAGAACATGCAAACTCCACACAGAAATGCCAACTGGCCCAGCCGGGGCTTGAACCAGCGACCTTCTTGTTGAGGCGACAGTGCTAACCACTGAGCCACCGTGTCGCTCTCAAATTAGATTGTTTTGGAAAATGAACAAAATATTCCAACCGAGTTTGAGAATTTATACAGATACATACAACTTTTAAATTGGATGTTTATGTGATTTTAGCCATAAATGTTCTGAATAAACTCTTAAACCATTTCAGTTTACATCATCTGATTCACTTTTATATTGTTACAAAATCCTCATAAGCAGAAATAAAATAAATTCACTGTAAAACAAATTCTGGAGAGAAAAGTCATATTTACACATGGGATTAAGATACGTATTTGTTGATCTAGTTGAGTGGATAATGCTAAATACAGGTTAAACCTAAATACAGGTTTAACTGGTCCATTTTTGACCACTTTCAGAGGTAGCAGAAAACACTCTAGACTGGATTGCTTTTATAGTGTAATTGATTACAAGGTCAGACGCATACAAAGGCCACAAAACATTGCCTACTCTCCCCTTACTAGCCTAACATGAGGCTTATTACGGTATCAAATTTTTCTTGTTGCATTTAATTGCTAAAGCTTTTCTTACAGTGTATGGTATATTATTACGATACTGAAATATTACAATTGTGCACAGAAATAGCACAAAATATTAGGGATTAAAGATCTTCTAAAATGAGAAAAAATAAGTCAGATTCTGTTTAAATGCTTTTCTAGTTTTCATTGTGAGTTTAGCTAAATAAACAAATGTTAACTATTGGAGCCTTAATGTTCAGTGTTAACATATAATAGCCCTAGAAATAGTCAAAATGTTCACTCAATATTTCAGCATGTAGTAGGCCAGATTAACAAGTGTCCAAGAATTTGCTGCTGATATAAACCCCTATAGATTTAGGGAAAATCTGAATATTCTTAAAAAGCACTATAAACGTTTAAATGATAAATAATTATTCATGGTATTTTGAAGTGCCCACAATATCAGTATTGTGCAATGTCATATTCTAACGTACGTTAATAACAAATGTAAACAGTGCCTAAATTATGAAGCTTATATAAAAAAATTAGAGATTTCTAATAAAAAAAATGAAAAAATTTAAGTTAAATAAAAAGTTTCATACACAGTACTCATCCAACATTTATCTGTACTTATCCCAGTAATGCCATATTTAGAATCCCAGATGGCCAGGGGAGAAAGGAGAGACTGTTAATGACAAAGGAAGCAAGATGTGAAGGTAAAGCAGTATGAAAGTGAAAAGACATGAAATAGAGATGATAAGATCTCATTAAATTCTCTGTTCTCATCACCTAAGACTGTCTTCTGGAGTCTCCGACATGTCACGCTTGACTCTGCTCAATTCTAGACCTGGCTGACAGAGATTCCTGGACACTGGATTCTTGTCTGGGGGAGGGTTACGGTAGAACCAGATATTATTAGCAGCATTCATGCATAATATCGATCCTGAAGCCTCCATACTAAAGCTCAAATCGGAATAGCCTTGTACATATGTTTTCAGATCTTGAATAACTCATACTCTACATATTTTTTATTCATTAAAGTAGTTATCTATTGGCAAACACATTTTCTTCTTGGCGCTGATAGCAATGCAGTGACATATAGCGCCATTGTGAGTTCCGAGTTAGAGTCCCAACACGCTGACCTTTCCCTATTCCATCTCCCCCTCTCCAACTTCACTCTCTATCTATTATACGGTCCTCTCTTAATTAAGACAAAAAACACCCCCCACAAAAAAATAGTTTTCTAGACATCTTTGTCAAATGTTTTATAAACGACTTTATAAAATATATAAGTAAACAGAAGTGCTGCTGTTTGTGTCTTTGTACATTAAAATAGGGCTGAACCTCTGAGATGATACCCATTTGCCAAACCTGTCAGCTGACAGCCATTTAGAGAGCTTGTGATCTCCATCCCACCATGGCCAATCTGCATTATTTTACCTTCTCCAGTGCAAGGCTCAAAGAGTCATGGAAAAGCTCAATGGAGAGAGCAAAAAAGAGAGGCTAAATTAACATGTAACTGCCCTTTTAACTGCTAACTTCACTAAGTAAAACCTGTATTTGTAATTCCCTTTACTACTCCAGTTATTTGTTTCTCTATTTAAACTGCATTTTTTTGCAAATGCAGTTTAAAATTTTCATAAAACCTATGAATTTTTTAAATGGATAGTCCACCCAAAAATAAAAATTCTGTCATCATTTAATCACCCTTCACTTGTTCAAGACCTGTTTGAATTTATTTCTTCTGTTGAAAACAAAAGAAGATATTTTGGAAAAAAAAAAAAAGTTTAAAACCACACGAGGAAGAGTAAATGATCAGGTAATTTTCATTTTTGGGTGAACTACCCCTTAAATGTACTTTAAATGATGATGTACTTATTGAGTGTTTTATAATATTCTGGTAAATCCCATTTTAATTTGAAAGATTTATTGATGGATTCATATTTCCTTTTTTAGAATTACTTCATCAATTAACCATTAAAATATTGCCATTTAGTCTTTATTTATTTATAGATTAATAAATAAATGTGCAAACCCATTTATTTATGCCTTGGATTATTTTTAAATTAACTTGTTAATTAATGAAATACATTATTACTCTTTCTGTGATAGTTATGGTCTCCATACGAACACTGAGAGAGTCAAATTCCATTTCTTTACAGTTCAGGAAGCCGCAGAAGCCTCAAAGACATCTTGCAGATGAGCAAACACTCTAAAAAAGCACACACAATTAGGGTTATTGTGCAATGTATGCTACAGAGCATATTAAACAGAAAGATAAAAAATTCACCTTTAACAAGGCAAATTGGTACCAACACATTCTAGAAAGCAATTCAATGCATGTGTATGAAATAAAAACTACAAGAGTTCATCTCATTAACTGTTGCTGTATTTTTTTTTCAATAATTATTCTCTTTCATCTATGCGTTTTTCACTTGGTCCCAGTCATCAACATCCCCTAAACAAGATGTTCTCTTACAAAAAGAGAAAAAGGATGCTTCAAAGTAACTGTATAAAGAGACCAAAGACAAAACCCTCAACAGGCACAAATCCATCCACTTATTCCCACACCCCAATTTAAAATCTGCAAACATGGACAAGTGAAACGAGCCGTGGCCTTTTGAAGTGTTCACAGTGAATCTGCCATAACACGTCTGCTTTTGTTTGTGCGTGGCCTTGTTTCGCCTCAGATTAGCTTCAGTGCATAGCTGGATTGTTTTGCCGGCCCTGTCCTTCAAAACAGATTGACTTCACTGTATTTATGATGACCGTAGATCACATCTAAGTTCATCGCCAGTTAAACGACCCTCACCAAAGACCTGATGCTGACATGAAATGAAATAAAAAGTCATGTGATTTATTCCAAGTGCTCCCACAACACGAACAACCAATAAGCATGTATCAAGGGGAGCAGTGACAGTCTGTGAGCTGGTGGATCAGTAATGGCTTCATGAATCATGGGCTTAACCTGTTATAATGATGTCTGCTGCTATGGGCCCACATTTGCTGCACTAGTTCTGTTAAATGCGTTTCAGCATTTGGAAAATTTTCAAAACATGTCAAGGTCAATACTGCCAACAAATCATGAGAAATTCCTTATATTGTGAACATTAAACATACTTTTAAGGCAGTGGTTGTTTATCTGGTGGCCAGGACTCACTATGGGAGTCTCAGTACACTTCTAAGAGGGCCACATAATGAACTACACAAATGTAAAACATGGCTTACAATAAACTAAAACTACAACAGTTTAATAGTTATCTTGAACTTGAACAATGTGCGTATACTGTATGAAGGAATGTCAATGAATTTAATAAACTCTTGAATCGTTTAAATGTTTTATTACCAATTTAGTTAAGGGGATTTAGAAATCTAATTGTTCTAATTACAGTATTTAAAGCAAAAGGAACATAAAAAAGTACTGAAAATGCCTTTACACTGCATTTAATTTAATTAGAGAAATTTGATCAAAAAATATTTATAAAAAATATCTAAATGCTACTTGTTACCAAATGTAACTGTTAAAAATATCAACGCAAGAAAGATGGTCTGATCCACATCCAGGGTTTTTTAATACTTTTTTAATACTTTAACTCATTTGCCTTTGGAACAATAAAATATGTTTTTCAATGTTTTGTGTCAATCACAGTCTATCTCAGCTTTTTTTTACTGTGTTTAAATATCATTGTAATATCTGTTCTACTGTTTTTAATTATTATTATTTTTAAGAAATAAACATAGTACGACAATCTAATGGCACCGCAGAGAATACAAAACACTCAAGAAACATAAACACAGCACAATAAAAAAATTGAGGTGCTGTTTTAAAAAAATAGTTTTAAACAATGTCACATTGTGGAATATCTTAATGGTCATTAACGAGGCTTTATTTTAACAAGAGAAGATCTTGCTTTAGTCAAAGCACACTGGAAATGATGCATATCATGGCCTATGCAGAGTATAATGATGATGATGCCATAACCATAACAATAATTAATGCAATTCGTATTTAAGAAATGTCAGGAAATAACAACTAAATCGTTAACAAGCTGTATTTACACAAATGCATGCTAATCAATCAACTGCTAATTAACTATTATCTTCACTAGTTGATGATAATATTTGCATAACATTTAGTCATTCACAAATGACAAAGCAGCAAAGACTGGTGAAACTATTGCTTAAAGTCACAATAAGTAAGATTTTTTATTTAAAATATCCACAAAAAAACCCACTAGAAGTATGTTATATATTTTGTTCTTTTGAAACATTTTGTTATTATGTTACCTTGATTTCCAGCTTGGTTTCATAGAAAACAGGAAAACACCAAAGATGCTTTAATATGTTGTGCATTTTATTACACTGCACATAGCAGCATTATAACAGAAATCTAAAATGTATTTAGTATAATAAAACATGAATTTATACATGGTTTTATTATGGTTTTCCCCACATGATCATGAAGAACCAGAATCAGTCGACTATGGCATAATAAAAGCTCTGCACTCGTCTCATCAAAAATTTTATCAGCAGTCTCGTTTCACTTAGAAGCTTTCAGCCTTATAATGATAAGTTTTGAATATTTTAGGTCATCCATGAACATGATTTCTGATTCCTGTAAGATGTACTGAAGACAACAACTTCCATCACTCCACACTCAGTCACGACGTCATCAAAATATGCCACTCGAATGCAAATATGTGCCCTCTAGCAGAAAAAAAATTACATCCTGTGCCTTTAAGCGGGGTCATTTTGTCTTTGGACAGACTAAATTAAAAGCCCAAAAATATCTGTGCGCAGTCTCTGGGGTTTTACGCATCACAGGACCTTGACCAGAGCTTCACTGCAGTCCTGAGGTGAGCTTCAGAAAGATGGAGAAAAGCGCATGCTGCTGCTGCTGGAGGAGACAGACTGTCTCTCTCTCTGTCCAGCACATCAGGCTCATGTTACACATAAAAAAACAAAAAATTCAGGGATCTGTGACGGAGAAGGAGAAAGGCTTTCCCCATACAGTTAGATAAAGTCAAGATTGACCCAGGAACAGATGAGTAATTGGACCCGTTTAGACATCCAACGAGGCCTCTGAGTCTCTGAGCCACAACTCTAGACTCAAATCTTCAGCACTTGTTTCATCGATTGTTTCAGAAAGCTGCCAATAGACCTCAGACTCTGCTGTGAGACAGAAGCTGCTCTGAGGTCTGTCAAACACGCCACTCACAATCCTGGCTCAAACACAAGATCACTATTCAATGTCATGACAAATCTCCACAGCAGGACCGTTTTGATCTGTAAAAGTGACTCTTTAAAAAAATACATAATAAATTTCAACATTTTTTTGCCACACATAAAAATATATGTCGGGAATTAACAGTGATTTAGGGGGGAAAGGCATCAGAAATTAATAAAAATAATCCACTCAATAAATACAACAAACTGCCAAAAAACAAGTTTTGCCTCTGTAGAAAAACACAATTTGTTTTACATTTTTCTCAGTTAATCTACAGTAATCACTATTAGAATATAAAGAAAAATAATTGAAATCAATTATTTTTGTTACATTATTGCAGCACTAACTGTTGATATGATTAGGCTGAAAAAAAATAAAAAAATTCTGAAAAACTTACTGACATGCAAAAAAAATATTTAAAAAAATAAAATAAACTCCATTTCTGAGCCCGCAAATTACCCATAAAATGTTAAGTTTGTGTGAAATCAAAATGTACAATGTTTATTTTGCTAGTACACATTGTTATTCTTCATAGATATACTAGATGTCGCCTGGCCTATTGTTGTCTATTGGAAGGAATGCGTCAATAGAGCCGCCATTTTAGTACAGGGTAGCGCTCCTTTGAAATGAATGCGGGACCAAGGTGCAGTGGATGACTGTGGCCATCCAGAGCCAGAGATATACACATATATACATATATCTATGATCGGGAGTTTTCCCCGGTGGTCAGTTCGCAAATATTTTTTTAAATTACGAAAATTATAATTTTACATCACTTTTCTACATCGATGGATCAGTGACCGCATGGGCATTGCTGATAAAGAGTGTGTGTTTGTGTGCATGGAAATGTATTATCCTCCCTCCCTGTTAAATTTGATCTAATCCGTGTCCTGAAACACACCCCCTCTCCTGCTTTCACTTCTCATTCTAACGGAGGGAGCGATTCGTTTGTGAATGAATCTCGGTTATGAACGACTCGTTTACTTAGCCGACAATAATACAGGTTTCTGGCACCGCAGCGTCTCGTTGTCATATTTCATTTACATTGTTTGCTTACTTTACTCAATAAAACTAGCATAAGCCAAGAATTCAGTGCAAGTTGATGCTACTTTGCCTTATGATCAGTGCAGTAAGAGACTGCATTATCATCAATAACGTTACTTGTTGAGCACAAAAGTTTGTAACATGTAAAAAACGAAATCTTACCTATGAAATGTTCTGCCTTTGTGCTTTGTTTTCTTTGTTTGCTCGTTACTACACCCGTAAGCAGCGCTAAAGTCCAGCATCTTCACATTGGCACACTGTCTTGACTAGTGCGGTTGAATGATGTTTGTCCTGGGAGCCCTGTACCAATGTGGCGGCGCTATTGACGCATGCTGAGGGTCCGTATGCGATATCTAGTGTATATATCTATGGTTATTCTTTAGGTGACCAATCAATGCAAGTTAATACAATGAAAAAAACTGTTTTAGTAATCTTCAAAGTCTGACCATTTGCTTCCACGCTCCTCTTACTATTTGCATGGTATGAGAAAGAAACTCATTGATGAATAAGTTCTTGTTGTTTTTAATAATGTTTTGTTATGACCATCCTAAACAAGTTGGTGTGTGTAAATGTTTGTGGTCAGTTGAGTCCTACCTTTACAGACGAAGAGACTCCATCCTCAGTGTTGCTCTGATCATTCTGCAAGAAAAACAGACAGAGATTTATATTTAAATGCACACAAAGTACTAGTTCAGGCATAAATAGAAGGTAATTTACACTTTCTATACTTTACAATAACATTAACAGTCATATATATACTAAAAAAAGGCCACTTATGAGGTGCCACGTGGGAAGAAGAGTGGCATGATTAATCATTAAAATACAGTGATCTCAATTTAAACACCCACATGATCTTATTCATACATGTCAAAGATGCAATAAATGTAAATGATGGTCAAGTATGATCAGATCTGTATGATTTGACCTAGAGAGCAGCTGTCGTGCATAGTTATGAAACGAAAATAGTGTTCGATCTTTTTCCAATACCAAACTGTAATTTTCATGCTTCAAACATTCAAATTATCACAGAAGTACTGGGATAATGGTTTTTTAACATTGGTGTGTGTGGTAGTGTTCAATATGGTGTAAAATGAACACTGCATCAATTACATAATACCAGTGTTGATATTAGCTTGATAAGCTACTCATCAAGAAATGTAAACATTTGGAAATATTGTGTTGTGTGAAATATTGTATGTGCAGTAAAATTTTGATGTCAAAGCTTAATGTTTTATTCAAATAAACTTTGCAATACCAAAACAATTAACTTTTAAAGATTAAGCACAGTGTAGCATTTTCTTAACAACAACAAAACTGACATATGGCTCCATTTTGTTAAGAAATTGTACCTCCCGATGTTACCCTTTTGCCTCCCAATGTTGAGTACAGCAGTACTCATGAAAGGTACTATTTAGAAGTTTGGTAATTTATTTCACTAATTTGGCAACCGTCAAACATATTTATGACTCCTATGAAAAATTATCATAGATTTATCACAGGAAAAATGTTGTAACCATGTGACATATTAATGTTTTTTGCCATATTGATTGAAAATACTACAAATACTATGGACAAACTTTTGTTTGTGTGACAAAACAATGGTTACTGTGGTTTAACTACAATAATCATGGTATTCTGTTTTATTTGTAGGTTAATTTTCATATGGAGAGTTCATTAGTGGTTCAGTAAATCTGTATCACAATCACAAATCTGTTTTCATCGTCTAATAAATATATAAATAAATATAAAAATAATTTTTCTAGATGATGAACTTAACCAATAAACAGAAGTGTGGAATGATGAACACTTCAAAATGTAATTAATTATGCCGACTCCATTTGTACTCATAAAATGTACTATTTGGAAGTTTGGTCATTTATTTCACTAATTTGGCAACAATTAACCATCTCCTAGGAAACAGGCTTAGGTTTGAATTTCAGTTTAGTGTTCCATCTGAGATGACACCAAACTCATACGCTACACAGTTAAGTGTATAGAGTATAAATGCATCCTGTATAGTGTGTCATTTGGGATCCATGTAACTATTGAAATGTGTAGCTAAACTATTAGAAGAGCTTCTTGCAGCTAGTTACTACCCAACACTGTATAATACCAATATTGTAGCTGGTGTTAAACAAGTGAAGTGTATTGAATCGAGGCACTGAATCATTAATTCAAACTTTTACATTTGTTTTGTAATAATGTAATTTTTAGATAGATTGCAGGAAATATATTTTTCAAAACCAGAATTAAAATGACTTTTTCAGTTATCTTTTCAGAATTGTTTTAGAAATAGATTCTCTCACACACACACACACACACACACACACACACACACACACACACACACGCACACAAGCGCACGCACACACGCACACACACACGCAAAACATATGACAAATGTTATCCTCAGTTTTGTGCAACACTAATGAGAAGCATTTTAAAAGGGTTCATTTTACTTCATCAAGTTTAATTCATTTAATTGTATGCTAAATAACTGCAAGCACTTAGCCTTTAAACTAGTGTACATAAACATTTTGAGGACAGTTTACAGCTGGATCCTCTGGCTTACTATCGTGAGAACAGACATGGCATGGGTGTGTGTGCATGTGTGAATCAATGTACTTGAAGGCTCACAGCTGTGGTGTCAAAAATCATAAATGCGTGTTATGTCTACATGACATAATCAATGGCTCCCAGGGCATTTATACAGACTTGGTTCTTTACATCACATACACGCTCTCTATTTGTGAATATGCCTGAGCATCTGTTCATCTGCCCACATGTTGGATCTTCTGTAACGCCAATTTCACAAGACGTTTACTATTATATTTACAGTCATTCCCTGTTTATTTTGTGTACTTGAAGAGAAGAGAAGAGAAGAGAAGAGAAGAGAAGAGAAGAGAAGAGAAGAGAAGAGAAGAGAAGAGAAGAGAAGAGAAATGAATGAGTCCTAAAATAATCCTGGTTTATTTTGGATAGTTAGGTTTCGAGATTGTACATGGTCCACTTGAAATGCGGTGTTAAAATCAGCATGAAAAACTAACCATTTTAATATTTTTACATAATATTGCTGTTGATTACAGATGGTGTATTTGTGCACAATTAAGCTATTCATTTGACAAAGTAATCTTGACTGAACCACAATCCAGCAACTAACCAATAAATTCCCATTTAAAAAGATTAAGCCCCTTCAATTTTTTCTTGCTTCAAGAGGCTAGTGCACCTGGATTTACATCACAAGGAAGAAAAGATGAAATTTTGGCTTCTTTCAATATTTGCATATTTATCACTCCTATGAAAAATCATCATGGTTATATTGCGATTAACAAAGGTGGTCCGCTGTGACCAAATTTCTTCAAATGGCAAGTACTAAAAAATAAGTCTGCACTTAATAATTTATTGAATGAACAACAGGAGAAAAGAAAAACAAACATTTCGGCTGTGAGTCTTTGTCAGTGAGATTACCTTTAACAGTGAGTCACATATTGATTACCAATTGAATATCTAGTTATTACCAAACAGTTTTACCAACTGCTACAAATATCATGAACAAACTATTGTCTGTGTGGCAAGACCATGGATTAAATTTGTAGTTACTGTGGTTTAATCATGGTATTCTGTTTTTATTTGTATTCTTAACCACACTCCTCTTACTATTCATTTGCTATGAGAAAGAAACTCATTGATGAATAAGTTCTTGTTGTTTTTAATAAAGTTTTTTTAAACTGTTATGACCATCCTAAACAAGTTGGTGTGTGTTTATGTTTGTGGTCAGTTGAGACCTACCTTTACAGATGAAGAGACTCCATCCTCAGTGGTGCTCTGCCCATTCTGCAAGAAAAACAGAGAGATTCATATTTAAATGCACACAAAGTACTAGTTCGGGCATAAATAGAAAGTAATTTACACTTTCCATACTTTACAATAACATTAACGTGGGTGGCACATTTATGAGATGCCACATGTGGCATGATTAATCATTAAAATACAGTGATCTCAATTTAATCACCCACATGATCTTATTCATGCATGTCAAAGGTGTAATAAATGTAAATGATGGTCAAGTATGATCAGATCTGTGTTTGACCTAGAGAGCAGCTGTCATGCATAGTTATGAAACGACGATAGTGTTTGATCTTTTTCCAATACCAAACTGTAATTTTCATGCTTCAAACATTCAAATTATCACAGAAGTACTGGATAACAGTTTATTAACATTGGTGTGTGGGGGTGTTCAAAATAGTGTAAAATGAACGTTGTATCATGGATTAAAGACCATGGATTAAATTGTAGTTACTGCAGTTTAACTACAATAATCATGGTAATCTGTTTTTTTTTTTGTAATAAAACTACTGTTAATTTTCATATGGGAAGTTTATACCCGTTTTGCTAAACTTGTATCACAATTACATCTGTTTTGGTCATGAAATAAATAAATACTCTATTATAGTTAATATTCTTTCCGATAATCAAACTAAACACAATTCTGAATGCAAACAAAACAGGATCTTACAAAGAAAGCACACAAAGTGCACAAACATGAAATGAGGCAAGTTTAGAGAGTTTATTATTGGTTGACTGTTGCAGTACAAATCTAGCACTGCATTGTTTGTCCTTCAAAACTTTCACCATGACCAAAACAGCCTTTAACCAACAGTTTAAATAAATCCTAATGATGGAAAGTCAACATTGAGCAACATTACTGAAAACTCTTCAGATGAGTGAAAACAAGGCAGAAAAAAAATATCAAACCACATGTAAAATACATGTAAAGAGCTCTTCCTTGTGCGGTTTCCCTTTATTTCTCCCATAGAATAAGCATTTACCTCTATGGCAGTCAACGGACTTTAAAACTAAACTGGTTTGTCTCTACCTCACAAACAAACTAACAGTGAGAGAGTATTCATATAATTGAGTGAATGTGAATACGCAGAATTGCAGTCAATCAAAAAATTCTCCTAAATTACAATCATGTCCTATTAGCACTGGCTGTTGCTTTCAGTTTCATTCAAGACAGAACCTTGAGCGAGGAGACAGGGAAATGAAAAACACGAAAATAAAAATGTTTAAAAAAAAAAAAAAAGAATTGGAGGAAGAAAGAAAACACTTCTGGCAGCTTCAAATCGATTTACTCAAGGTCTCTGGAAGTTATGAAGACTCGGTTTAAAAAAGCCAAGTCAATGACACTTTTGACAACAAGCAACACAAGAGGTCTGAAGAAAGGAGTTTCCGTGGAAACTGCAAAGACCTTCGGGCATTGTCTCCAAACTATGAAGTGAACCTCTGGCAGTCCACACACCTTTCTACAACAACAACAACAAACAAAAAACCTTAGTTTGGATACCAAAACTAAAGTTGTGCAGACTGACGATAACACAGCCAGAGATATCACCAGCTAATGCCACTGACAATATCAATGGGATATTGAGTTTGTGAGCAGCTTCAGAATCTTAAGTAGATTCATCTTTCATCTTTTCTGAGAGAATATGTGATGGTAATGGTGTGACAGATGGAGACAGCTCTGTCTGCTTTTGCTTTCACTCGCTGTAGTGAATCATTGACTGTGGACTGACATACTGAAGCTCTTGTGCAAAGTGTGTGGATAACTTGTGTGATTATTACAAGTTGCCTTCATAAAGAAAACGGTCACTTTGCAATATGCTTTTTGTTATATGTTTTTGGACAAAATTTCAATCAAAAATGGTGCACAGATCATTTGTCATATGGTCAATCTACAGTATAAAAGCAAGCAAATAATTAAATCCATTTGTAAAAAGACACGCAATAACTAAATTAATGATCAAATAAATATTTGAACAAGCTTAAAGGGATAGTTAAATCAAAAACTAAATTCTGTCATCATTTTACTCTCCCTTCACTTCTTCCAAGAATGTTTGAGTTTCTTTCTTCTGTTGAAGACAAAAGAAGATATTTTGAAGAAAGCTGGAAACCTGTAGCCACTGACTTCCATAGTATTAGTTTTACCCATATGGAAGTCAATGGTTTAAATATCTTCTTTAGTAAATATCTTCTTTATATCTTTTCTAACAGAAGAAAGAAACATATAAAAGTTTGGAAACTATCCCTTTAAATAAGACAATCTTACTATGAATATTACCATAATGGTCTCGAAGACTTGTTATCAAATGATGTTTTTCTGTTGAAAAACAAAAAACAATCACAGAAAGTGCAGTGGGGGAACTGGGATGAGAATCAGCACCTCCAAGTCCGAGGCCATGGTGCTCCACCGGAAAAAGGTGGTTTGCCATCTCCAGGTTGGAGGAAAGTCCTTACCCCAGGTGGAGGAGTTCAAGTATCTTGGGGTTTTGTTCACGAGTGAGGGAAGGATGGAACGTGAGATTGACAGGTGGATTGGTGCAGCGGCAGCAGTAATGCGGTCGATGTACCGGTCCGTTGTGGTGAAGAAAGAGCTGAGCCGAAAGGCAAAGCTCTCGATTTACCGGTCTATCTACGTTCCTACTCTCACCTAGGGTCATGAGCTTTGGGTCATGACCGAAAGGACAAGATCTCGGATACAAGCGACCGAAATGAGTTTCCTTCGCAGGGTGGCAGGGCGCATCCTTATAGATAGGGTGAGGAGCTCTGTCACCCGGGAGGAGCTCGGAGTAGAGCCGCTGCTCCTCCACATCTAGAGAAGTCAGCTGAGGTGGCTCGGGCATCTGTTTCGGATGCCTCCTGGACGCCTAACCTAGGGAGGTGTTCCAGGCATGTCCCACCGGGAGGAGGCCTCGGGGAAGACCCAGGACACGCTGGAGGGACTATGTCTCTCGGCTGGCCTGGGAACGCCTCGGGATCCCCCCGGAGGAGCTGGAGGAAGTGTCTGGGGAGAGGGAAGTCTGGGGTTCTCTCCTAAGACTGCTGCCCCCGCGACCCGGCCACGGAAAAGCGGATGAAAATGAATGAATGAATGAATGAATAGCCACTTAATCAAAACATTATAAATTGGCGTGAAATACCATTGGAAAGCGTACTGCAACAATTGAAAAAATTATTTTTATGTTTATGCAGAAAAAAAGGCTATGGAAAAACAGCACAGAAGGTGGCAAAAATCTCAAAATTACTACTGTATGTTTGATATTTCTGCACGTTGGTGGCACAATGAAAAAAACCCCCGCTATTTTCTTTCTATTTACAAAACATTTACTGTAAATAAAGGCCTAGTACTAGTGCTAATTTTAAACATTTTGAGTTGACCTTTAAAACACCTTTACATTGTGGCTCCAAAACATTTAGCATTTTGTCACTCATTCATTCATTTTCTTTTCAGCTTAGTCCATTTATTAATCTGGGGTCGCCACAGCTAAATGAACCGCCAACTTATCCAGCATATCCACTGCGTATGTTTTACGCAGTGAATGCCCTTCCAGCTGCAACCCATCACTGAGAAACACCCATACACTCCCATTCAAACACATACACTACGGACAATTTAGCTTACACCCATACACTCCCATTCAAACACATACACTACGGACAATTTAGCTTACCCAATTCACCTATACAGCATGTCTTTGGACTTGTGAGGGAAACCGGAGCACCCGGAGGAAACACACGCGAACAAGGGGAGAACATGCAAACTCCACACGGAAATGACAACTGACCCAGCCGAGGCTCGAACCAGCGACCTTCTTGCTGTGAGGCGAATTGAATAAACTAAATTGGCCGTAGTGTATGTGTGTGAATGAGTGTGTATGGATGTTTCCTAGTACTGGGTTGCAGCTGGAAGGGCATCCGCTGTGTAAAACATATGCTGGATAAGTTGGTGGTTCATTCCACTGTGGTAACCCCTGATGAATAAAGGGACTAAGCCGAAGGAAAATGAATAAATTAAATGTCGTGGCTCCTAGGATCACTGTACTACATAAATAAACATAATAATAAATATGAACACAACACTGGATGTAAGAGCTATATTAAACCTACTATGCTAACCATGCATATACTCTAAACTATACACATAACTTATAGACTATGCAAGTACTTTTACATAAGACATAACAATATTGTGCAAGATACGCTTTTGCCATATTTCCCATTTCTAGCAATAAGCAATGTATGAGTAAGGTTTACTCAAGAGAAAAAGAGTTGGGGTTAGTAGAGTCAGAGGCAAGACCATCTACCGAACAATTGTAGATTGAAAACAGTCATTATTTATGCAATGTACTTTTATAATGCTATCAGCACAGAAACGACAGCTTTAATTTACAGCTCAATTATAAAAGAACCAATGTGTGCTTTCACAAATCATTAACAAAATGTTTCAAAGTGAGCTGCGAACACCAGATATCTGTAATGAAACTGATAAGAGAATATGAGTTGTGCTTAATTAACGCCACACACACATTTAACACCTACGACTCTTTGATGAATCCAGTTTATCTAAAACTTCATAAAAGATGCACAGATCATCTACTGATAGATCATGTTAGATAGTTGTTCTCTCTAGGAAGATACAAGAGAGAAAGTGTCGAACATATGCATAAAATAAAAACAAATCAATGATATTTCAAAACGGAAAACAAAATGTAGGCAAAGGACCTGTCGTATGCACTTTTTTTTTTAAAGAAAAACAAACGAATGATTAATGAAAAAAGAAAGCACATACAGATCACAGTTTGAGTATATGCAAAATGTATGAGCAAACTAAAGTAAAAAACACAACATAACAACCTCTCGATCAGGGCCGCTGGTCACACGCGACCCTGAAACTCTTTTCCTGACAACACGATGCAAATGAAGCGCTAAAAGAGCCGTCTGCACAAAATTAACAATATCTCTCCCATAATGTGACCCTGTTACAGAAATAGCATGCGAATAATTGGGACCAAACTGTTCCTCAGAGAGGTGAGAGGAAGTGTTTGTGTGTGTGTGTGTGTGTGTGTGTGTGTGTGTGTGTGTGTGTGTGTGTGTGTGTGTGTGTGTGTGTGTGTGTGTGTGTGTGTGTGTGTGTGTGTGTGTGTGTGTGTGTGTGTGTGTGCGTGTGTCTGAGGGAGAGAGAGTGAGAAAAAGAGGAGGGAAAGAAGATGTGAATGGAATTAAAAGGCTTGTATTTTAAGTGACTTAGCATTCATGAAAGTAAAGTGCATAGCAGAAGGGAACAGAAACAGTAGCAAAAAGTGCAGATTTCATTACACAGCAAAATAAAAAGGCTTATAAACTCTTGAAAGAAAAGACAAAATAGCTTTTGTTGTTGAAGCCAAAATGTTGTATCCAACCAAACTCCAATATGATTTAAGGCTGCTAATTCCTGGTATTAAAGGTTACAATTTGGTTGATTATCCCACAAATATACCATTTAAAAATTGTGTTTTAATCTTAAATCGAAAGTGTGTATTTTGTCCACTTTCTTGTAAATATAAACACACATTTAAACAAAGCCTGTATAGTCCAAAACTAAATAAATAAATAAATAAATAAATTCACAAAAAATGTGTATTGCAGAGTTGAACCAAGAACACATTTTTATTTAAAAATATATATAAATGGGTTTTTTTTCTGAAAATTACTGATTGTTTCACTGCTGTAAAATCTATTCATTTTCAATAGTGAATTCACTATAATCTCGTGAATTAGACCCTGGATGTGTCCTCCAAAACCTTAAAAGGATAGTTCACCCAAATATGAAGATTTCCTCAGCATTTACTCACACTCAAGTGGTTCTAAACTTATGATTTTTTTCTTCTGTTGAACACAGAAGGAAGATATTTTGAAGAATGGAAGTCAATGGCTACTGGTTCCCGACATTCTTCAGAATATCTTCTTTTGTGTTAAACAGAAGAAATAAAACTCAGACAGGTTTGGAAGTGGAGGGTGGGTAAATGATAGCAGAACATAAATTTCTGGATGAACTATCCCTTTAATTTCTCTTTGCTGAATAAGTCGTATACGTCTTGAATGGCCTTGGGTATGAAAATAATAAGTACATTTTTTTTTTTTTGTGATTAACTATTCCTTCAGGTAAAACCTACAGTACAGTGACTCACAGTCTACTAATGAAAGCTATTCTCCTCTCCAAGCTTTATATGTATACTGAATATTAATAGCCATCAATACAAGAACAAAATTCTGTATTTGGACAAGAATGCTGGACTTTCCTCTTTGATGTAATATGTGTCCAGCCAAACATCACCTCTACAGCTCCCTCAGACAGGAAGGAAACTCATCTGGACTACACAAGGAGAAGAATCTCATTTCTTCAGGCCCTGAAGGAACTAATATCAAAAGTCAGACCTGTCCTTATACGCATGACTCACTTCAGCACAAATGTGACTGACAGGCAGATACAGTGGATGTTGAAAGTTTCTACATCCTTCTGAAGTGCCCGAGTAGGTCACACTGTTCTTCAGAGCAGAGGGAATATGCAACTAGGCCATTATTTAATCTCACATTTAACCAACAGATCAGGTGATGCTGATGTCTTTTACATTTTAAACTTTTTTATTACAGGCAAATAAAAAGAAATACGACTTTTTCTCCAGAAGAAATATGTAATTGGAAATACTACGTTAAACATTTCTTGGTCTGCTTAACATCACTTGGGAAATATTTGAAAAAATATTTATTTTACAGAATATAAAATAATTTTAGTATTCAATTATCTATCTATGGATGGATATATGGATAAAAGAAAGCATTAAAATACTAAAGAAAATATCTAAAATGTCTACAATGATAAAATACATCAAATATGTACAAACATAAATAGAAAGAAAATCTATAAATAATATATAAAATAGCATATATTAATAATAATAATAATGATAATAATAATAAATACATACATAAACAGGAAAATAATTAAACACTATAAGTCACAACTTGCCGATGATTCAAATATTTGACATACAAAACATTTGTGCCTGTTTCAATGTCAAACCTGACAAGTGTGTAAGACTGCATGGTAAGCAGTTATACAAGACTTAACAACAATGTGACGCATCAAAGATGAAGGTCTGACAGAATATCCGTGTGCCCTGGTTAAAAGAAAAGCAGAAAGCAAAAGTGATGGGGAAGAAGAAAATGTAGATGGAGAGATAAAGGGAAAAGCAGGACAAAAAAAAGAAAGAAAAAAAAAAAAATCACTGATGAACTGAATTATGGATGAAACTACAGATTAATCATTTAAACACTCATCAAGCGTTCATTTGGATTTTTACTGGCATTCAAAGGTGACAGGATTGAAAAGAAAATGGCAAGAGGAAATTCTGCCTTTAGTTGTGAGTTCCGGATCGGATCATCATCTCTTTATTCCTGGCCATCATGCTCTGCTACGCTGTATCACGTTTCAAAGTAACCACTGCACACTGACAGCCAAGACACAGAATTTAAACATCTTATATTCCCAAGGAACATATGCTGGAAACATGTGGTGTTTTGTATGCGAGTACGTGATATTATCGCAAGAAGCAAGAAAGCTGACAGAATTTAGCTAACATTCTACTAGAATATTCTTTTGGAACTTATGAAGGAAACCAAAAGCAACTAGGGAAGAGAATTTCTAATCAATCCAAGTGAAAACAACATAGGGTTGTGTAATATGGAATTAAAATAAGTGTATCACAATATTTTCTGCCATTAATATGATAACACAATCAATGATGATAATTCATATGTATACCAAAAAAAATGTTCTGCATCTTTACAGAGAATAATTATTTTTTTTAACCAAACATAGGGTGTGAGAAGACATGTAATGTAAAATCTGTTTCATTCATACTGGACACTAGAGGGCAGCATTTGTATTAACTCTACAAATGCATCACAGAAGAAAAAACATTTTCGTATCACTGTAACTGCATAAAAACGAGATAGAAATACTTAACCTGATCATACATGAAGATAATAAACACACAGTTGTGTTAATATATGGTTTATCTGTGTTCCTCAAGCCATCCTGGGTATTTTAAAGGAATCAAGTATATTTATAATGCAATGCTAAATGGCATAGCTTTTCTAAATACGATAAAACAGTAGAGCTGTGGTGAAAAATTGTTCGAGAAATTGATTGTTAGATTTTCAAAATGCATTGCTAATCTCTTTTGAATCAATTCTGAGTTTAGTTTTTAACAGTGGATGGGACCTATAAAATAATATAATTTCTTCCTTATTCCATTACATGAAAACATGTCTGGTCACAAAAATAATTCATTTTAAACCAGAAAAATATTACATTGACGTTGTTGCTGGTGTAATAAAGTGAACTCTGAGTATGACGATGTCCGTACATCTCTGTAACCAGACACATACAGTAAAATTCTGTATTACACACATGGTTCTTTAGTACATTTATTTATTTCTCAGACCATTTTTGTCTCACAGTAAAGCCCTGACCAACCATTTCCAGATTGTAGGTTTTATCCTTGCTAAACATGGGAAGAATAATCACTATCGTGGGGAGAAATCTTTTTTTATTGCAGACAATAAGCTAATCGCTCATTCCTAACACAACGCCACCCATGTTTGAATTCTGCTTCATTCTAAATTAAAACCTCACATCTTGGCTAGTAGGACACAGTCATATTGGCTCTTCTGAGTGAAATATCAGCCTCCCTGTGGGACAGACTGGGCCTCACACACTATGAAATACCGTCGACTCGCTTCCGGCAAATCTGGGAGACTCCCAGGTTCATGGGAATAAATTTCCGGTGATGGAGTGAGAACGCAACTAGTGACTCCTGGAGCTCACAGAATGCATGTCCTTCAATGGAAGCATACTGCCTCAAACGTTTTCCTTTGTTCTCTAACATCTAACCTCCAAAGGGCTGAAAGTCCTTGTTGAACAGGCTCCAGGTTCCAAGCAGCTGCAGGGTTTTCAAATAATGATGCCAATCTTCCTTGTGTAATATGTATGATTACAAACACATTTCTCTGTCAAACCCCTGGGCACAAGAACCATCAAAGAGGTGAACAGCAGGTGCTCGGAGCAAAACCGTAACAAAATATTGCCTAAAACCTTTGCAGTTAAAGGCATGGATAGATTTCATCAGGCACTGATAGATCAACACACAGACTACAAAAGGGGCAAATAAGTCAAATAATTAAGGCAGTTTCCTACCAGTTTCTAAAGCCTAAAGTACTTTTTTTTAAAACATTTTTAAGTGTATGTTAGCATACAAGCACAGTCGAGAATACATCCTCTTTCAAAGGATACTTCATCTGACAGAAACTTAACATTTACACTAGAAAGGTGTGTCTGTGCTTCATTCCAAAGTTTATGAGCAGGTAAAATGTGTTTTTTTGTTTCTTTCCTAAAACTTCATTGATCTTGATTTTTCATGAATGCGGTTGACTAATGCAATACCGAAAATTCAATCATTTTTCCTCAAAGATGTTTCAACAAGTAGGTCAATGCACACACATAGAGAGCTATGGTAAACAGGGAAACATAAGTGTTCAGCATACCGCCATATATTGCCGTGCATTGAAAGCATACAAAATAAATACAAATAAATAGATTTATCATACGTTTAAAAATGGTAATATTAAATGCTTATGTGGTAATATATTTTCAAACAATAGCAGGTAATATGCAATGGATCTGCTAGTATTTATAAGTATATGCTAAAATAAGTTAATAAAACAAATTCTAATATCCATGTTAGCTTTGGTCGATTAAATAATATTAAGTTAGAAATACTAGTGCACATTCAGCATGCAAATTTATACTGTGGCAAATAATAAATTTGACATCAGGTGCACTGCGCATGTGTAAATTTGAAGTATTCTTTGGCTATTAATGCATTAGGAACTGCAATAGAGCTAGTACATGTCTTAAAGCTGTGAAATCAAAATAAAGGTTTTTTTTTTTAGATGTTAGTATCAGTATGTTAAGTCTTAGGGTGTACTCACACTAGGCACGGTTGCCTTGAACTGAGACTGTGACTTTACATTCCAACCCCGAGCAAGCTTATGTCATCGATGTAACTATTTAGAAGAGAACAAGAAAAGTGCTCTCACTCAGTACAATGGAGATTGCTTTAGTTATATTGTTGTGTATTATTTTGAGTTTGGGACACAGTGACAAAGGGAGAAATATTATTCTGAACAGATCCACTGCTTTTGGTGCTCATATATTTTCATAATACTCATCATACTGCACATATTAGGAGGTTTGCTGGAGTTGGCAGCTGAAGTGCACTGAGGGGTTTGCATCTTTGATAAACTATAACAGTTCCCGTTCATTGACAATAAGTATGAGTTATGAATTCATATATAACAGTCCCTTAAAAGTGACTTGGTGTCTTCAGTTTCTGCATGCGTACTGCACATGCGCTCAACCGAACCACCAAGCCCACCACTTCCAAGTGGGCCAGGACTAGCCAACTGAACCGCGCGGTTCAGAGAACTCACACTAGTCAAATGAACCAGGATATGGGGGTCTTATATGCTCGAGCACAGTGCGGATAAACTAGTGGGAGTACACCTTGAATGCAATCTATGGTAATATAGTGTCCTCCAAAACAGTGACTAAATTCACATTTAGAAGATATAAACATCCAAAGCTTACAGATGTCACTTCTGCCTAAATGGATCAACAATTATTTTCTATGTTACCTCATTCTTCAGTTTCACATTAAATCTTCTGGGACCAATCAAATGCTCTATAGTTTCTGACATGTCACGCATCCTTCAAGACACTTCTTGATGCTTGAGTTCAAACACTAACACTGGCAGAGCGGTCATAAAAAACGAAAAGCTACTGGCTGTTTTTTTAAAGGGGAGGAGCTACTCCATGTCCCTCCCTGTCTTCATGTTTCAGTTGAAATTACGTCACACATTGAACAAAAATGCACATTTCAAAGCACTTCATGGGACCTTTAAATCAAGCTAACGTAATGTGTACTCTGATACTTCGTGATTCTGTAAGCATGAAAATATGTATACCAAAATGTTGCAAGTAATGTCGCTTCGGATTATCAAAACAAACATACCAAAACTAGCAACCAAACTCTTTATTTGTGAAAAGCCATGTTTTGACTGCAAAATTGCAGTGATGTTGTATATAATTTGATGCAAAGGCAAAATGCCATTTTTTAAATAATATCAGACATATTTAGGTAGGTGTGTGTATTGCATACATTTACATTTTGACTACACATTTTCTGCAATCTTGTAACTACACACTTTATCTGGGGACCTTTAAGCACTAGCAAAAACTAAAACCTATCTTTTTCAGACAAATTAAGTGGTGTGACATCCTGTGCTTAGTCCTTTGTTGAGCGAGTCTATATCAGGAAGAAGCACTTTAAGATCTTGTGGCACTTGCAGAAATGCTGTAGCAAGATTCTAATCAGTAGAGCTTTTCTGCTTAACTTATATTAGATTTATTTCTGATCAGTTCTGCCTCTCATTTTCATCTGCAGACGTAATTTTGCTCAAATAACTGAGAAGACAGAGAATGTTTCTTCAGCAAACCTGCTGCCAGCTGATTGGTGGTGAACTCATTACGCAGGTGAGAGAACAGAAAGCAAGGGAAAATTAAAGTTATTTTAATCTCAAAATTGCACAGACTACACTAACAGGAACAAAAGACTAAAATACGCCTCTTATTGTGATTCTCAAATGAGATCAGCATTAGTCTGAGAGCAAGATAAGAAATTAAATCTTCTTCCTTCCATTCTCATTAATCACTCGCAGGCCATATTGCCTTCTAGTTGCAAACTTGCCCTCCAGCTGAATTGGAAGAGCAAATTCCAAAGCTGTACAATGCAAACATCTTGACAGCGTTCTGTGATGCAAAACTCGAATTGACTAGGAGTTTAGCTCTCAGAGATGTTAGCACTGTGGTCTGTGATCAAAAGATACAAATCCTCAAACTCGCATTTCTGAAAACATATCACAAATTAAATCTTTTGAAGGAAAAAACGCCTCACTTTTTGAAAGCTAAGTATGACAGCAAATTAGCTTATACTATAGATGTTATTTGAATTTGACTATGTAATAAGTATTTATATACTAAGTATTTTATAATATTTTTAACATACAAAAAACACTAAAAATGGTGGTTTTCTTATGCACCACAACTAAAGTCTAGAAATACAAAAGTGCTTGATAATTCAAAAAGTGTTATGTCCCAGTGCTTTTTATAACCTTAAACTGCTGTATTATTTATTTGATTTTATGACATTTCACATGCGCCCCAGAGAAGACAACAGCATTGCGAGAAACTGGAAAACAGCTGCTTTACTGAGCAGAACAAAAAGAAAACAATATTCTTCTGCTCGAGTTTAAAGATGACACAACTGCTGAATCATTCCATGAAATTGGTGCCTTTTTCATTTTCTGAAAATCACTTTTCGATTTAGAAAAAAAGTTGTAAATCATTGAGGTGGTATCTCCTTGGATTATACTATTGTGTCGCATTATCTAAAATCTACATGTAGGTGACTTTTTTTCCACAGGTGTGAAACAACATGACCATGATTCTTGAAATAATTATGGTTTCATCAAACTGTAATTTGTTTATAAAAGGAACTTGTGATGAAAAGATGGTTGAAATACACAATCTGAATGTGCATATGTTATCATTACAAGGCTAAGACAGACCAAAGCATTCATCCACATGAAGAAAGTTTCTGGCTTTTTTGTGATTACGATGGAAATTACACGTTAATGTTAGTAGAAGAATATTTTTGTTCAAGTCATTGTTTGGTCACCTAGACACTTTTTCATGGAACGACCCTCCAGTATAAGAAGTCATCTGACCTGCGCTACTTGAGCGCGGCGCGTCCTGCTGGCGCTCCAAAAGAACAGAATAAAGACCATGACACCTGCACATCTCTGAACCACTCTTTAGTTACTTTGCACTCGTTTAAAGGATCACATTTCTCATGAACTCCCAAAGACAAACACGTGGACCTCTGGCACGGATAGAGCAACCTTAAGGGCGCACGTTAAATCAGTTAATTTTAGTGCTGTGATTTCACCACCTCTCACCTCCGTCTCCAACTGCACCAGCTCCATTTTGGGCCATGGCTCTGCCAGTTGAGCAAGAGGCATTGTGCACGCTCCTTCGGTCTCTCTCTCGAGTCCTCAAATTTGATTGGGAATTTCTTCCGAACCCGTGTATTCCCTGCTGGCACGACCTGATATGTCCCTTTGGGTCAGAAGCAAACGGGCGACTTTCCTCGCTTACAATCCGCGCAGGACGCGCATAATCACTTCGTAGAAGAAGAAAAAACAAAGCTGTTATTCCCGTTTAAATGACGTTGACGGATTCTCCTCTCAGTCCGGTAAGAAAGAGGAGTTGCACAGCCCCGTTCCTGGAAATGAACAAATCTCTCTGACACGCGCAGGTGGACTGGGCTTTTAGAAGAACATGCACTGCGCGTCTGCGGCGATCAATCGTGTCTCCTCCGAGGAAATTCAATAGGAGGTGTTATTGTAATACGGTGGAAAGTGTCTTCTGACACTGACTGTCGGTGTGCACACAGACGCAGAAATAAGGAGCCGATGTTCCCCTCTGAACCGAATCCACAGTGTAAAAGCTTCAGTCGATCATTGGTTTGAAGACAGTTCTCGGCCAGCCCCTTTCTCCAACAACTCCTTTGCTTACGCCCCTCTCTGGACATGTGCTGTTACTGCAAGGCAAGCTCTAAAGCTGCATTTGAGAACCTGTTGTGAACTGGCAGAAACTACTAATGCGAATGTATAGATTGTTACGTTCACATAAACTCTGCTGTAACTAATAAAAATAATAAGCCATGCTTCCCAACCTATAGTGGTTTAAATTTTTCGGTCTCGAGACGGATTTAGCGGCAAATGGCGTGCGCACGTGCGTATCTCGTCACCTCACACAAATAAAAGTATGTCCTGCTGTCCATAGATTGAAGTTGAAAGATTTGTGTCAAAATTAATTGGGAAAAATACCATTTAAACTTGAGGGGATTAATACTTTTTTTAATTATTTCATTTGAGTAGAAGACGAAGCACAACCAAAACAATGTTCTTCCGCAACACTTTAGTTTTTTTAAAGGCCAGAGGGACAAAAGTTACATAAAGGCTACATTTACATGGCATTTTTGGGTTTTAGTAAGAACTGATAAATCCAAACCTTGTGTTTACATGAACAATGTGTGGATTTAAAGTATGGGCTATGTCACAACAATTCAGATTGAATTTCAGACTTTGTTTATATTTGTCAACCAACTTGATCAATTTGTTAAAACAGTCTAATCAAAAAAGTGATCAATTCACAAACTGGGTTCTGAATTCAAAAGTCTAGCAGTTCAATTACTACAAGTTTGTCAGGTAAAAGGTAACATTTAGGCATTTGTTTTTAATCACTTAAACAACAACACAACCAATTTCCTGAGTAAAATATATTTTCAACTGCATCTGACTGGGCACGGGAAAGCATATCATCCCAGGGCATTTCTTACAAAAAAACTTCTCAACAAAAGAGAGATCGATGTAACAAAGTATTCCCCAGTACTGGAACAAGTAGCCTATCTCCTTTTCCATCATGCCAGGAATGCGGTTCCGTGTTCTCAATTGTAATTGTCTTGTAGGCTTGCCCATTTTGTGGCGAGGCAGTGATATGCCAATACCTCTTGACTTTTTATTCTCTCAAAGGGAGCAGAGAAGAGCAACTGTTGCTTCTCGCTGAGAGTGGTTACCACTGGCAACCACAGACCATCTGCCAGCGTGCCGGTGAATCTGTTGCCAGAGTAAAACAGAGTATGAATGGCCGCCTTTATGAGTTGGTAGTGGGTGGATATGGAGGGTGCATTGGTAGAGGACCATGTTTCATTGAGTCAAATGATGGCACAAAGTACAAAACGATTTTGATGGCACTCAAATACACTAATGATAATGTAGGGCTTTGTTAGGCTAAACTGTGACATTTTTAAAAAGGCATCCAGACTAAGACCTGCAAGTGTGGATATAAAGACAATTATAAATCCTTCTCACAAAAACAAACCAAGTATTGCAAACAACACTGGATACCCTCTGTTCATTATGTGTGTGTGTGTGTGTGTGTGTGTGTGTGTGTGTGTGTGTGTGTGT
>CAIGQV010017386.1:12167235-12197503 GCA_903798115.1 Danio jaintianensis
TATATATATATGTATATATATATAAAAATATATATAATGAACATATAAAGCTGGCTATTGATTCAGAATCAGATGTCCCCATTTGTATTGATTCAGTACATTTTATACACATTTTATACACATTCAAGTTTTAATACATATTATAATAATATTTCTGAAAACAAAAAAGTCATTATCAATTTACAGATAGTGAACTGATGCATATAAATAAATATAACAAGAAACTTTTTCAAAATTTCAGTTGGGTACATTAAAACAGAATCCACCTATATATTTCAAAGTCATACAATGAATAGGCAGATTATGGCATATAGTATCTAAAAAAAATCCATGTCTCTTGATAATTAATATTGAATCAACCACATTTATTTTAAAAATGACAACATATTTCCCAGATTTTTTACATTCTTACTCATAACCTCTGCCAATGTGATGGACTTTAATAAGAACTGTTCATGAACGTGAATGTTTCTGTGTGATTTACTTTGATTTATCTGTCTGGTATTTGTGTGTGTGTGTGTGTGTGTTCCTCAGGTCTGGATGCTCCTCTACAGCAGTACCCACTCTCTGAATGGCAGCTCTCCGGCTCAGATCTGCTCCAGCTTTCTTCTTCCAGGCTGGAAAATATTGGAGTGCACAAAATTGGACATCAAGAGCTCATATTGGAGGCTGTGGAAAAACTCTGTGCTTTGGTAGGACCTTCAAGAATTGTCTGCGTGTGTTAGTCTCTGTGAGGATGAATGCCACCAATGAACCAAATAATCCCATAATTCATAGCATGTTTATTATTACTAACTAATTTTAGCCTATTGGAGAGCTATAAAGAGGATAAAGTTTGGATTTGAGTGTGTGATTTGTGAAAACAGGTGTTTGTTTTTACTATAATCTTTGCGATATTTCATAATCTGCTATTAAGAATGTATAATTTAGGGCTGCACAACATATCATTTCAGCATTGATATTGCAATGTGAACATTCACAATAGTCACATCGCAGGATATGCAATGTTGAGTCTGGATTATAATTTACTATTGTCATATGTTTTTGAGGGCCGTGACTGTTTATTTTAAAAGCATTTAGGCATTAGAAACTGTACCGTTTGTAACTTTAATAATGATTAATTTTATTTAATTATTTATACAACAGAGACTATGCAGTATTATTTTACATTTGATTATTCAAAAACTGTATACCTGAATACTGTTAGACTCCCCGGAAAACAATAAAAAACTGTTTCTTTTATTTGTATCTTTTTCTTTATGGTATTTATCTATGCTTGTAGATTGTTTATTATGTTTTATGCAAATGCACCTTCCGAATCACTCCAATCAATTAAAAATGATAAATTCTTTCCAAATAGAAATAATCGAGTCATCTGGTGAAAATGTATTCATATCGCAATATAATCTGCAGAATAACAAAATATCCTAATGTTGCATTTTTCCAATATCATGCAGCCCCAGTTTGACTATTTTAGTATGACAGTCTATGTACTGTATCATCGGCCTGTAATAGAGCCTCTGTTATGGAGGAGAGGAATGTTTTTGCACTTAAATCAGTCAGTATCTTTATTTAAACACCTATAGCACTGGAATTAATAGTTTTAGCATTAGTCTGTGACTGAACTACTCTCGCTCTATTAGGGAATTTCATTACGTCTGTGAGAGTTGCTCACCCTGCTGACTTTAGCTTTAACACTAACAAAAGCCAAGCCAAATCTCAGAGAACATTCTTTCACAAATACCTTGCATATTTTTATTTTTTACACTGCTTCCACTTCTGTGCTTGTCTTTTGTCATCTGTTTATAGTGTACATTACAAGATTCATGAAATTATGAATAGTGCTGTCTTTTTGCTTCACTTTCTGAGCATAAATGTGATTCTGGCATGTTGACTGAAGCTTCCCCTGAGCTGACAGTGGATGTGCTCCATGTGCTGTAAATGTTTTGCCCGCTGGGAGGATTAATGTGAACCTGATGCTGCCAGAACTCCCTGTGTGTCGTAACAGCAAACGTCAGGCTCAATTGCAGACATTTTTCTATGGAGAAAATAGCAGGAGAATGACATTAATTATTTTTTTATTTAAGTTTGCAAAGCTTTATTTTAGAACTCATAGAGACGGAGGTCACTGAGGATTTGGAGGGAACTGCAGACATTAGATATTCTGAAGTTGAGTGTCTGTGTGTGTGTGTGTGTGTGTGAGAGAGAGAGAAGTAGAAGAAGAAGGATAGGTCAGGACATTTCAGAGTAAGATTAAAAGTAGAGGGCTGCACGGTGGCGCAGTAGGTAGCACGTTCGCCTCACAGCAAGAAGGTCGCTGGTTCGAGCCTCGGCTGGGTCAGTTGGCGTTTCTGTATGGAGTTTGCATGTTCTGGGTGCTCCAGTTTCCCCCACAAGTCCAAAGACATGTGGTATAGGTGAATTGGGTAAGCTAAATTGTCCGTAGTGTATGTGTGTGAATGAGTGTGTATGGATGTTTCCCAGTGATGGGTTGCGGCTGGAAGGGCATCCGCTGTGTAAAACATATGCTGGATAAGTTGGCGGTTCATTCTGCTGTGGCGACCCCAGATTAATAAAGGGACTAAGCCGAAAAGAAAATGAATAAATGAATTAAAATTAGAAGCTGAGTGAAAAATGTATCAATCCTACTGCGCAGACTATGGCTCTAAATGACAGCAAACATTTTGGCTTCACTTCTTTACAGTGGAAGGAAGTGGAGATTTGTCTTTGATCTTTTTTACAGTTTGTCATATTCATGCTTAAAAAACGCACCTTATGATATTTTGTTATTTAGCATGTTGTAGAAGTGCATTTTAAAAAGTTAAATCACCAATTTTTTTCTGTCTGCGTAGACCTACACTGTTGGGGGTGATAGTCTGCGAAGTTTGACCGAGAAGCTGCGTGCAGTGGCACATACTCTGCAGATGAGCATACAGGGCCGCTGGCGTGTCAATAGCAATGATGCTCAAAGCGCCACCAATCTGCCACAACAGGTACTGCAGGCGGTGGTGGACGTCATTATAGCATCCAATGGACTTGTTTCTGTGCTCAACAGGTGAGGATCACACAGTCTACGCCTCAGAACAATGTTTATGTGTATGGGTTTATCATATACAGGTCATGTAGCATAGCGGTGTGATATTTCACACATTCTCAGCCATAATGTGCATGTCTTTTATAGGTATCAGTTTGAACAGCAGACTGGATACACAGCAAATGTGAAAGTCGCCGCTCTGTGTAAAGATCTGGACATCACTGTGCATAAAGTAAGTGTGAATGTTACTGTTGGAGGAATTAAATTACTGTTGTAAAACAGTTGTCATATTTAAAAATATTTTTAACACTTTAGTTTAAGTTTAACCAATATTGGCTGTTTATTTGTATTTATAAAGCACATATTCTGCATGCTCTTATTCTACATCCCTAATCCTAAGCAATACCTACCTAACTGCTTCCTTAATAACTATTTATAAACTGGAAAGTATGAGTTTGAGTCAAAAGTCATACATTTAAAAAATGACTTTTGCTGCTTGTTCGAACTACTTATTTAAAATGAGTTGAAACAAGTTTTTTTTTTTTGGGCCAACTTGATTGTTTTATGTTCAATCCACTTAAATTTTTAAAAACAATTAAGTTAACTTAATCGATTTGTGTTGGGACAGCATGAAGGAATTGTGTAGAACCCAGCATTTAATGGTTTATTATTAATGGTTTATTATTAGTGATTTAAAATCTGAATGTTTGCGTTTGGTGTCTTTGTGAACAATAAAGCCAGACTTCTTTGATTCCATTGGCCAACTCAATATATTTTGATATTGATTTTGATGCTGCTGAGGAACAGCAGCCAAAACAGAGCAGTATCGGACATTTTTGACTATTTAAATTTTTTGGGAACAATTGTCCCTCCAAGGCTACATGAATTTGCTTTAAAAAGACATTCTGCTGATTTTAAACCAGTCCATGGTGGTATTATTTGTGCATCTTGCTCACCTAAATAATTTTCCGAAGAATTTTGCATGTTGTCCAGTAAATGTCTAGTTTGTTTATTTGCACTGTTTGATAATTAAAAAATACACTATAATGCTGAAAAAAAATACATGGTTCCATTACGCATATTCACAGGACTCAAGAGTGCTTAGACTGTCCGAGTGAGAGTGAGAGTGAGAGTGAGAGAAAGAGAGAGAGAGAGAGAGAGAGAGAGAGAGAGAGAGAGAGAGAGAGAAAGAAAAGGGGAGGAGCATTTAGAGTCAGAATATAAGAAGTGAACTATGTTTTGGTTGTGTGTTAATCACCTGTGGTAAGCAGACAGTAGAGGAAGTCACATAATATTCAGTTCATCAGAAGAGTAACTTCATCTGTACTTGAACCAGTAAGGTTAGTTTTTGTTGTAATGATTATTTTATTTTGTCTTTTTACCATTTGACATACTTTCATATAGAAAGATTCTCAAGTTTAACCCACTCTTAAACTAGTTAATGACTTGTTTAAATTCTTTTTTATTCTGAAACTAATACATGTGTAACTAATGAAAAAAACATGTTGACTCACTCGTGGTCTTGTTGGAGATCAGATAGCATCTATTTGAAGAAGTGTGTTTGCTTTATCATTCAAAGGGCATCTGAACCATTTGCTGCATGTTTCTTGCAGATGTCCTAGTTGCCATAAAGTTTCAAGGACTTTTCTGGGCTGTTTGTGTGCTCATAGAGGAAAATAGCATTCAAGTGTTTGAATCGTTGCTGATGTGACTCAGTCTCCACTCTCAGAGCAAATAGCGTTGCAAAAGAGGGGAAGGAAAGTGTGGAAATGAGAAAGAGGCTTAGTTTGTGTGTGTCTGAGTGGAGAAACAATGTGCACACTAAATGTTGACACTTGTTCCTATCAGTTCATTTCTGTCACACTCAAGCACACAGTGTAAATCACTAAGGAGTTGTTTTCTCTTCTGCACTGTTTTGTCAATGAGTTTCCTAAAGCTGATGGCATCTTTTTTTTAAATATAAGTGCATTGTTTTTATGCTTCCTGTTTATGCTACAAACAGAACTCTGTGTGTATTATATGCTAATGCATTCTTGTGTATGCAGCAGTAAGGAATTTGTAAATGTAAAAAAACTGTAAAAGGAGAGTTAATGTCTAAACTGAGAACTGTTCAGGATCACCAATCCTTATATAATCATTCATATTCGCACAGTTGGGTCCAAAAGTCTGTGACCGACAGTGAAAATACTCAATTGATATACACCTGTTCGAAAGTTTGGGATTTTAAAGAGCAGTAATACCGTGAAACACTTTTTGTTTCATTTAATATAGCTTTTTTACATTTTGATCTATTTTAAATGAAACAAAAGATGTTTCACAGTATTACTGCTCTTTACCCCAAAACATTTTAATTGTTATGTGTCTAAGTAGTTACAAAATATGAAAGACAGAAAAATCTCTTCCATATGAACTCCTAGTTCAGACCCTTCAATTATCTATCGATTTACAATTACGGTATGATTTAAAGCATTTATAAAGTGTTTCTGTGTACAGAGTTCATTCTGCTTGTGTTCTAATAAGTTTCTGACATTTGAAACAGCATTAAAACAGGTGTTAGGACACAGATGGGCCTCTGATTCTTCATAGAGACCACGTCACCTGAAGTCAAAGGTCACCATGTCAAGCAAGTCTTTCTCTCCAGTAGGGTCTATGTCATACAATATAGTGACTGAGTCGTTCTCTCTGATGAACAGATATTCAGTGTCTCCAGGGTCAGCTCAGATATGAAAGCAAACTGTTATCATCAGAGATATAATTGCGTCTGAGCATGTTTTGGTGTGTTTGTCTTTATTGGCAGCGCTTCCTTGGGGAGTGTGGAATAATTAGCAGTTAGCTGATGACTGTATTGAGAAAGAGAGCGAGATAGAGCAGAGTAATGAACTTTAAAAGAAGGAGAGGTGAGGGAGTGAAAGATAGATTAATTAAAATTGAGATAAGAGGTGGAGAGTAGGAGAGAGAGGGCAAAATGAGATTCACACACACACACACAAATGCTGTACTAAAATAACACATCAGTGGATTAAAGAGAAAATGTCATGTCGATCAGAGAGAGGTTCTGCGTGTGCTTGTTTTTTTAAATCTTTTTTTACCTTGACTGCACTTTCCCCTTGAAGTTCACTACTGAAGTTGCCTTAGAAATTTTTAGTGCAGTATTTACCGGTTTGAATGTGAGTGGAAATGGCGGTTTTGTTTAATAAACAGTCTGCGTTGTGGAATTTTAGAAGTTGGCTCTTCTGTAGAGTTCCTCAGAGCAAAGGCATAGTTTAAATTCTGGCATTTACTCATGCTCAAGTTGTTCCAAACCTGTATGGGTTTCTTTCCTTCACCAATATAGTGCACTATGTTTTCAATATCGAAAAAGTAGTATTTGTTTGAACAAGTGACTTAGTGACTATTTATAGTGTAAATAAATAGGGGTGGGTTGGTTCTAGTGACCAATTCACTCACTCACTATCCTTCAGATTAGTCCTTGATTTATCAGGGTAGAACTAATTAATTGGAAAGAAAATGTGATGGGAAGCTGAAGTGCAGGGTGATGTCATCAATATTGTTAATCTTTTGATTATACACTATAAAAATGATTAGTTGACTTTACTTTTAAAAAGTGAGTAGACCTATTGTTTTTAAAGTGATTAGTTGACTTTACTTAAAAAGGTGAGTTATCCCGTTGCCTTAAAATTAAGAAAATGAACTATGTGCATAGTTATACATTAAGATTTACATTAAGCAGAGTTAAGTTAAATCAATTTAAGAGTTCCAAGTTACAACTGGTTTACTCACTTTTTCTAACATATTCAAACTATAAGCCAACACTAAAAAAGTACTTTTTGCTGCTTGTTCAAACTACTTATATAAAATGAGCATAATCGACACTATTCTTGAGTTTTGTTTGGGACAACTTAATTGTTTTATGTTCAATCCTCTGAATTTTGTTAAAAAAAAAAAAAAAAAAAAAAATTAAGTTAACTTAATCGATTTGTGTTGGGACAACATGAAGGAATTGTGTGGAACCCAGCATTTTTTACAGTAAAAAAGGGGACTTTAAATGCTGTAATCCTGAATCCCAATTCCCATTACACAAAACATGATGCAATTTGTATATTTCTGTACAGAGGTACTAGTAGGTACAACATTATGGAATGCAAGCTTTAAAAAACATTATAAAACTTTTATTGACAATTTAGTAATGTTTTTCAAAGGGGATACCATTACACCCCTACTATACAACCAACGTTTAACCCACATTGTTGGCTGTCTTATGCCGGAAAACACTTTTCAAATCAAATAAATGGTATAGAAAAAAAACAATAAAGGTCAATGGAAAGCTCCCATCATGAGAGGAAACAAGTATGCATTCTGTTTTGAGAGGTGTAAATGGATTCATGCGGGATGTCAATCAGATCTTTTTTTAGTATCTTCAGGTCTCCTGGTCTCTTACCCGTAACGGATTCATCTGATTGGCTCTGCCTAGAGACTGCATCATTTATATAATTTGTTTTGCTCCAAGTTTGTCATTGTATGCAGCTGCAACTTCAGTCATTTGCCATGCCAGTAAATCACCAAAAAAGAAAGAGAGAGGAAGGTATAGAGAGAGACAACATCTGACCTGTGTTTTATCACTGAGGGAAGCTCTCGCTCTCTTTCTGCAGTGTTCAAAACAGAGTTTATGATTATTATCAGTGTGAAATGAGGAGCTTTAGAAGATAACAAGGTAAAAGCTTTTGAGCTGAATGGAGCCGCTTTGTGTGAGGACATCAGCTTCAATAGAGCTGAATGACAGAAAAACAGCACGACTGGAGAGAAAATGAATATCAGGTGTCTCTCTCTCCTTTTCACTTGTAGTTTTGCATCCAGATCCAGTATATATTTACTCTGCTCTGCATAACAAGACAAATAGGGCAAAGCATTGCACAGGAAAATATCAAAAGATCGATTTAATTGAAAAAGGCAAGGTACTAGGCACTAGGTACATCCATGCACACTCATTCATACACATACGCTACGAACAATTTAGCTTACCCAGTTGACCTATACCACATGTCTTTGGACTTTTGGGGGAAACCGGAGTGCCCGGAGGAAACCCACGTGAACACGGGGAGAACATGCAAACTCCACACAGATATGCCATCTGACCCAGCCAAGACTCGAACCAGCAACCTTCTTGCTGTGAGGCGATCATGCTACCCACTGAGCTGATGCCCTTCCAGCTGCAACCCAGTACTGAGCGTACACTACCTCGTGAACACCCAATGCTGGGAAACACCTATACACTCCCATTCACACACACACTCATACACTATGGCCAATTTAGTTGATTTGAAAATGATTATTTTTGGTCCAATCTCCAATCTGGTTGTAGTGATATGGCAAGTCATTTTAACCTTTATAGTATCTAAGTACTAGTAGCATGAATATAGATACATTTTATAATCCTTTTCTAATCTCTAATTGATAGGATACTCACACCTATCAATTAGATACTAGCAGCCAGTAGTACTGATGAAATGCATGGATGCATCATTTGCAAGAACATGCATTTAGAAATAATAGATAGGGTGAATATTAATTGAATGTCTGATTTCTCAGTTTATAAAGTCTCAATATACTCAATGCTCAAGTGGTAGCAGATATGTCTAAAAAGACAATGGTCCATTTTCCTAATATATATGTATAGTTCAGATTCAGATGTTTTCTGTTTATATCGTTTTGTGATAAAGATTGGATTTGTTATGAGAAATCAGTATCCGGCTCTCTAATCAGCTGTAAGCAAACGCCCTATAAAAAGATCCATATTCTGTCATTCCACCCACTTTTAGCATCTTACTTGCAAGCACTTGTGCATAAAGACCTGTTTGGCAGCACAAGGATATGTTTATCCACTCACCTTGAACAAAGCAGATCATCGTTCTCAATTAAAGTGTCATTTAAACGGCTGTGTTCATCCAAAAATGGAAATTTCCTCACCATTTACTCACACTCAAGTAGAACTAAACTATGAACATCTTTCTTCTGTTGAACACAAGCAACCACTGACTACTCTAGTAGGATGTTGAAGTAGGTGGTTGGCTACTCCAGTTGGGTAACATTCTAACTAGCCCCTAATGTAAAATATATATTATAAGTTAATTCTTTATAACTTATATAAAAATATAGCTTCTTTTATCCATGATGATGATGATGATGATTATTATTATTATTATTATTATTATTAGTAGTAGTAGTAGTAGTAATAGTTATTCTCAGCATAACTACCTATCTTCATTGTTTACCAATCCGAATCCGAAAGCTTAGGCTGCTGACTTGTTGCCTTGCTGCCCTGTCAGGCAGTGACCCTAAAGGCAGCATTTGTGCATGAAGGCACATCGTAAAATAGATTTCAGACAGACATCTGAGGCTGCATAAGGAATTAATCATGTACAACAAATACGAAAGTGCTTTGGTGATAACAAAGGGAATATTTGCTTAGTACAATACTAATTTCTCACAAGAAATGCCATCAAAAGTGGAATACATTGGTCAAAAGCATACATTTACACGCAACAGATGCCCTAGTGGTGTTTTGAGACATTGTTGTGGATTGTGGGATTTCAAAGGTAATGAATGAATCTATGATGCCTTCAAAATTCAAAGTCAGAAGAAAAATCAGAAGAAGGTACCTCCCGAGAAAGGAAGTGAAGCAGAAAATGCAGAGACGTGCCTTGATGCCTTCCTGGCTTGGGAGGCAGCAATTTAGAGCTTTCGGATGCAGACATTTTGCTCTAAATCTGAAGTCCACCTTTATTTATTTATTCAAACCAATGGAAATCAAGGAGTTCAAATGAAATTTGTGTACCAACTGTACGTGTTTCTGTCAGAAGGGGAAGTGACACACCTGACTGATGTAATGAGAAGAGAGCTGTCAGTGTCACACACACACACACACACGCATGCACACGCACATGCACAAACACACATACACCTCCCACGAAATGCTTGCACCCCGTGTCATGTCATATCCTCTCTCTCACACAACTGTGTCCATAAATACACACTTCTGTGACTCAGATTGGTCGACTATGAATCCATTCAACTCATTCAAACAGATCTGAGACTGGATACAAACCCTTATTTGTTTTGGTTTGTTTTTTATATACTGAACTTCATGGCTCAGTGTGGTGTGTGTATTGTTGGCTGAAGTGAGTCTGTTGGTGGTCTGGGATTCAGTGTTTATCTTTAGGGACGTTACATAAGATTTGGCTCATGAGTAAATCTGGTTGAAACACTTTCTGCTGCCACCGATCCTCACCGGCCGACCTAATCCTGTAATTAGACTATGATCTGCATGTTCCAGTCATTACGTATGAGTGTGTGTGTGTAATCTTGTTCTTACTGTAGGTGTTGTTAAGGGTTGTTGGCGGTGCGTCAGATTAAGGAAGTGTTTCATTGAGAGGGCTGAAGGATGTGAATGGGCGCAGGAGTGAGTGTGTGTTTGTAGGCTTTTGGATCCAGAAACTCAGTGAGTGGAGGAAGCGCTTGCATTTTTAGTTAAAATTCTCCTTTCTCGCTCTTTCTTTCCTGTAGGAAACCGCTCTGTTTGAAAAGGAGAAGGACATCATATCCATAGTAAGTTCACTCTTACTTTTTGCATGATTCTTGATTCTTTGATTTAATCATTTTGTCCTTACTATACCAAAGATACATTTCACAGAAATGCTGCATGTCAGATTTGTGGTATAATGTCATTTACCATGAATTCATTTTCACTTATAGTTTACAATAGTTTACAATTCAAAAGGTTGTGACAGTAAATATGCAGCTTATATTTTCTGTTATAGCACTTTAAGTGTTTAAAGCATTGTAGAAGTTGAAGAAAATGTGTTTTTGTGCTAAACAAGAGTCAGAGATGTTGTTGACAAACTTGTATTGTATCTGGAACATTACTTTAGAAAATTTGGTTTTTAAATTTCTATGATTGAATAAAAGTGACAAAACAAATAACTAAATTACTATAATTTTAACTGAAGTTAAAATGAATATAAAAAAAGAAAATAAATTCAGAATATTACTAAAAAGAGCAATGGTTACTCAATACTAAAATATCAATGATACAACTTTACAACATTTATTTGAAATGGAAACCTTTGTAACGTTATCATTGGTAGTCACTATTTTTCAATTTGTTGTGTTGTTTTGAATAAAAGTATCCTTGTTTTTTTGTTACACTGTTTTGCAGTCTCCTTATCAGTTATGCATTTAAGTACTGAATAATATTAGTTAACCATATGTACTTACTATGGAGATAGTGGGTTTTGGTTATAGTTAGTTGCATATCATTGTGTAACAAGGATGTTGTAATTAGAGTTAAAAATGTTACCACAAACTTTGAAAGGGTGTACTGTGTGATATGAAAAGATAGCAGTTAAAAACCAATTAGAAAAGATCCTCCATCTGAAGTTATGCTGACATGTGTTTTCTCTTTCTGTCTCTCTCCAGTGTCGTCAGTTGGTAGCGGTGTGTGATGAGATTTTGACTGTGAGTCCTTTGCCTCTTCTTACACACACCGCACAGCTGGAAAGTGTCGATCTGGTCCCAGCCTCACCAGGAGATCACGTGGTAATTCGTTTATAACCTGATTTCTTTAAAGTACATTATAATTTCTGCTTTTCATTCTCTCTCCACATTGGTGCAATACTGTGAAGTATGGATATCTTGGTTTGGTGTGTAGGGATGTACCAATAATTCTTTATTTTTGGATGCTGATAAGCAATGTATATAGGCTGATAAATACAATCTTGAAATGAGTTTTTTTCTGATTCTTATCTTAAAAATGATTCAGAATTCATCAACCATTTCTCAATTCAAAATTTATTTCTTATTGGGCTGATAAAGATAACATTAAAATGATCACTGATCCACAGATGACTAATATTTCAATTGATAAATAGATGTTTTGATATACATTTTCTGAACCTGAGAAATTGAGATTATCCATCATGTATAAGCCAAAATTTCATTTTATTACCTGCTCAAAAACGATAACATTAAAACCAGTATTGATCTTATACAATATTGATCTTATATATTTTAAAATGTAATATTATATATTATAATGGACATTTCAATGCTGTTTAATTTAGTCCTCCTTTTTACGAATGGCTAACATCTAACCATCATTTTTTTATATAGAGGAACAGATGAAGTTTAAACAAAGGCATCTTCATTCTCTCTCTCTTGTGTCTCTCTGTATCTCTTTTTCTAAACACACTTCAAATCAGACAGTCCTTGCATTTCGTATTGTATTCAGCTAATATGTTGCTAAGGGTGAAGCTATTTAAAGACAGTTTAATTACGCAAAGCTCTTCATTTCTCTGCGTTGAACACAAACAAAGCTCTTCTGTGAACTGATAAATTATTCAATTAACACATTTATAATTGGTTTAATTTTCCACTGGTTCATTTAAGAAGAGTTATACTCTGGTTTGTTTTAAAGGCTCAGATAGTCTGGTGCTGTATCCGAAATCGCCCCCTTCCCCATGCTCTCCTTGACTATTCCCTATATTAGTCCACTAATATAGTCCACTTGAAGGATGAAATGGAAAGTATGGCAATTTGTTTGTGTTTTGCTGCTTGATAAATTTCTCAGAAGGATTAGATTTTTAACTTCCTGGTCAGACCCTGTGATAGTTATTTAACACTAGTGAGCTGTCTGATAATAATGAAAAAACATTTTGGTTTCTGTCATGTATACAAACGTCACTTTAGTTAAATAAATAATATTTTATTTTCAAACTTACACCAATATGATTGCGCTTTAGATGCTATCTTGTGGTCAGATGCATAAATTCATTATGGGTATTCTCTAGCTGTTGAGTGTACATGGGTTGTAGATTGATTATTGCTGTGCGTTGTGGGATTGTTTCAGTGCACTTCATAACATCCACTATGGTTTTGTTCAGCACTAGAACTGGCTGCTCCCTGAAATAGGCGATTTTGGATACAGCCTTGGTCTTTTTTGACATGTTTGAATTGAAGTTTGGGCCTTTATGTTTTGTTTGTCCTCATATATTATGAATACACACATGGCAACACACAGTTATGGTAAAAATGAGAGACTACTTTTCAGTCTCTCTGTTTTTACTGGATATATTGGGTATAGGTTTGAGTAAAGTGTTCATTTTATTTCTATAATAAAGCAAATTATTCTATTATTCTATTTGGAGTGGTCTAATAACCTTTCTTCCCAATTAAAAAAAGTATTTCTGAGCTTTTTTTTCTGAAAATGGCTGTTGGTCAAAATAACAATTATTTTAATTTGTTGTGATCAGAAAATCTAAATTTCTTAACTCATCTGATGGTACAACAAGTTTTTTCATTAGATATTTTGAACAATTTTATTACTTTAAATGACTTTACATTTGTATTTTAAATTCTGAAGAAATATCATCAGTAGTTTGCAAAACAAAACGAATGAACGTTTTACTCAAACACATAACTTTAAATCATAAATCCAGAGAAACTGAGAATTTGCAAGTGGTGTCTAATTTTTTTCTGTAGCTGTTCATTTGCACAAAACATCCAATAAAATAGAAATCCAATAACAGGGTTTTACATTCTTAAGTGCACAATCCATAATTTATTGCCAAGGACAAAAAAAAGCAAAAAACTTGTTATTCTTGCCAAGACACGTCTGTCTCTGTTTGTTTTCAAAAGAGCGATTGTGGGAAAACTCAAATGATCCATATTTTGACTCACTGAGCTGCCATGCTTTGGAGAACACAAGAGTCAGGAAATATAATAACTGGACATGATTGATAATTATTGATCTGACGGATACTAATGGATCCAGTGGCCTGAGGTTAGATTATCCTGATTCATTGTCTCTAAAGCAGGAGGTCTTTGTACTTACAGCACATTTTAAGCAGAATCAATACAATTTATATCCAGCTCAAGCTGACATCTGATACTGCAGCCGATTCATTGACCAGTGTCCGTTTGAACACGCTCCCTCATTTCCCCCTTTGAATTTTGATCCATAATTCCTGCTGATCTTGATGGCAGGAGGGCCGAGTATTAAAGCAGAAGCAGCAGGGTTCACGTACCAATTAGCAGCCCATATTCTCCGCTCGCTTATATGAGCCAATATCAAATCCATTAATTCGTAGTTCAGCTGTGGAGTAAGATATTCACGGCTTGATGTGCACATTATTTCTTTCACATAGGGAATTGAGATCACCACCACAGGATCCAGAAATCATTTTGTCACTGGAACACCAACTGAGGTATATTTCATATATTTTGCAAAAATTCAAAGGAAAAAAGGAATCAAAAGTATTCTTAATGTATTTTTTAAATGAAAAAGCTTATAAGTTTTTTTCATAATCAAATTAATTAATTTGCCCTTAATTTACTCACCCTCATGCAGTCCAAAAATGTGGTTGTCTTTTTACTGTAACAGAACATTAAAGATGAAAATGTATGCAATAATGTATGTGAAAGTCACAAATACAAAATGAATACATGTGGCTCCATATGATACATTGAGGTCTTATGAAGCTAAACTATTCATCTGTGGAGGAAGCTGAACATACTTTACAACAACATTAACTTTAATCTTATTAAACTATTTCCTGCACAGACTGATTGTTTTACTTCATAAGACCTCAGTGTATTGCCAGCAGCCACAGGTATTCATTTTGTTTTTCCTGTATATGTTTAAAGGGATACTGTAGTTCACATGAAAATTTCAATTCTGTCATCTTTTGCTGACCCTACACTTGTTCCAAACCTGTTTGAGGTTCTTTCTTCTGTAGAACAGAAAATAAAAATATTTCAAAGAATGTTAGAAACCGGTAACCATTAACTTCAATGATGTTTTGTTCCCGACTATGGATGTCAGTGGTTACCGGTTTCCTACACTCATAAAAATATGGTTTGAAACAACTTGAGGGTAAGTAAATTGAATAAATGTTTCTATTTGGGTGAACTATCTCTTTAAGGTGCAATTGGCCCAACCATTGACTTGCATTTTATGAATCATCAAGGACCAAGGACAAGGACAAGGACAAGGAGTTTCATCAAAAAAATATTTTTTAATGTTCGGCTGGAAAAAAGTCACCTTGGATGTCCTTAGGGTGAATAATATATCAAAAAATGTTTTTAAAAATCTTTTCAACTCGTCCCCTGAATTGTCTACTGGGAGATGCACGAGCGTGGGTTTGAAGTTTGCAGTAAACGAACCTGTAAATGAGTTTACACCACAAATGTCAGTCAGAACAGAGTGAGCAAAGATTCACTTCCTCTAAGCTCATTCAAAGGTGTCTGGACTCCCTTTAAAACTGAAATCTTGGGTTTTCCTTTGTATTATGATCTCAGAGAATAAAACAAAAGAATGCTTCAAAGTAAACTTTTTTCTATGGTGTCGGAAACTGGGAAAGAGTGCGATGTCATTTACTTGAACACTTTTCATTCATTAACTGTCACTGTCTCCACTACTCTTCTGATAAAGTTTGGTGTCAGTAAGATTTTTAAAAAAGTTTCTGAAAGAAGTATCTTATCCTCACCAATTAATTTGATAAAAACACATATCATAATAGTAATATTATGATATATCATTACAATTTAAAATATCTGTTTTTGTTTTCATATATATATTGCTGTGATGGGCTTCAGTGTCACATGACCCTTTATAGAAAACATTCTGATTTGTTGCACAAGAAACATACATTATTATTGATGGATTCCAGAATACTAAAAAAGTTCTAAAGAACAGTATTTATAGAAAATGTTACTAATTATGTATTAATAGAAAACTTTGAGCAATTGAAAAGAATATCACCCAAATAAAAGTATTATAATGCTTTTTTTTTAAATCTTACTGACCTCATCTTTTGAATGGTGCTACTGTATAATAATCATCCAGCCTTAAAGGTGTTGAAATCCAGTTCAAATGGGCATACATCTTTTACCTGTGGTGGTTACTTCTAAACCATTGTACTTTTTTGCTATGCCTTTTTGGTACTGATATACTCAGAACTGTGCATTAGAGTGCTCTTTTGTTTTACGCAATCATAAATCTTGTCTTACAGTTTCCAGCAGAGATCTGTGAGAAGATTTTAGAGGGGGATGAAGTCATTCAGGTCAACGGACAGATAGTGGTAAGTGGTAACCGTTCAATGCTAATGATGTTTTTATTGTTACGCTGGGTTATTTCTATAAAGACTGCTGTAATTATAAAATTAGCCAGGGGTCTAATGAAGCACAGTGAGACTCTTCGTTTCACTGAATGGCCCAATGCTGTATTTGAGCAGATGTCTTTTTTCTACTAAATTGGATCATCAATAGTTTGTGGCCCAGTGTCCTGTAATTACTGATTGGCTCATGAGAAAAACAGTGGTTATTTCAGGCAAACTAGACCTCTCGTTGAAGCAATGTAAATGACGTATCAATTTCCAGGTTGGCTGGAGCAGGAAACACCTTGTTAAAAAACTGGAAGAAAATCCAGATGGAGTCACTTTGGTTGTGAGGAGGCTTCCAGGATTCCTGAAACGCAAGGAGAGCCGAGCCAAGTCTGAGGTACTGGAGGCGTCTTTTTTATACGTTTAAAGGGATAGTTCACACAAAATTACATTTCTCTCATCACTGACTCTCCTTTCTACTTGTTTCAAACCAGTTTGTCTTTCTTTCTTCTGTTCAACACAGAAGTATCTTTTCTTTTGTATTTTTGAAGAATATTGAAAATGGCTAGCTATCCATAGTTGTTGTTTTTTTCCTACTATGGATGTCAGTGGCTACCGGTTTTCAGTGTTCAACAAAGGAACCTGTTGACTTTAAGATTGGCAGTTTCAGAGACACTGAAGTGGCTTCATATTTTGGGCTATTTCAGCTTGACACATGCTCGACAAGATAAGATTTTGTTATCAAATCTGATGCCCAGACCAGAATTTCTACACTGTTATTTTACAAATTAACCACATATAAGAACTGAGATTAGCTGTCAGTGGGGAAAAAAGCATTAACAATTTAAGTTTTAACTGTTATGACATTGTATGTGGAAGAAAGAGATGTTTTTTTACATAATGCATTATTACATCATAGTTTTGATAACATAAAGTCAGATTTATGACAGAAGTAATTCATCAGCAATATTTCAAGCTATGACTTTGAGTCTCATAATTAAGTGTTTAAGTCATTTCACTTGTCATAATTATACTTTACATAATCATGATTTTCTTCTTACCAAATATGATCATCCCCATGCAAGGGACACCCATCCTAAAATGAAAAAGCCATCTATATACAGTTTCCTGTATTAAATCTGAGTTTATATTGTGTAAAATTCATATTATAAATAGGTCTAAAATATGATTTGGAAACAATTTATTTTCTTTCTTTCTCATTATACCCTTACTACTAATAATACTGTTTTTAAATATGTCCATATTCATTTATATTATTGTAATTTGTATGTTTTGTTTTGTCATTGCATTTTTCAATAATTCACAAATTATTTGTTATTTATTTAATTTTACGCATGCATATAAATTCAGTTATTTTTGCTGTATGTCTGAACAAAGCCAGAGTGTTTTGACCGAGTTAATAACCAGCTAGACATGAACACATGAGTCTCATGTGAGGAGCTGCAAGCATTTTACACTGTTGGTTCTTTTAGCGGCTGCTTTTTGCAACAAATTTATTGACGTCACATGTTCACACGTCACACGTGGTTGTGTTTGTTCGACGAGCAATACACACATTTCCTCTTTGTGACACCACAGCGAATACTCTTTTACCTGCAGATCCACAATTACAATAAACAAATGAAAGAGTTTATAATTTGAACTTGGTGTGTATTGAGGATATCGTCATGACAACAGTAATCTCCTACCCGTCAGTCTCCTGTGGCTGCAAAAAAATATATATATAAATATCTACAATATATATTTATATCTGATCAGGTGTGTGTGTCTGTGTGGTGTGTGTGTGATGTGTAGTGTGTAATAGCAGTGATGTGGCTTTTAAAATAATTGGGTTTGACGTGACCCTGAGGGACTGAATCCTCTAGGATTTCTGACAAACACACCAACCTCAAACTGATGAATTCAGACACAAGATGTTCCCACAAAACTTTCTGAGCTGTCATGAGCATTTTATAATGCTTTTTCCTTTTGCTTTCATTTTAAAGACTTAAAACGAGTTAGATTAAAGAGTAATCTTCAAGTGTTCATTTTTTTGTTTTTATGTTTAGTTTTGGTTATTTTAGAATTTAGCTGAAAGATTTAATAAAATGTCTCGGCTTAGCTGAATGAGTTTTTAAAAATTGCGTTCTTTTATGGTTGCTGTAAATTTTGGTAACACTTTAAAATACAGTTTCATTAGCTAATGTTAGTTAATGTATTAACATGAATAAAGTATGAACAATACTTGTATTGCATTTATTAATCATAGTTCAACATTTACTAATGCTTTATTAAAATCTAAGGTTGTGCTTCTTAACATTATTTAATTATTTAATTAAGTTTATGTAAAATAACAAATGACAACTTTATTTTCATTAAATAAAGTTACTGTAAATTAAATTCTGTAATAAATGTATTACTCATTGTCAGTAAATACATTAACTAACCTAACATGAACTAATTGGCCATCATTTTAAAGTATTACCTACGTTTTTTTCTAGTAATTAAAATCATTTTATTGTTTTATTTTTGTTAAACAATAGTCCTGACACATTTTTGTAGTTTTAAGTAACAATATTTCTTCCTGTTTTAATAATGTTTTAAAGTTTTAGTTATTTCATATAATTGTGTGGTTTTGTAAGTTTTAATGTTTTTTATCAATATGTCTAATATTTATTTTTTATCAATATTTATTCCGTTTTAAGTCACACATCGCCACATTTGAATTTTTCTAGTTTCTGAACAGTTGTAAAATATTGAACTTTAAAGTTTTTTTTATTCCATATAACAAAAACTTATGGGAATAAATCTCTTTCAAACATGTATATGACAGAGACCCTAAAGGCATTCTAAATCTACAATATCAAAATTCTAACAAATTTGTAAGATTATATATATATCTCAAAAATATAACTGAAAAGTTTGTTTAAAATAACCCTAAGTTAGATATTATATTTGCATTGCCTAAAACCAATTATAGTTACTGCACTCTAATTAAATTTAGATACCATTAAAAAGAAATTGCTTTCATTTTTGTTACTATTGCTTCACAGACACAAACCTCACTGGAAGCACAACAGACTTACCATGATCCTTCACATGACATGAACATGTGCACATGAACTCACTGCCACACACACCTCCATCTCCATCACCACAGTAAAAAGCCGGGGTTGAGTCAGTCTGTGTGGTGACAATGGGTTTTTCCAATCATAGATCTCTCATATTCTTTGCTTTCAGAGAGAGGAGCCTGAGGAGGAAGAGGAGGAGAAAAACAGACACTCTCTTTTGGGGAGGGTGGCAGCTTCAGTCCGCTCTCTGTCCTTCAGGTGAGCTCAAACATGTTTCTGATCATCTATTTACAGGATTTTCAGCTCGCTTATATGATGTTTATTGTTTAAACATTGAGGAGAAGAAGTGGTCAAAGTTAAAGGTTTTACAATATGGTAGGTTAAAATAGGATAGTTTTTTCTGCTTCTGTCAAATGCTTAGCACTGATTCTGTTTTCCATCTTTTTACTCTTTTACAGTAAAGCGTTCTGTGTATAAGAAGTGAAAGTCTCCATTTCTCTACCTATGTTTCATAAACTAAATTCTTGTTTCATAACTGTTTTCTGTGAGCTACAGTGAGGACATACGAGCTTACCTTTATCTCAGGTCTGTGTGTATGTGTGTGTGTGTACTGGATTTGGTGGTTTACAAGTTGACCTAGTTGTACTACGATGCACTACTGTATTACGGTGGTTTATGCCTGATGTCCTTGTAATTCAAAACGTCTTTTGACATTCAAATTTTGCCACAGATTTCCTGTGAGGGTTGGGTTTACGGGGAGGTGTGGGTTAATGCTTTATAGTTAGCGTTTTTTAACTGTATAACATACATTACACCTATGGAGAGTCCCTGTAAACCACCAATACCAACATGTGTGTGTGTACAGTATCGGTGCACTGGATTTGAATGTGAGCTATAGTGTTTGTTGTGTGTTTGAGTCAGTTTTTATAGTATTAAAGCTGCTTCTGTGTATCTAGCACTGCAAAGGGCAGCTTAGTATTGTTGATTTATTTTTTTGTTATATGCTGATAAATTGTGTGTGTGTGTGTGTATATGTATGTATGTATTTATGTGTATATATATGTGTATATATATATATATTCATTCATTCATTCATTCATTCATTTTTTTTTCCGGCTTAGTCCCTTTATTAATCCGGGGTCGCCACATATATATATATATATATGCGGGCGACACGATGGCGCAGTGGGTAGCGATGTCACCTCACAGCAAGAAGGTCGCTGGTTCGAGCCCCGGCTGGGTCAGTTGGCATTTCTGTGTGGAGTTTGCATGTTCTCCCTGTGTTTGCAGGTTTCCTCCGGATGCTCCGGTTTCCCCCACAAGTCCAAAGACATGCGCTATAGGTGAATTGGGTGAGCTAAATTGTCTGTAGTGTATGTGTGTATGTCCTGGTCCTCCAGGTTGGGGGTTGAGCGTTGGGCTAACGACCCACCTCGTAAAAATTGTTACGAAAAAATGTTACGAAACACCAACATGGTGTGGCTAAATATCAACTTTGATATAAACGGCCCTGGGAGTAATTAAGAGCATGTCTTTGGACTTGTGGGGGAAACTGGAGCACCCGCAGAAAGCTCACACGAACACGGGGAGAGCATGCAAACTCCGCACAGAAATGCCAACTGACCCAGCCAGCCGGGGCTAGACCCAGCCAGCCGGGGCTCGAACCAGTGCTACCCACTGCGCCACCGTGTCCCCCTCATATATATATAAATATATACACATACACACACACACACACACACACACACACACACACACACACACACACAAACACACACAACCATACATACATACATACATGCTATACATGCACATGAGCACAGGCACGGGCAGTCATGGCCTAATGGTTAGAGAGTTGGACTTGGGATCCCAGTTGGAGTTTTGGATCTCACCAAACCCCTAACTGCTCCGCGCATAGCCCACTGCTCTGTGTGTGTGTTCATGAGTGTGAGTCGCTTGGATAAAAGCATCTGCTAAATGCTTAAATGTAAATGTTAAATGTAAATGTATTTCTGTACCACAGATCAGCGACAGACGGCACACATCATTTCAGGCGGGAGAAATCAGCTCTCACTAGTGATCAAAGCTCCAATGAATATCAGTCAAGCAACTTAAAACGGCTTCAGTCAGGAACAGGTAAGAGTCACTGGAGACTGTAGAAAAAGCTTTAAAGACATCTGCCCATGTACCCATCTGACATCTTAAAGACATCTGAGTCATATTGATGGTAAATGCAGACCCTCATCACTTCATCAAATACAGTGCTCATCACTTACACTGCGAGTCAACACTTTGGGTTTAGTCATTGTTTTTTAATATATTAGTTTATCAAAGATTTCTTACCTTAATTGACCTTAAAGAATTGAATAATATTGCACAGTGTTCTGTTTTCCAAAAAAAATTCTATTGACCAAAAATGCATTAGTTTACACAAAAAATAATTAAACCCAACAAATGTTTTTAAATGTTTCTTGATCAGAAATCAGCATATAACAATGATTTCTTAAACATTATATGGCTTTGTTTTTGCCAGAAAATAGTTAAACAAGATTATAATAAATAAATAAACTTAAATATTCATAAATGAAAAGGACTTAACCTTTTTATCTTTTATTTGAACCTTGTTAAATATAGTAGGAATGCACAATATTGAATTTTGCTGATATTTTCAAACTCCCTTTGGCTGAGCTGATGCTGCTATCTTTTCTTTTTTTGTATGAGAAGTGTTAAATTACAGGTTCATGTACAGTCAGGTTTGAGATTTTTATTCCCCCTAAGTGTTAGCTTTTTAATTATAAAAATCTGACTTGTGATTTTATGACCCCAGTTGATGCTTTGTTTCTAGACAGAGCCAACTATTTTTCTTTAATATTTATTAGTGTAACACAGCAGCCCCTATATAAATTATGCATATGGCAGTCACTATAACCCAGGAGGCTTCTTGGTAGAGATACTGTAAAGAAAAAGGATTAATAGCAGCAGATACTGAATTAAGATCTGTATGATTAATGTAAGGGTCAAAAAGTAAATCCTATTTTCAAATATTCTGACCAATAAATCAAACAAGAATAAGCATTTTCTTTTTTACATTACTTCGTTCATTTAGTAGTTAGTCAGCAGAGCATGTAGTGTTACAGAAGGGACTTTAACATAATGAGGGATATTCTACAGTTATTCTGTACTTGTGTTTGCTATTTCAAATTAGTAATAAAACAGTTCATCTGAAAAAGGAAGTCCAGCTCAGATTGCTGACTTGATCTTACTATGAGCTATCCAGTCAGCACTTTATGTGAGTTAGCCATGGCCACTTATTTACAAGTATAAATGGAATTGAAAAAATCTATAACGGTTAACAATTGATTCTGCGTTGACCATATATTCTGTCATACCACCCAGCTTTAAATCACTCATTTTATATGAAGACACCACCTACTGGCAGTGTATATATGTATCCTTGACAGGCCTAAACCAGCAAAGATACAAGCACAAAAAAAAACACACTAATCAAAATATTGTTCAATTATCAATGTTGAAAAAAGAAATATGTGAGATGTCATTTATTAGTCATGCTCTTGCTTATAGACTCTCTGCGTGCGAGTCGAAACAGTTTGGAAGTAAAAATATCTGCAGAAAGAAGTCCATCCCCACAGGAACTGAACCGCTCCAGCACCAGCTCCTGCCCTGATATGGCAGGACTAAGAGTAAGAACACTTTGCACCTTTTCCTAGTCAAAAAACAAGACGGGTTTTGGAGAGCTACTGTATTGATTTTTCACCCTTCAGCGTGGTACACTTGAGTGCACCATGAGTCATTGAGAAGTCATTTGTTTGAGTCATTTCATAATAAAGTGTTTTATTGTGCCAGATCAGATGGCATCTGCAGAAGATCTTTTTTAAAACCTGTGATACAGTTAATGATACGTTGTTGTTTTTTTACCACAGGAGGAAAAGGAGAATAAGAAGAGCTCTACTAAAGGTCAGACATGGACATGCTCATTCATTATTTTCTCAAGGTTTTTTTTTTTTTGTCCAATGCAAATGAATGACCCTGTCTTGATTTGTGTTATATTTAAGGAATGCGGACAGTGATGAGCCGCAGGAGGGTGTCCTGTCGTGAACTTGGTCGTCCTGACTGTGACGGATGGCTCTGGAAGAAGAGAAAAGAAACAGGCGTCTTCATGACTCAGAAATGGCAGAGATTTTGGTTCGTCCTAAAAGGTCCGACGCTGTATTGGTATACCAGCCAACAGGTTTGTATGAATTTACTTGTAATTCAATACCAAATTTAATTAAACTTCTGTGTTCACTTTTACAGTTAAAATATTCCCTCAGATCTGTCACTCATTATTAAACTGCCCTGTCTCTTTGTTTTATTCACTTTACTTTCACTTACTTTATGTACATAACAAACCCTAATAAACTTTTCTTCACATGAAGCTAATAAACATGCTATTATGACAGACTGCTATTATGTGAATATTCTTGTGATTTGGACTATTTTTATAAGAATAACCAGTGTTTACATTTGAAATGCTAAGCACATGTAACAATTATCTTTTTCCAAAAAATGATAAAAATTACTTGTTTCTGCCTTATTATAAGACCCTACTTTCGATCACAATCAGGAGTTGTTACAAACTGTCAGTGGTTGTTTAAATTTGATTTTGAGTATAACTGTAGTATTTTTGCTCTCTAATGTTGAAGGGATACACAGATATGGACATTTTGTTTGGATGCAGATAACCAATTTTATTAGCCCTTCTGTGAAATTAAATTGGGTGACACGGGGGCTCAGTGGTTAGCACTGTCGCCTCACAGCATGAAGGTCACTGGTTCGAGTACCGGCTGGGCCAGTTGGCATTTCTGTGGGGAGTTTGACTGTTCTCCCTGTGTTTGCGTGGGTTTCCTCCGGGTGCTCCGGTTTCCCCCACAGTCCAAAGACATGCGGTATAGGTGAATTTAATAAACTAAATTGGCCGCAGTGTATGTGTGTGTATGGATGTGTCCCAGTACTGGGTTGCAGCTGGAAGGGCATCTGCTGTGTAAAACATATGCTGGATAAGTTAGTGGTCCATTCCGCTGTGGTGACCCATGATAAATAAAGGGACTAAGCCGAAGGAAAATGAATGAATGAAATTAAATTGTTTCTCAAATTTTTCCCAGGTGATGTTTGACAGAACAATTTCGAAATCACTGGATTTCCTATAATATTTTTTTCTTTTAGTGACATTATTATTTCTTTTAGTTTGGCTGGAATAAAAGCAGTAGTTATTATTTTTAAATGATTTTTAAGATCAATATTCTCATATATAATTAAGATTTTTTTTTTAGCTGGCTACAGAACAAAGCACTGTTGTCCATTGACTTGCCCCAATTAACCTAACATCCACAGTTAATCTAATTGACCGAGTTGAGCCTTTAAATTGCACGTCAAGCTAAATACTAGTATATTGCAAAATAACTAGTAAAATATTATTCACTTTGGTATCATGCCAAAGACATTAAAAATAATTATTATAACTCAGTTATTTATTCATTCATTTTCTTTTCGGCTTAGTCCCTTTATTAATCTGGAGTCGCCACAGCGGAATGAACCGCCAACTTATCCAGCATATGTTTTACGCAGCGGATGCCCTTCCAGCTGCAACCCATCACTGGGAAACATCCATACACACTTATTCACACACATACACTACGGACAATTTAGCCTACCCAATTCACCTATACCGCATGTCTTTGGACTTGTGGGGGAAACCGGAGCATCCGGAGGAAACACGGGGAGAACATGCAAACTCCACACAGAAACGCCAACTGACCCAGCCGAGGCTCGAACCAGCGACCTTCTTGCTGTGAGGCGAACGTGCTACCCACTGTGCCACCGTGCAGCCTATAACTCAGTTATTATAACTATTATGTTCAAAACTGCTGAAAAAATCTTCTCTCCAATAAACAGCACTTGGGAAATAATTGAAAAAGAATAAACATTTCAAAGGAGGGTAATTAATTTATAATAATTACAATAATAACAAATAGGAATTGTATTAATTTTTGTCTGTGTGTGATTACAAAACACACACACACGCACACACACACACACACACACTGCTGACAACTTGTTTTTAATTTGATTAATCTAATTTTCATTTAACAGTTTATCGTACTATCAAGCTCATCTATATCAGCCAGAATTGTAATATCAGTGTATCTCCGCTCTGAAGAAAATCTATACAACAAAATAATTACGGAAACCATGTTTTTGTGCAGGAGGAGAAGGCGGAGGGCTTAATCAAGATCGGCAGCTACAATATTGAGAGCGCAGGAGAACACAAGAGGAAGTAGTGAGTATCTTCCAGCATTATATAGAACATGCAGCCGCTGGTTACCCATTCATTATCTGCAGGCGTTTCTGTTGACTGAACAACATAAAGCTCCATTCAGCAATGCTGTTTGTGTTCACACTGTATTAAAGAAACAGAAGTCAGGTCTGAGAATGAGAGTATGAGACGCGGGAGGGCAGTTAGCCAGAGATGTGTGAATAAAACAATTACACTTTACATTCCTCAGATCTTCCCCCGCAGAACAGCACAACCTGCCACCATGATGACAAATGACTCTTCATTTTTTCATTAAGCTGCTAAAGCCTCTGCCGCAAGATTAATGATTACTATCATCTGATTTCTTTCTCTTCTCTTTTGTCTTCTAGTGTATTTAAAATGTGCCACCCGCGCTTCCAGAATTTTTTCTTCGCTGCTGATAACGTAACCGACATGAGCAAGTGAGTGTGGCCACAAAAATAAACAAGCATTTTCTCGAAATGACAGCCATTCTTGACATGTTAGAAAGCATTTTGCAAAAAAGATTAGTGAGTAGCGAAATGTCACGGTAAGTAGATCTCGCTGCGCACCTGCAGCTTCTCCTCATGTGCAAATGATTGTGCTTTGACCTTTGAATTTAAATAGATTCATTAGATGCAGGGATGCTGGATTTTTAAAGATAGAGTCTGTAACTTCTGTGATGTAAAAGGGTTTTTAAGTTAGTGTGAATAGACAAGTATAATAAGGGCAATTTCAATGGAATTCAGATTAAATAGCATATACTGACAGCTGAGTTTATTACCCTGTGTGCGGCTTTAGCTGAGTTACTTACTCTCTGCACTGTTTTATTCATTAAATGAATTATGCAAATGAGGTAATGGTGTAAAGACAATCTCAAAATTTATACCCAACGCACCATAATTCCAGATCTTGTGAGTCATTTCTGAGCACTAATGCTGTAAACTACTATGATCTTGCTGGTGCAATTCATTCATAATCATATCACATATCACTTTATATTATTGAGCCAAACATGGTAAAGTGATTATTTGGGTAGCTTAGTTTATTATCTCAGCATATCATTGGCTGATAGAAAAGCTCAATTGTGACCAGAATTTTGTGCAAATGTAATGGAAATATCCAACTAGAGCAAACAATGTAACGCTAGTACATTGATATTATTAGGGTTAGTCGTGGTCTGATGCTTAGAGAGTTGGACTTGTAAGCAAAAGGTTGTGGGTTTGAATCTCAGTGCCAGCAGACAATGACTAAAGTGTCCTTGAGCAAGACACCTTACCCCCGTTTGCTCTGCAGTGATAATTGGCCTCTGCATAATACTTGTAAGTCGCTTTGGATAAAAGCGTCAGCTAAATGAAATGAAATGAAATATTAGTGGACCTGCTACATACGTTGTAATTAAATATACTTGAACTTAAAGGGAAAGTTCACCCAAAAATTGTTATTCTTTCAATAATTACTCACCCTCATCCTGTTCCAAACCATACCTATTTAGGATCAAATCTGAGAGCTCCCTCATGCTCCGTAGACAGCGATAATCCTGACTCAAAGTCAATAGAGGTACCAAAAAACATTGTCAGCAGACCACATGACTTCAGTGATTCAATCTGAATATTATGAAGCTAAGACAATTCTTTTGTGTACATATAAAACAAAAATGGATGCCAGATGCCCGCACACAACTTCATTCTGTTTGAAATAATGCACAGGCATACCCAAAGTAATACGTCAAAGGTGTAACTACATGTGAACGTGTGCCCTATACTGACACTGAGGAGAAGAAACTGTTGAATAAAAAAAAGCTTATTTTTGTTTAATGTTCACACAAAAGTATTCTCATAGCTTTAGAATATTTCAATTGAACCACCGAAGACACTTGGACTTGTTTTTTTTCTGGATTTAATCTAAAGTGTCTTAATTTGTGTTACAAAGATGAACAAAGGTCTCAGGGGCTTGGAACAACATGAGGACATGAGGGTGAATAATTAACAACAATTTTTTATTTTTAGGTGAAATAACACTTTTTAAGTACACTGATTTATTGTAAATGTTCTGTTTGCTACTCAAACTACTTGAAAACATTTTGTGACAATAATTTTTAGTACACAGTCAGATAATTCAACAGCCTCAGTAGTAATTCAGGCCTGAGCAGCTTATATAACAGAAGCACTTCAGATTGAAGATCTCTTTCACACTGCAGGATTTGTCCCATGATGACCAGCTGGACTCAGGTGCTTGTAACCTCTAAATATAGACCTGATGATATGATGTTCACGAGAGAGCCCGGGGTCAGTTAGGTTAGCTATCATGCATCATTCCCCACTCATTTGCCAATTGATAATATTAGTCCGCTCAGGTGACTCAGTTTGTCTCATCAGAAGAGATTTATGCCTTTTATGTCCATTTTTCCAGGCACAGTTGTTCAGATATTCTGTTGCCAGGTTGCACTGGTCGATCTGAGCCTCAGTATGAAAAGCTATGAACTCTAAATTGGCTGTTAATGAGTTTGACCTCATGAGCTTCAGTAAAGAAGTGATCCAGCAAACGCTGGATCAGATGCTCTGTGGCGCTGGAGACAATGTGAATGCTAGAGCTTTTAACCTATTAAACACTCTAACTTTAAGTTTAGCTGCTTATTCTTGTTTCTTTCGACAGCACACATAGGTATTTGTTCGTGTTAAGCATTCAGGTTTTCTGACAGATCAACTATGCCCCCTACTGGTCATCACTCAATACAATACAAAGCAAGTTATGTGCAAACTGAAGCTTGTGAGACATGCAGATTGCCTATGTGATCAATTGGTGTTTTTAAACTGTTCTCTCTTATATTTTTTTTGTCTGTTTATCAACAGATGGATAAATTGCTTAATCGCAGCAATTCAGAAACACAAGAAATATGCCCAGAGTCAGCCAGACAGTGAAGAAGGTATGAAAACAACACATTATTTTTATATAGCTGTTATTTTTGCACCGCTAAATTGAATTGATAACTCCGTTCAACAGAGCAAAATTACATCCGATTTCTGTACCTCCACTGGAAGTCTGTTAAAACTTAAAACTATGGTGCTTCGAAACATCTGCAAAGAAAAGTCAGTGTCTTTATTAGTATGCTGATTAGTAGTCGTTGTACAAACAGGAAATTCAGCAGTTCGTGACTAAAATTATTTCCATAGAAACATCAACATACTTTACAACACTATAAAAAGTATAATATATAAATAAATAATAAATAAATAAATACAACCATATGAATTGTTAAGTAGTTTATTTCAAGTCTTCTAAAGAGACATGATCGCTTTATCCATGTTATTTTTTAATGCAGAAATTAGCTGTTGTTAGGAAATGTGAGAAGAATAATTAAGTGCACTAAATTGTAAAACTGTTTGTGCTAAATACAGTGTATTAATAATTAAAGGAATAGTTCACCCAAAAATGAAATTTATCATCATTTACTCAATACAAACCTGGTTGAGTTTCTTTCTTCTGTTGAACACAAAGGAAGCAAACTTAAGTATCTTGGAAAAAAGCAGTCATTGACTTTCCACAGTATTTTTTGTTCCTACTTTGGATGTCAACACCTGCTTTTTTTTTTTTACAACATTCTTCAGAATATCTTGTTTTGTTCATAAATCATAAAAGTTTAGAACCATTTGATTGTGAGTAAATGGTGATGATACTTTTTTGTAGGTGAACTGTCCCTTCAAGATAATACATTGAAGTAGAATGTTAAGAGATATCAGTTTGCAATATCAAGCATCGTGCAGCTAAAATAACTGGAGGTGAATTCAGACACATTAAATTTACAGGCACTTTTGTGCGAAATAATGTTAATGTGATGAACAGGTTCATGGTTTTTGCATTTAAACAGAAACAAAGCAACATAAATCTATTAGATTGAATTTAAAATGTCTTCATTTGTCATCTGAAAATAAACAACTTTCTTTTGCATTTGGAACAAAATAAGGAAGATTTTCATTTTGGGATCAAGTAACTCAAGCCAACTCTATGTTGGTTCAAATTCTGAGAAAATATGCAATAATGATGAAAAGCTGTACTAAAAAATATGCTTTGATTGTTAAAATGCTACATAAGAGCCTTCTTGGAAACACACATGTATTAAAATCTGCAATCAGCTTAAATCAGCAATCAGTGCTTATAGTTTTTTATATTATTCTGAAAGAAATACATTTATTCAGTCTGTGCTGCCTTATGTTAACACAATTATTCATGCTACATATGCTGCTTTTGTGTTATATTTTCAATGTCACGACAGTCATAGAGGATTTTGGTGTGATTCTGGTTGTGCTGGATTGATGATTGAGGTTTGTTTTGTCAGACTGTTACAGTGAAACTGAATCTGAGGAGGAATCATCACGTTCACCACTTCCTCATCGGAAGAAACTCAATACGGTGAGGATTAACATGCACACATGCACAAACAGAGCACACACTCTCACAAACACACATGTACACACAGTTCTATAAACACATCAAAACAGATGATAATAAAATGTTAATTTCTGGGTTAGACCATTCCAGATTTAATTCCTTTAATTTTTTTTTGTGTTTGTGTGTGGAACATAATGACATTGTTTATACTACTGTTCAAAAATGCAGTAAAAATTATTACAATTTCATTTATATATATATATATATATATATATATATATATATATAT
>CAIGQV010017386.1:12199647-12228720 GCA_903798115.1 Danio jaintianensis
ACACACACACACACACACACACACACACAACTATGCATTATTCTGCAACACATAATAGCATATAACAAACAGTATAATACTTGTTGAAAATAATACAAAAATATCACAAATCAACATTATAAAATAATGTACAATTATCAATAGGGGCGATGGCAGGTCACCCTTGAACAGTAGAAGGAGAAAGTGTGGCGTGCTGTTTTTGGCATCTGTTTCCATGGTGACTCATGGGTTCGCCATTCTATTGAGAATGTCTTGTGTGTACTCTGAAAGTTGACTGAACTGACATAACTTAAGAAAGGATATTTGGGGTTAATCAACTCAGAGTTGAGATGTTAAGTTAACCTTGCATTCTGGAATACACAAGAACTTTATCAATTGGTTTCTGTGTTGACCTGGATATTCCTCTTATTATCTACTGTAATATGAATCTGTGGGAGGAGCTAAACAGGCTTTAGTGGAGGCGGAGTTTATCCACAATATTATGTGGTAAAGTGGTTCATTCCACAACCTGATTGGCTTCAATATAAGCAGTTTTTTTTTGACTGACAACAAAAAATTCTGGAAAACTTATGGAATGTTTTATATTACAATGACCACATATATGTAAAAAAAATGTCAAAAATTTTGATTTCTCAGTTCATGTTCTCTTTTTACACACGCAAACATGATCAGTTATCAGGAATGCGCAATGTTTCTCATTGGGTGCTTGTGTTTTCTAGGCAAAGGAGGCAGAGCTTCATCTGATCAACAGGATCCTGGAGGATTCAGAGTTCACACCGCAGAAGTATCGTCAGTGGAAGCAGTTCAATGAAGAGCTGCTGCAGGACATCGAGAAACTGCACAAACTGAAAGACTCACCCAGTACAGACACAGTGAACAAGGCAAGCGACGAGGCAAGAGCACTGAGTCTGAGTGATGGAGAACAGCTGGTGGATACAGAGGCTTCTGATGATGGAGGCTCCACTCCTACAAATGCACAGGTGCCCATGCAAACGCAGAGCACAGACACAGATGAAACATCTACAGAGAGCTACTTTTACATATGACACGTCTACAGAGCTTGCAATAATGTGACCGTTTTCCTCCTGTGCTGAAGTTATGGGAAACATAATTAAAACAGAAAGTGCAACACTGGGATAAATGTTCGGATCTGAATTGCGTAGTAAGATCTGTCATTTGGAGTTCAGAACTACTTTACACATCTACAAAGAACAAATCTAACTATAGGCACTTGCTATGAACATTGATTATGCTGATGTATGTAGTTTTAAATAATATTTTAGATGAATTATATTGACATGATACATGTTTGTTTTTACTTCAGGTGTGTATGTGAGATTTGCATAAATATGATTGTTTTTTTGGTATGTTCTGACATGATAGACAACAAGAAAGTATTCCTTTTATATGTACATTTTATTATTTTTTTATAATGTAGGGCTTAATTTACATCTGGTATTAAAAGATGCATTTTGTGAAACTGATCACAAGTAGACAACAATGAATATAAGTGCAAATGGGGACTGAAACTTTTTGAGCTTGTCAACTGGAAGAGGTTGAAAACACATTTGTCCGGATTGTGTTCAATGCTATCAAACAACCAGAAAAGATTGCCTAATCTTCACTTGCTGAACTAAGTGTTGTTAAACCACATTAGCAAAGTAGGATTTAAATGTTTAGTTTGTAGGTAATGTAAAAAAAAAAAAAACTCTATGTTCTCTTGTGAAAGTATGTAAATTTACAATAATAGATTGAAAGATCAGTAAAAGCAAATGCTGTAAAAAAAATGTAAGTGGACAAAAGCTAAAAATTAAAAGTGTAAACCTTCATCTACTTGTGATCTTTTTTTACAAAACACATCTTAATGCCAAGTGTAAACAGGCCTAGAAGTTTTCTGGTAATGCAAATCCTGAAAACAAGTTCAGACTCAAAAACTATATTTCCTGAGGAAAAGAATGGATACCTCATTGTGCATAGTGTTTGTATTCAATGCCCAGAAATGGTCATTTCCCCACAATTGCCACACAGTGGCGCCTGTGTTTTGTTCACGAGGAGCAGACACGTCTTCCTTTAAGAATTAAGTGTATATGTGTGCATATATGTGCTGTATGTTCATATTGTTGCACCTGAATCTTCTCTTTTCATCTAATTCTAAAATGTCAACAACTAAAACTTGATTATATATTTTTTCATGTCATTTAAGACAACAACTAGCCATTAAGTCATTATTTTTTTTGTATCAAATAAGAGAAAAATGAACAGTGAGTGTTAAATAATTCATATTTTTGCATCTTCGTGCAACTGTATAGTAATTGGAATTCCCATATATATTATAATTTATTTCATCTTGTTTTAGTTTAAACATGTGCATTGACATTCAGATAAAAATGAAAGATGAAATAGAAACATGAGATTCGAGTCCGTTGCCTTATGTTTATACAAAGTGTACAATTACTGTATTTAAGCAAAGCCAAAGCCAATCTGTTCCTCTGAAATTGAAATGCTCCTTAAATAGTTTATTCTCACCGCTATTAAAATATAAGCTATATTCAAACAGGTACGTTTTGGTGTATATTTTAGTGTAACAACTGATCCGTCTAACTCTTCTAAGTCGAGTATGTGATTGTCTCAATCCAAGTGCACATGCAAACTGAAGTAGACCTGTTAAAAAAAAAAAAACAACTACAACAACAACAAAATCTCATGATGTTATATGATCTCAGCTCCTTGTAATGTGGGAATGTACAGGCCAGGCTGTTGTGTATTTACCAAAACAAGCCATTTGATGTAAAATCACTATCAGTTAGCATTACAAGCCAAAAAATAGTCTGAGCAGACATGATGACTGAAATATGTCAAGCAGTCTGACTTTTCACATGACGTTAGACGCAGGAAAAATATGCTTTGAAACGTTTAATCACTAGCCTAGCGCATACAGTTTTAGTCAATATTTACAACAGTGATTTATCAAGTACAGGTAGTAATTAAATACAGATCAGCATGTTACAGAAGCTCACCATTGGTCAAATGTTTATCAGTCATAAGGCTTGTGTAAAATGACACTATACACAGGTCTCACACACTAGTGGGCAAAGCCCAAAATACCTACAACCTTGTGACGAAGCACATCGCTTTTTAATTTTACAACTTTGGAAAGAATGATACAGTATCATCATGATGAACAGTAAAATCTGCTGTGTCTCTTATGGAAAGGATAATCCCTCTGGAGGTCACATTTGGATAAAATGGGAATTATTTCTTGTGACCTATAGTAAATTGTAATTTCTGTTTTTATTTGCAATGTTATGATTATTTATTTTGAAATAAGATGGCAGATGTAACCTTCAGAGAGCGCAGCCTTCTAAATGAGATACAGCTCATACATTCATTATGGTCTTATCAGCTGACCATTAACACAGGATGCCTCCTTTACGTCACTGCAGAATTAAGAATAGCATGTTGGTGAGACACGCATTTTAAAAGATGATGAAACTTGACGACGTGACATCTTAAAAATATGGCACTTATGTGCAGTACATTCATAAAAGCAGTGAAATGTAGTTCAAAGATCTAGTGCTGGTTTACACAGAATTACAATTAAATTAATTGAATGCAAAAATGCATTCAGCAGGATCCGTTCCAAAAGGCCCACTCACACTGAGCATTATAACCTAAATGTTTTAATATTTCTAGGATTTAAACGCACTACCTATAAAACGCCACCTATAAAGATAACGACACATAGGAACAATTTCATTGGAAGCTATTTTTATGCTGCTGATGAATGATAAAACATTGAGCCAATCAGAATTCTCTTGACCGAAAAGAGCTCAAATTGTGTGCTTTTAATAAACAGAGGATTATCATTGGTGTGGACACTAATATGGCTGTTACATTTGTCATTCTAAGTGTAAATGGATCTTAAAAAAGATGGTTCACCCAAAAATGAAAATTTACTGACCATTTACTCGCCCGGAAGTGGTTCCAAACCTTTATGAGTTTCTGTTTCTTTTGAACGCTGTGTCAAAAACTAGTAGCCACCGACATCCGTACTGGGGAAAAATACTATATCAATGGCCACAGGTTTGCGCCATTCTTTAAAATATCTTCTTTTTTGTTTAACATAAGAAAAAAACAATACATTTGGAGAGCGATAAATGGCTTGCAAAATGTTCATTTTTGTATGAATTTTCCCTTTAAAGCTTCTGGTAACGGTTTAATGTTTAATACTTCAATAAGGTTTTCTTCTGTTTCACATTACTTCATTCAGTTCATTAACACTAAAAGCTGCTTACAACTACTACTCAGTCATGTCATGTCATACTGTCAGTCATGTTTAAACCCTAAGGGTGCTTCCACACTTGATTTGATTGCCTGGTCCCAACCAGAAGTTGATTGACACCCCCTTCCTAGCCCATGCTAGATTGTGTTTACATTGGTGTTTTTGGTTCCATGGTAAATTTGCATTATAAGACTAGCAGCAATTCCAATTCAGCCCTGTTGCCATATAGCATCTTTGCTGTAGATGTCAAAATGAATCAATGCTTGTTTAATTTTACTGTTTTGAAAATTGTACGTTTTCAAAGCACCATTATAGAATGGAACATGTGCATTTATCATAAATTTAATGCTAATTCTTTCAGTTTGTCAGGAAACCGAGTAAACAAATAACTACCAATTCATACCAATAATAGCTCACTTCTACGATCTAGTATAATTCTGTTCACATTAGAAGTGAACCTTACCAGAGTGTACATAACCCATATCCCAGTTCAAACAGTTCACAGATGTGTCGTGAATTCGGTCACCTTATCCAATCTGGAAGTTCTGGAAGGCCACTGACCAGCATATTTTAGCTCCATCCCTATAATCAAACACACTTGAAGCAGCTAATCAAGGTCTTGCTAGGCTTACTAGTACCTTAAATACAGGTATGTTGAGGAGGCAAGTTGGAGCTAAAGTATGCAAGACATGCAGGCACCTTCCAGGTCCAACTTTGGACAACCCTGATGCAAACACTTGGCAGCCTGTTGTGAATCAAATATTCTAGCGTGAAAGCCCCCTAAGAGTCTCTTGAGCTCTGAGAAATGTTGGGTCCATCTAACAGTTCACCGCATACATCTCAGTACTGTCCTTGAGTCTCTGCTTGCGGCAGGATGAACACTTCATGTCTTTGAACCCGTAGAGCAGTGCAACCCCTCCCAGCACCTGTACACAAGCTCCCACCCACCCAAAGTACAGCGACCCGGCCGGGTGAAGAGTTAGCCGGGGCAGCTTGTGTGCATTGAGTCCTTGTGTCTCTGATAAAGTTGAATCCACATCAATCCCCAGCTTGGAAAGATGCCGAGTGTAAACTCCTAATGCAGCCAGACTGAGCACACCGGCCAGCGCCACCAACAGACCACCAGCTGCTGCTACACTCCTCAGTGGAATATCGGTCCAGCAACGGACACCGATACTGGCGAGCACGATCCCTGCTCCGCACAGGAAGAGAGATGAGAGCACCATGCCCTGGACCATTCGAACCCGAGAGTCCCGCTGGTAGGACCCCGACACGGGCCAGCATTCTTTGACCTCAGAGTGCACCACCTGCAGGCAGCTCTCCCATAGGCCATCCGAGCGGAGTAGGAGGAGCTCCGTTGCCCCGCCCCTCCCCGCTGCACCCAGCCGCGCCTGTCCTTCCCTCCACTGTGGTGTGATGGCGGCAGTGAACACCAGCACAAGGCCTAGAGGGGCGAACACCACCCCCATCAGCATGGATGCTGGAGTGTGCATCTCGTCAATGGGTAGCTCTTCAATGTGATGCTTAAGGTGAAACCACTGGCAAAAACCTGGTGAGTAATAAATAAGGTTCAGTTACAGACACTCATCAGTAAAAATATACTCCTGGTTTTACAGATCTGGAAGAGAAAGAGTGCACATATGCATGTCTTGTTAGCTGACGGCTCTCCTTTGAGCTCTAAGAAACATCGTCGCTCCTGGCAACAAGCAGAGTGGAGGTGAATGGCCCGCTGTTGCTAAGAGACAGTAACCTGGACGATCGTACAGCTGCATCTTTTGTGGTACATCTGAAACAGTTCTTAAAATACCAGCCACAGGTGTTAAACTTTGAACATCGCCTTCTGACGCAAATGTGTGGTTGTGTTGTCCTACAAGCTGAGATTTTGAAGTGAATACATTTTGAAACAGAGATATTATATGCAGACGGGAAGTCAGACGGCTGGATGCTCAGAGAGCAAGCCGATGCCTGTTCCACACATAAATCACAATGAAAAACCGTGAATGATGTGATGCTATAAAAAGAGGATATTTTTAGTTCACGTACCCTCTATTTCTCGCAGAGTATTTTCATCATCTAATTGGTTGTTAAACAACATCTTGACAATATCACCATCAAAAGCATCTCCGAGAGAGATATGGGCAGATGTTTTAAATATTTTGGTCAACTGATGCATGAATGCATTTTAAATGACATCTATCATGACATCAATTTTCTGTTCCAGTTACTAGTGTTGCTTGGCAACCCAAAAACAAACATTAAAAAGGCACATTGACACCAGTGTGTTAATGAAAACATACAAACAGAATCTGCCACACCAACAAAAACGTGGCTATTGACTTTCTGATAGCACCTTCCACTTTTGACGTCTGTCTTCTAGCCATACTTGTTATTAAATATCTGGAAAAACAGCATGATCAGAACGATCATAGGCAGTACCTGGGTTTTAGCTTTTCTAAAATTATTTTTAAAATACATCCATGAGAAGAAGAAAGAAGATGAGACTTGATCAACACAGTAAAAAGAAAACAAACATGCATGCTGACCTGGTTATGTGTTCACCCCACAAAAATGGACATTCTGCATGTCTATTTGAAGCACACATAACAGAAAAGTCATGCACTCACCTCTCCGGAGAAGATCACTCAGTGATCATTCAGCTGCTGTATTTTTGTTAATTCTGAGATGGATCCTTCTGCTTTCTGTCTTTTCTTTCTCCCACACTCACTGATTCTCTCTAGTCTTGTGTATGAGGCTTTCCGTACACCCCCGTCCTTCTTTCTAACACACACACACACACACACACACACACACACACACACACACACACACACACACACACACACACACACACACACACACACACACACACACACACACACACACACACACACAGACGCACCAGAACAAACAGCAAGTCCAACGTGTTCTGACTGTAATATGCAGACTGGCTGCTGAACCAGATGATCTAATGAAAGGGAAAAAAACATACACATGAAAAGAAAAAGATGAGGATTTTAAAAAAAACAGCCTCTTTTATTAATCATGGCCATATTGACGCAAAAAAAATAACAACAAAAGTAGATGTACATTCACTTTCACCTTCAGAGGAGCTGACTGCTGAACAAACATGCATTTGACCTCTAATGTCTTTGATAGTATTTAGTCCATGTTTTGGAATGAGTTAACCATCTCTTGTTTTGTTTTGTTTTGTTTGATGGAAGACATTATGTATTAAAAACTATACATTTAGTCTAGGCTCATTTTTAATACTGAACCCACAGACACTAAATCATTTTTAATATGATTTGTATGGTATGTTTTTAGTCACAAAGAGCCTTAAAGAAATATATAAACAAGGCAAAACAGCACCAGGAATTTCTCTATTGCTCAGAAACAACAATAACTGTATTTTTCCGGCATCTGTATTAATCTGTTATGGACAACATTGTGGCTATGATTATGCTGTTATCTATGACCTCCTACACACACATGTGTGTGTTGCTTGATACAGGTAAATACAATTTATGCCCACCAGTTACACTAAATTTATATTTCACTAAATAATATATTTCACTAAATGTAAATATATTATATACACTAAATTATATTTCTCATATTTCTGACTCCACTATTATTAGTTTTTTGCTATCACTATTAACAGTCACAGAATATTCTGTCATCATTTACTCATCCTTTACTTGTTCTAAACCTATTTGTGTTTCTTTCTTATGTCGAACACAAAAGAAGTAAAATAGTAAAAAATAATAATAATAATAAAAAAAAAAGATTTTTTTTTCCTACTATGGACATTGGCAACCAGTATTCTTCAAAATACCTTCTTGAACAGAAGAAACTGATAAAGATTTAAAACCATATGACATAGAGTAAACGATGAGGTAATTTTCATTTTTGGGTGAACTATCCTTCAAAAGTGACAACTGGATGATTTAGTTAGGGTTAGTTTTGGGCTAGGTTAGGGTTACCCTAACCCAAAAATTTAAATGATCTGGTAATTCACTCAGCAATAGGCTGGGGATTTTTAAAATGGCTTTGGGAGTCAAAAAACATACAGGCAAAACAAAATGAATATTTTTTGCTCCCAATGTGAAATGATATGTCTGTGACTGTGCAAGAAACTGAACATTATTATCTTTACCCCACATTCTTGACAAATAATCCTGAACATGCTCACAACAACAGTCTGAATCACAAGCTTCCTGTCACATATGCGAAAGCAAACTTGTGGGATGTTCAGTTTACTTAAAGAAACATCCGACCTCTTTGTATCATCATGGGACACCCATATTAATTTAGTTTTTCCTGTTTATATATTTTCAAAGTAGTAGCTGTCAACTTGCATTTTATTAATCACCAAATACCATCTTTTCAGCTAAAGATTTTCTTTAATGTTCTACTACAGCAAGAAGATTCTTTAAAAAGTGACAAAACACCCGAATATGTAAAGTAATTTTGATTTTATTTTTCTTATAAAAGCAGAGGCAGTAAAAAAGGGAAAACACAGCTTAAGTATATCAATATTGTTTGACAGCAATACAAAGCATTTGAAATGTACAAGTTTTGTGAAGCAAAACTCACAAAATGAAAAGTCACCATTATTTCAGCTGATATTGGGGCAAGTTCGATGTTGCAGTGGTTCATCCGAACTTTTTTTGTCTAAATGTGGGAGGACAAAGGGGCTGGTTGTCCTGACAACCGTTACAGCCACACAGATTCGAAATGCGTGGAGCCAGTTTTTAAAATGTGGTGATCGAAACACTGACAGACATGCGGCTCTTTGAGGGTGGAAATGTGCGACTTTAAAGTCTAAAACACTTTTATGCTTGTGGAGTGCTTTAGATGTGAAACTAAAAGGCTGATAGTTACAGCACCCTGACTGGAAGTATGCTGAAGTAACACACGGGAAGATTAATAAACATGCAAACCACCATCAGAGCAAAAAGCGATACAAACGCATCACATTCTGTCCTAGAAATGATGGGCCTATCATAAGCAGCAAAGAGTCAGCTCCAAAAAAAGGAAAGTTTGTCATTGAAATAATAACATATTACTCTTTTAAAATCATATCATCACACGACATTATGATAATTATGTATATTTACAATAAATATTTACAAAGATAATGTACCTTATTGATCGTAATTGCTCGTGTTATAAAATAATTGTCGATAAAATAACAAAAAGGTACAAACGAGGTAAATGATATTTACACAGGTCAGCAGTGATATGAAAGTGAAAATGTTACAGCTGGCAGGTGAGCTCTTGTTTGGATTGCGACGCTTGTAGCAAAGTGGCTCGCTGTCGTGCTTTTTGATGGAGAGGCTGCCAGCAGCAGATGTGGTGTCGTTAGTCGATGATGTCATCTATAACTCCATAAGTGTGACCTGGTAGTGGTTAACGATGACTTCACTGATCTCTATGAGGAAGGCAGAGTGGTTGCTGTAATGCTCGATGACGTTGTCGTCCATGTTTACAAAGATCCTGTGGATGGTAAGAGAAAAGGAATAAGTCATTAAAATTCTCGTCCATATTTAAATTTTAATCAGTGAAAGAAATACAATAATAAAACACTAAAAATTCAATGCATTTTAAATGCTACAAATAAAATTAGACAACATTATGCAGTGAAGAATAACATTGTATTTTGAGATTTGCTAAAGATAATGTTTTGTCATTAAATAATTAGGGTCTACTCCATTTGCAAATGTGTTTTTATGCTTTTTGTTTTTTCATTCATTTACACAAAAAATGGCTTTTTGAGGGCCTGAAAAAAGCATGTTTTTGAAAACAATGCAGTTATTTACTTTGTGTAAACTACGAAATGTAAAATCTAAAAATACAGAAATAAAGAAATATAGATTTTTTTTTCATGTACCAGTAAATAAAAAACTAATTTAATGAACTGATATGATAACGAAAACCAAACTGCAGATTGCTTTTCACCAGCACAACAGCCTTTGCGCTTTCATTCTGACACTTGTTCGCTGACATTTGCCCATCACTCCACAATATTTATTTTAATCATTGTGACTGTGTTTAGCTGTTGACTGATGTGTGGATGAACTGTGGCCTACCAACTGCTGAAAGAAACCTTAATGCATTCCTGTACAATCTTCTAATACATTCATCATTCCTTCCCTCAGGCCAGACCCTGATTTAGTTCCTTAAAAACACAAATCTTTATCTCTATGACTTACGCAAACAATTATTTGGCACAACAGCCATCTCCACTGGCCAATGTGTGCACGGTGTGCGGGTGTATGACAGATTAAAAGCGAGGTTGTGCTAGCTCTCCCTGCCCCGAGGGTAGAGGGAGTCTGATTGAAGATTGGGGCGAGAATGTGGCCCGACCTGTCGCTTTCCCTCAGCCATATCATCAACTAACGGCCTGAGGAAAGTCAAGCTCCAAGTTACACAGCTCTAGGCTAGGATGATTAAGATAAAATGCCTTTAATAGAGTCCTGGACAGGTTTCTTTGACCAATCTAGGTCAATCGCTCCTTAAACGCTCTAGCAGGCGTGTGAAATACGCTCATCAAATTATACGCTTTATTTTAATGCCTGTACTTTATGATGCACTGAGGTGAGTTATTCCCACACATGCTCTGAAATGGATGAGTGAACAGGTAAGCGCAAATATCTACATGGTGTCATGGGTGATCAACAAGCAAAGAGATAAATGCTGTTCTCATTAGTTTGCACGTAGTGTCTCTTACACAACCAGACGCCAGCCTATCAGAACCTTAATCTGTACTGTTTCTCTCAGAGCTTCATAGACCACACATAAAAAAAATCAGTCAGTCATATGACTCTACCTGTTGAAATCGTCCTGTCTTCCTTCTTTTGTTTTGCTTTTAATTCACCCTCTCTCTCTCTCTCTCTCTCTCTCTCTCTCTCTCTCTCTCTCTCAATTCAATTCAATTCAATTCAATAATTGCTTTATTGGCATGACAAATGTTACAAATGTATTGCCAAAGCATTTATAAAGTTTACATAAAAAATAAAATAAAAGAACATATATATATTTACAAAAAAAAAAGTAAATACAGTAATAGTAGCAGTAAAAAAAAAAAAAAAAAAAAAAACTCTCTCTCTCTCTCTCTCTCTCTCTCTCTCTCTCTCTCTCTCTCTTTTTTGAAGGGGAGCAGCAATCATCACATTCCACACTCTATAGATGTCCTGTCAACCCGGTCTGTCGACTTTGCTTCCTGGCAGCTTGTCGAGATGGAGCTCAGATTGTAAGAAAAAGGGTTTAACGTCAGCGTTTCGACATCCCTCTATCTGCTGTTCGTGACTTCATCACAGCGTCTAACTGTCCCCAAATGTTTCCGCCCAACAGAGTTTGGCTTTAAAATAATCACACTCACCCTCTTTTGCACTTCTTGAAAATTTTCCCAATGGTGTCTTCTTGCATGCCATACTTTTCTGAAATCTGAGAAGGCAGAAAGGGGACATGAGTCACGTCTTAGGTACAGTTCCTCTTGAGGGTTGAGGTGAGAATATGTCTAACGGAAAGAGAGGTTAGAAAACTCACCGCTTCTTTAAGGCCCTTGAGGTTTGGCGTGTTCAACATGAGGGCATCAAATACTTCCTCAGATTCTCGCCTGACGTACAGGAGAACTGCAAGAAAAACAAGAATCTACCATCAAAACACTGTGGGGTTAAAAGATTCCTGCATCCCTAATTTGATTAGAGACTTGTCCCGTACCTCTCTGCTGCTCGTCTCGGCGGGCTTGTTTGCTTGGCGGGGAGTTGCTCTGGTTATTGGCGTCTGCGTAACGTTTCAGCGATGACCTGTCACTTTCCTCCAGGCTAACAGGGGGCACCTGGACAACAACAAACAGATAAAATCAAAGTTTTTAACATTTCCTGCCTCTTGCGTGTTCTCATGCTGATGATTACAATGATAGCGACACTATCGCAGTGACATCTCTAATGTGAAGAGGTGTGACAATGCAAAACAATACGTAGCATTATCTCATGACTTCCTAATCCTTCCCTAAAAGGCAAAAGTCGCTACTACGGGCTCTGGCTAAATGTGAAAAGTTCAAACGACGTTGATGTTATGAAATGATGTCGAAATTTAAACACGCCAGTCTGGACTGTGGGAATAAGGCCTGTTGGAACAGCTTCCATCCCTCATCTCTTAGCCTGTGTAAACACAGCTGAAAAGCATCTCTCGGAAGAAGAGTGTGTGTGTGCACGTGTGTGTGTTTGAGCTCCCACGGGTTAATCCCTGTGTCAGTCAGTGTGGCAGTCGCCTCCTCGGGTGAGTTTCGCTTGCTGTCGTGTAAACTCAGGAGCGCACCAGTTAGCATGTCTGATCTCGAGATCGGCCTATTCCAAGCCCACTTCTTTCCCACCACATTTTTTCCCACACTTTTCCTTTCTCGCTCCCATACTCTCGGCCCTCAGGGTGTTGGTAAACATGACTCAACAATGCTGCGGTAAGCCACATATCCTAGGATATAGGGAAAAGTGTGTGTGTGTGTGAATACGTACCAAGCCGCAGCGCTGCATTGTGCTGAAGTGCATCTCTGGGATGAATAAAACAGGCTGAGTGACATGATCATCTAGAGTTTTAAAGTAAGTCGAGTCCTTTCCGACAGAGCTGGAGACTAGTGCTTGTTTACAATCTGAAAAGACAATTTTTTTTTAATTTAATGCTTAAAGCGATAAAGGAAAATGTTTCACTAGTCCCTTTTGAAAAACACCTCTTGGCTTGTGGCCCACAGGTAATTTGAGATTAAGAGCCGTCATCGTTGAAAATATGTGTGTAAAAACATTCAGCCTTGTAGCCAAGGAAGCCCGTCAAAACATGGACATGGGGTCAAAAAAGATGAAGTGTATAGACTTTAGGTATAAGGTCAGTTCCTGAGAGTCTCGGGTTGTATTGATGTGACTGATGCTACTCACTGTTATTGCTGGAGTCTGCGGTGTTCTTGGTTCTCCTCTTGCTTCTCTTCCTCTCCTCATCTCTCATCTTCCTCTCTGCCCCCTGCAAACATTCAGAGTCAATAGAACATTTAGAATCTGAGTGATTTAAACATTCTCTTTCTTTAAAAAACAAAATCACACTACAACACCGTTTTTAAAAAGAAACTATTTGTAAGAACAATATTAAGTAATTATAAAGGATGTGTTTTTATGACCATTTGTAATTTTCTGGGGGAGAAAAAAGACAAGCCTTCTTGTAAACAAGTTGGTGTCTAGTTTTGGTGCCAGCTGACTGTATTAGATATGCATCTGATCCAGCTAGAGAAACCACAGCATTGCAGTAATGCACTTAGTTCACCTGCTGCTGCTAAACCAGTTAGACGTGTGTTAAATCTAACCTTCCCATCATGCATTTCCACACACAGACTCAAACAGCTAATAACTAAGGCCACTGAGGAACATACAAGCAGGCTTTAAAGTGATGAGGCTGATATGGCAGTCTGCTTACATTATCTGATCAGCTCAACAAAAGGACCAATCAATGGGAATCAGAAGATAGAGGTTCTAGAGACACCTAGCAGTGAGATTCTAGCAGTGAGATAGATAGACTGAAAGAAAAAACGCACAAATACTTCAGAGTCTGTTTTTTTCTGCTTCGTTGAAAGCAGCTAACACGTATTTGAAAATGCACCAGTAATTGATTGGAGGTCACAGCACTTTTTGACTGAATAAATTAGTAGGTCATGATGTAGGTGAGTCAGAAATGTGTTTTGTTTAAAAGTTTATGACATAGTCCAAGATGAGCTAATGCACACCCTGATAATGAATATAATGAATGTCTTGATCCAAATTTTAGGTTAAGATACAAATGTTTATTTTAATTATAATTATAAAAATATTACTTGTATATTTTATTTTTTTAAATACACATTTTACTCATTATTGGGCAGTAATTGGGTGGCTCACCTTATCGCAGAAGATCTTGACCTGACAAACAGCTCGGTGAATGAGACGGTTGTTCCCGGAACTGAAATCATACGTGTCGATCTGAAGATTCAGAGGAAGACCTTTAACTCCCTTCTGCGAGGAGAAGTCAGTGCTCAGAGAATTAATGCCAATGTGCACCTGAAAAACACATCAGAAACATGAATTCTCGAGAAATTGCTATATTTTAGAAACAGAAATGCTATGTAAAGGTACATGTGGTGCTGTATGGTTCATGCGCAGACCTGTCAAAAACTAAATCTATGCTAAGTCTCTAAACAAAAGGAAGGGTCAGGGATGAGACACATTAGATGTGTCATATGCAAATACGGCATAAATGATAGTTCAATAACAGATTCATTTCAAAAGAAAAGGAGTGTCCATATGGAGAACAGCATGGCAAAATCCAACATGTTGGAACTGGCGGCCAAACAACAATAAAATATAATCACCTAAATAATATGGATAAACTGAATGAATTAATAGTGCATAATTCCTTAAAAATGTTCCTAGTTCCTTATAGTTGGTGATTCATTTGTCACACTCTGGCACATAAAATAAATGAAGTATGAATGATATTTACATATTTTAATTTAAATTAAGATTTTTCAAATGGATAGTTGCCACATAAGCATTCTAAAGTTCTAAAATTCCAATTACAATATAAGCTAGATACGTAACTCAGAAAAAACTTTTAACATGTTGTTCAGTTTTATTTAATCAATAAAAGTGCATTAGAAAGATAGTATTTTTTCATTTCATCTCTGCTCCACCTGCTGTGAGTTTCGTTGACCCACCCATCACTACCTTGGGGGCATGCTGAAATGAGCCCTATTTCTCTTTCTATTCTTCCCTGCTTCCTTCCCTCCCTCCCTCTTTCTTTCTTTCTTTCTTTCTTTCTTTCTTTCTTTCTTTCTTTCTTTCTTTCTTTCTTTCTTTCTTTCTTCTCTTTTTTTATTCCCTATGATGACAGGTGCCTGAGGAGGCCGCATACCGTAGATACCACTGCTCTCTGACACTCCTCTAAATGATCCTCCTTTCAAGCCATCACTTAACAAAAACAAGTGACAGGTGGATCTGTGTGTTTTTCTTTTGATTTTATACCTTTGCTTCTTCATTGGTGTTCCAGATGAAGGACAGCGCATTGAAAGCAACTTCTTCCACGTTACTCACTCCACTGAAAACTTCCTTGTAGTCAGCTGAAAGTCATTACAGAAGAATTTATTGATACAGATTCTATGGAATTAAATACACATCAATCAAAGAATTTAACATTTTATGACATCTAACTTTCAACGCTAATAATGGGTGCGGCGGTTACAGGTATATAATAAAAACATTTGATATTGTTCTTGTCATATTAACTTGTGAAAATAAAGTGTCAAAAAAGCGTGATAATAAAGTGTAAAAAGCTTTATAGATAGCATTATAGATATATTTATTTAGAAATAAAGCAACATATGTTTATTATGATATTTACTCAGTGAAATATAAAAGTCAGTAAGTGTATGCTAAATTTGATTATATTTTATATGATTCTTGCTGACAAATGGTTAAAGCCTAACTCTTAATCACAGTATTTTAATATGTCATCAATGTAAATCCAATGTAAAAATGTATTTTTTCCTCAACTTATGTTCTCTAAAGATGCATCGTAAAATCTCATTTTAAATCTTGCAAAAATTTATTTTAGGATATTGAGATGTATCAACTGTTAATATACAAAATATGTTATCATAGTGTTATTTCGTTGTAGTAATGCTGAGATACTCACCGATATCAATGACTCTTTGTTTAACAGTAGGCTGTCGAGCGTGCCAGTGGTTCCAGTACTTCAACTGCATCTCAGGACTCTTGTCATTCTCAAACACTGCCATGATCACCGTCTGAGAGAGAAAAAAAGAAGGATGATTAGTGTTTTTTAGACATTGTGTGACTCTCTGTAGGACAAATGCTTGTCTCTTTGTAAGTCACCACTCCAATACTCCTTTCTTTCTGCTTTGTCAAGGACCGTAGCAATGCTTGCTTTAAAAAACCGACAATCCGTCTTCTCCGTCTCCTGGGTTTACAAACTTATGGGTATTTGAGTTTAGTCTAAAGAGTTTAGAAAGCTTTTACAAAATGTCAAACTACTATACTTCAATACAGGCTAGACTTTAATAGAGGCTAGACTAAGACTTTGGAGCAGACCAAACCTGTTTTTGGCAAGTATGAATTCTTCACATAGACTTTTTGGGAAATTTCCAGTATGTGTGTTCATGGAAATATAACTTACTTTTACTTTGCTGCATGGCACCCCGGCAGTACTGTCGACCCCCTGCAGTGTAATTGGGTAAAACTGGCCCTTGTTGAGGTAAATCATGGGGATTTCTGTCGTCTTGTGCTGGGAGGCTTGTGGGGCACCGAGAATGAATTGGAAATCATTCCTGTGAAAAACATTTAAATGCAAATATATTTATGCAACAGCATTACTCAATATTCCCTGTTGATTTTTTTATGGCTTGCATAGAATCACCAAGTGACAGAGTTCTTATTATAGAAGTAAAAATAAGAAAATTGACTGATTTGTAAGGCCTTTCTTACCTGTATCTGCCTGGAGAAGAGTAGGAATCTGAGTAAACAGGGCTTGTCTGTCCCCCAAATCCATTATGGCCAATATGCTGTTTTTTTTGTGAAGAAAACAAACAGATGTGTCACAATTTGATCATAATTATAAGAAGGCATTCACTTCAATGACTACAAAAATGTTTATTATACAATATGTAGATATGAAATAATACATATAATGATAACGTATTATTATACTAATGTATACTCTAAATGTGTGTTGGAAAAAATGTGTTATATAAATGCGGACCTCAGGTGTGGCCTCCAGAAAGGTTTGATCAGATTGCCATGATTTCTGCGACGGTTGGGGCAGGAGAGAGTCGAAGATGTTGTTCAGGTTGACTTGCTTATCATAGTTGTCTGTTGTATAGCTGTCAGTGCTTGGCTTTGAGGGATTGAAGGACATGTTTTCTGAAAGGAACTTCATGATGTGAGCGTTCTCCAGTGGGGCAAGTTCAGGGGAAGAGCTGTTCGCTGTCCTAAAACATAAATCACATGACATATTGTAAGCCTCCTTGTTTCGAATTATGATTGTGTTTTTATGCTACTCGATCACTAATTCTATTCACACAAGGGCAGCTTTTAGCTACCTATACAACGATCACAAAAAATGTGTCAAAGTCAATAAAAAGCTTTACTCAATCTCCGCATTGTTTATGGAGCTTTCATTGCATGAAAAGCCAAGCCAAACACATTGGGCGGGAGCTGTTTGCCACCTAACGCTGATTTTTTTTTTTTTTTTTTTTTTTTTACTGTTTGAGTTTCTCGGCAGGGTTTGACATCGGGGAGACCAACAAGCTCTATAGGCTGCTATTTTTCACTTGCACAAAAGGGTTGCTGAGTAGTGACTCAGTCTTTTTGGGATGGGTTGAAGAAGAGGATTAACAGCTGAACAAGCTCTGACCTCAGATAATCTTGGCTAAATGACTCAACCTACCAATGTGTTGGAAGGAGTAAATGTGGCATATTACATCTGGATGACCTACTGTTGCGACGTATATTTCATTCTGATACTATATACTTAGTATGAAATAAACAGTAAATGATCAAGCTTACCTCTCCATTGATTTGTAAATGCTGCTCTCACGGGCACATGATGTCATCTTCTGCTCTTTTGAAGGCTTAAAGGGAATACATTTGTAATGTTATATGTGTACCTAAAATCAACCAAATTAGATTTTAAAAAATGCTGTAATCTTGTGCTACCTTGCAGGCATCGTAGAGGAGGTTTAGGGTAGCCAGGTCTTCATCTGAAGCCAGTCTGGGTTTAGTTTTACTGAGGTTACCATTGTCCATGTTGGTCCAGTAGTCCATAACGCAACTTTCGTATGTGCGTATGTGATTGAAACTCTCGTTCTGTTGTACCATGAGAGCCCTTGGGGAAAGACAAAGGCGATATTAGCACATGAAACATCAAGCATTCCCAAGAATTGCCTAGCAAAATGATTTAACAACAGTTCAAAGGCCACAGAAATGTGCCTCTGGTGCACAGAAGACACTCAAAACCACAAAACCGCCAGGTCTTCACAACAAAAAATTTTTAATTAACGGTTACATGTCCATAGCTTGTGATTCATGGGTGTTTTTCTGCATACTTACAGTTTTGAAATGCATTTTAGGCACTTGAGCTCTGCCTTGACTACTTTTGGTGTTGACACCTCAGATTTTAAACATTTTTTTGTAGTTTGAAATGATATGTTATATTGGTTGTTCAGGTAATTTAAAGTGCAAAAACTTGCAGTAGTATTTCTGTCATTTTACAGATTTATTTCCTTCAGGACCTATATAACGCTCAAGAAAGCCTCCATAACTGCATCATTTGAAAAAAAAAAAAAAAATCGAACAAAATACCAATAAACAGCAGCTCACTTTCTCCTCTCATCTACACTCAAAGGCAGAAACTCATGTACAAGATTGACGGTCAGAAGCAAAGCCTAAGTGAAGGGACTTAATGTTAACTTAACACAAGCACCACAAACAAAAGACAAGGATTTGAAGAGGATCACTAACTCCTCAAACAGCTGGATTTGGTTTGGGATTTTCCCTAACTAAAAGGATTATCAATGAGGTGGTCTGCTGTGTTGAGCTTAAACACAAACAGAGCCGTTTAGGCACCTGTGCTCACACTTAAATTAACGAAAAATTGCAAAGAAAAAAAACTCTAATACTTGCTAATTCTAGACACCTGCATGTTGACACAGACCCGGCCTCCGACACTTTAGCACTAGAGTAATGTTTCTCTGGTTTGTGCACACACACACACACACACAGCCCCTAGGACAGTTACATCAGGCTGTCAGAGAGAGTGTGTGTTTCTGTGTCAATTTTCAGCAGAAACGATTGCGACAAACTCATTCATGTGGGGGCCGGTTTACACATGAGCAGAGGGATAGTGGGAGAAGATGAGAAAGACATTACTCAAGAGAAATAAACAGCTCAGAAGTACAAACTATAGCACATCCCACCAAAAAAAACATCATCAGATGAGTCATAAGAAATGGCTCAGTTGTAGCTGATAAAATATATACATGTTTAAATCAAGTTAAATATGTAATCTAAAAGAGCATTTTCTGGATTTTTGACAGGTAAATATCTGCAATGTATAATCTGCATCCCACAAGAAAGTAAAAATCTGATTTTGTCAGCCCTAGCTCATTTGAGAATGTCTAGATAGAGACTAATTAGTTATAATAAAGTTAAACTATTAATCTAAATCAGCATTTTCTTGTTTTTGTAAAGTAATAATAGCAACAAATGTGTGATGTTTGTGTAAATAATCATAACACTTACTCGATCTCCTTGGTCATGACTCCTTGTACAGGCAGTGCTGATAAAATCCTTAGTTTGGTATCTTGTCTCTTCTCTCAGGTGTGCTTGTGTGTCTGGTTAAATATGTGTGTGTGTGTTTATGTGCTGAAAATGAAGTGGCTCTTTTTAATCCATCTGGCAGGTTGGCTGCTGTGCTCTGATTGGCTGGAAGCCTAGGACAGGTGTGGGATAGGACAGGTGTATCCTCCCTTAACTGTCTCATTGCTGGAGAGAAACTACAGCGTGTGTGTTTTGGGGAGGAGGAGGGGGTGGGGGGTTAACTCATTAACACCTCATATAAAAGACTGAGAGTCTCAAACTACAGGTGTGAAATGCATCTTATTTGGGATCAGAAACCAAAGGTGCATGTGAAAGAACAAGGTTTTAACATGCAAATAAAAGGTTGTGTCATTTTCTCAGTCTCTAATTCAGTGACAAAGGAAAGTTTTGGCTGCACAGTTTTTATGGTTTCTTCCATTTAATTTAGCATGTTTGAATTTATATATGTAAGTTGCAAAAGTCATTTTTAAAGCAAGAAGTTATAATTATTTATGGCTTTTCACAACTTGTGATTTTACTGCATTTCCTTTTTACCTGCAATAAGTGCAGTTCATTAATTTCACATAGAAAACATATTTTTCCAGAACATTTATTTTTATTGGTTTGTGTATAATGCTTAATTTTCCATTTGTTTATTTCTAATGAAAAATGCAAATTAACTTAATATAAAAACAAGAATTGACAATTATTTATGCCCCCTGCCCCAACTTTTCCAAGTTTTATTTTCATCCATTTTATTTTATTTTATTTTATTTCATTTTAGAGAAAGCCGTAAACCAATTTTTTTGCATTTAAATAATTTACCACATTATTTTGCCAAACAAGTAAATTATCATAATTAATCATTGATAATTTAGTTGTAATTTGTAAAAAAGTATTAATAGATAACTTTTTTCCAACATAATTTTTTACTTTATTATTACAAGTTACAAATTAAATGTATATTTGTTCCTTTAATTATTTACTATGGGATGTTCATGCATGATTTGTAAATAGAATTTCTGCCGCATCAGAATGATGTCAGATATGTATCTCAAATTGGAACTGATGCAATCAGATAAAAGGCTTGCCTTTTCACCATTCAAATAATAAAATATTATTTTTAAGCTGCAATTTTATTAATATGCATTTAGATTTTTTCTTGTAATTGTAGAAATTATTTTTATCTAATTTTACATTATTTTTACATAACTATTTGGACCCACTTGAGTGTTTTTAATTACTGTGTACATACATATATTTACACCAATGTTTATTACAAATACCTGCATATAGTACATCTATGACTAATCTTCTTAATTATATCTACATCCTGTCCCTGACATTATCCATATCCACCAAACACCAAATTACATTACACCTAACAATCATTTTCTATGCAAGTAAAAGACCCTTAATAACTATGATTTTTATTTAACAATTGCTTTTTATTCGCGGTAAATCTGCAATATCAGATGTGCACAGTATTTCTTCCTTTCATTTTTATGCACGAATATACATCAGACCTGCTTGTGTTTATGTGCATCTATTAATCCAAGTTTTGTTAAGACCTCAAGGTATCTGGCATTGTGTCACAAAGGGTGCGTGCTCTGTGGCCTGCCCTCACACACACACACACCCACGCGGTTTCACAAACACACATACACACACCAGACCTTCTGGCATTATGGAGTTCCACCAAAAAAATGTGCAGAAGGAATAGACTATCAGAAGTAAAGAAGGAAGTCGGGAATGCTGCTAACGCTTACGGAAAATGAACATTACTGTACACAAATTTTCATACAGCATTTTCATTTTCATATACGTTAACATGACGTGGTTATATGTTGAAATTACTTTCCATTTGCAGTTTTAAACCGCATGTTGCACTGTAACACATGTAACACATGTTGCACTGTAACAGTTATTATTTCATAAAGTTGTAAAGTCATCAGATTGAATGTTTTACAAGAAGTCTGTCTCTAGGCTTTGATTTGCAATTACATTTTTTTGTCATCAATTGTTTTCCACAATTGTTATTGAAATATGGAGCATTTTTATGTCAGTATTTCTCACTAAGCTTTTGTTTATGTTGTCAATGGGTTTATCATCTCACTTGTCTGTTTCAGCATGATTTTTATATACAGTAGTGCTACCAAACTAAAATGCATTGAAATGAAAACTTTGAGTCTCCATTTTTCGTTGGTTTGTCATTATCATATGACTGAGAAGAATTGGACTGATCTTATGGTATAACGTGAGCAGATTTAAGATCAGACTGAGATCCGCAGGTGTGAACGGTGTAGTTGAGAGTCTGCTGTTTGTGAGTGTAAAGGGAAAGAGCCATTAGAGCGAGAGGCTTTTTCTAAAGGGATCATTTCACACCTAGAAACCGTGTAGAAAACTCAGAAACCAGCACCATTGCTGTGGTTGGTATGTGTTAAAGAAGAAATGAAAAAAAATGAATATGGCAGTCCATGAAAAGGGTCTGTTTCTGTTGTACTTTATCTATCAATAAAAACAGCAAGCACCCAGTTTCTCCTTAATCTAAAAGTGAAAGGATTGAAATGGCTTTAAGTCCATTTTAAAATGAATGTCTGAATGAATATGAACCATTTAAAATATAAATATATCCCAAAACAGTTGAAGAGTATAAAGAGTAATATGATATAAAGAGTTAAAGAGTATAAAGAGTAATATGATACTCATTTCACTGGGGATCTGAAAGGATGCAAACATTCTAATTACAACAGCTTAAAGTAAATAAAAGAAAATAGTACAGTGATTTTTTTAAACCACTATGAAAATGCACTCATTAAAAACCTGTTTAAAAATGAACAGTTGCCTGGAACATATGATTTAAAGGTGTTTTTTTTATTTATTTTGTCCTACTATTATTATTTCCCTTATTCTTCGAGAAAGGTCCCATTGAGATGAACAGAAATCTCTTCTTCCACAGAGTGCTGGCTAAGATGATCAAGATGTTTACAGAAACAAGTTTGATGTTAAGATATAACATACAAAAACAAAAATGATACATCTAAAACACAGGGATTACACATCAACTTCTTAATTAAAACAATGACAGGGCTCATGTCAAGACTCACACTGCAATAAATGCGTAAAATTAGTCAAAGAGGGAATTTCTTTTAGTTGTGTATTAATCAGAAAGTTATTCCACAGCCAAGGAATATAATAAGGAAAAGCTGACTTGCCATAAATGAAATCCAGAATGAAATCCATATTCCAGATTCCAGATCCATGCTTTTGAATTGTGGTAACTTTTGATGTTTTGTTAACTCTGCAGGTTAACAAAAATTTGTCTTTTACTGATATTTTTAGTATTTGAAAAAAGTATTGTATGAGAAATTATATATACATACATATTAGGCACACATTATGGGACCTTGATCTCTGCTCCAAACATTTTGATGTCTAAAATATAATTTCTTTTCACATTTTCAGTGGATTAAATACATGGCTAAAACCATTTTGTCTGAGCTGGTCATGTTGTATGATTTACAAAATTAAATAATGAACTGCAAGTACTAAATGACTTGTATAACTTGACTGTGTGTGGGTCAAAAAAAAGAATTTGAATCCGTCAAATTAAACTAAACAAGATTGTATATACATAGAAAGCATATTAAATGCAAGTAAAGTGCCTCCTTCAACTTATGAAATAAAAACACGGATGAAATAATGCATCGTTATTCAGTATAACCGATACATTTATGTAAAAAAGCATACTTATTCTTGTGTGTGTAGTTAAAATATATAATAGAATCATGCTAAATATTAATAACTTCTGGCTGAAGTGTAAAATGTAGTGATTTGAACTTTAGTCTAAAAGTCCGTTTTCAGTCTTTCAGTAAGGATTTTTCACAGACAAGAAATCACAAAATGCTTTACAGCCAAAATAAAAATAAAAAAATCCAACAGATGAAATAAAAGCAGTAGAAATACCACAGAAATTTAATAACAGACCATACCGTTAATTAAAAGATTGTCCAATAAGGTGTGTCTTTAATTGTTTTTAGAAGATTCCACAGAAGCCATAATGCTCAGTGTTAAAGGGAGAGAGAGTTCCAGATCAAATGATTCCTATTCAAAATTATTTATATATAAAAAAAAAAATTGCTACACTGACATTTTGAATGTCTTCTGTAAATCATAGTAATAATAATCAAATAATGTTTGAGAGCCATTAAATTTTCCTACCACACAAAATGCACAAACAATTCAAGCTGTATTACACTTAATTACTTCATTAATTTTAATTCCTGAAACACCCTTTTCATCTTTGACCCCTGCAAAAAAAGTCTTATGATTAATGTTTAAACTGATTTATTTCATCGGAGAGCGAATAAATTCCAGATTACATTAAACTGACTTTAAAGAGTTTAAACTCAAATAACTAAAACACACTAGACTCAGTGTGTTTGTCTTACATTTTTCAATATTCTAAAAAGATTGTTTACATACAGACTAAAATCATATTTTGAAGCCCAAATTTTATGTAATTAAATGGAAAAATCACACTCGGTTTTGATCTGATTTTGCACAAATATATTCTCAGGTTGCTCTTTTGGATTAAAACAAAGATCTTGTACATCTAAATTGCACAAGAAAAACGAACTGAGATGCTATCTGTGTATGTGATTGAGCGGAGAAATGATGATGTGAATTATTCAACACACTCTTCCTCAAAACGTCCTCTTAGTTGGAAGCAAATGCTGTACAGTATGACCCAATGAAACTGACGGATGTTACTCAAGATGTTCTGAAAATGTATGACTGATGAGTGAAATCCTCAGATCAGAGCTCAGGACACACACATTGTGATGGTAAAATCGCTAGTAAAGGCGTGACCGGTGATATCTATTGGACCAAGTTTCATTCTCTCTCACACACACACACACACACGCATACACACACACATACACACACACACGCACACACACGCACACACACACAGAGAGAGTAAAGCTGAAGTTTCTTACATTTGTCCTCGGGCTACACTGTGACTGTTGTAACTAAAGGACACTGAGTCCAAAAATACACACTGTCAGACCTGCAAGACACTTTTGTCTCATATTTCCTTTCAGGGATTTTGTGTGTATTTTAATGCTGTAACAGAAGAGCAGAAATGTGACACATTGTGTCAAAAGCAGTTTCCTCAAACAACAAAGCACAAAAAAGCTGAATTGTTTGAGCTTAGGGAAGAATGAGCTTATCAGTTTGGTTAATATTGCCAAACTGGTATTAATAAATGTCTAATTATGGGATTATTCAATTAGTGGTACTTAAGACGAATACAAGATAATAGCCATACTTTTTTTTTTTGATTGTGTATTTTGTCTGTTTATTTACTTTGGCCTACACATGTTATTGCTTAAAATCAGGAACTTTTTCCCTCTCAAAATTATTAGAATAATCAAATTGTTCCGATACGTAAAGTTATTTCATTCATTCATTCATTTTCTTTTTGGCTTAATTCCTTTATTAATCTGGGGTAGCCACAGTGGAATGAACCACCAACTTATCCAGCATATGTTTTACGCAGCGGATGCCCTTCCAGCTGCAACCCATCACTGGGAAAGTAAAGTCATTTCTAATTAACTTAATATGTTTTTTATGTATTTATTACTGTATAGTAAATCTACACTTTGAGTGTGTTGTAAAACTCTGGATGTCAATAAAATAATCAGTTATCTAATTGTACAGATACATGATCATTTTTTTTTCTAAGGAACAGTAATCCAATTGTACACATACATCAAGTTTTGTTTTTTATTAACTTATTTCATTGAATTTATAGTATTTACGCATTTGTTAACCAGTTAAGTATAGTAAACCTTCTCTCTGATTATGATATAAAAATCTTAAATGGATATTTGTTTTCTAGATGTCATTAAAATAATCATTTACAAATACATTTTTAATTCCTTTTAAGTATATTTATTAACAAGCTATTAATATATTTGTTAACCAGTGTTATATGATAAACCTACTCTCTGTAAATATATTTAATGGCTAATAAAAAGTTAAATCAATTGTCTAAGAAATAAAATTGTCTATGACATTATAAAGATAATGACTAGTGTAACTGTACAGATATATTAAGTAATTTATAAGAATTTGGATATTTATTTATTTATTAACCAGTTTGATAGAACACACTTCCTACTCATGATGTAAAAATCTTGAAATGGATATTTTGATATTATTCAAATATTAATAAAATCAGACACATAAATTAATTTTAAATTAATCGAATATATATTTATTTTAGTAGCACTTTAGTTTAAGTACCAATTCCCACTATTAACTACTGATTTATTGCCTATTAATAAGATATTGGCTGTTTATTAGTACTTATAAAGTATGATCTTATTTTACATCCCTAATCCGATACCCAAACTAAATGACTAACCTACTAACTAATAAGCAGCAAGTTAGTTTATTGAGCTAAAGTCTAAGTTAATGGTTTGTTAATAGTGTAAATTGTACCTTTAAAAAAGTGACCTTTATTATTTTTTTTTATTGCTAGTTTGGTTTTTATAAACAATTTGTTCATAATGAGAACGATCTTTCAACATTTGTTCTAAAAAAACCCTGAAAAATAGCATCACAAAATATAACAAAATTCTAACAAGCTGGCTTGTACATTATATAAAAGAATGCGTTTGTTAATAAATGTGTAATTGTGTGATTATTCAATTATTTGGACTTAAAGGGGACCTATTATGGCTCTTTTTACAAAATGTAAATCAAGTCTCTAGATGTCCCTAGAGTGTGTATGTAAAGTTCCAGCTCAAAATACCCCACAAATAGTTTTAGTATATCTCTTTGAAACTGCCCCTTTTAGGCTTTGATCCAAATTGTGTCGTTTTAGTGACTGTAGCTTTAAATTCAAATGAGATTGTGCTCCTATAACTTTAGTTTTACAGTGTTAAAAAAAAATTTTTGGATTGTGTATCAAAGCAGCACACAAACACATTCTGCTGTTCTCCTGTCAGATTTTTACTAAAGAACTACAGAAATCCTCTTGTCTCTATAAGCTCTTATGATGGTCTGTAGTTTTCTGACTGCAAAACTGGCATGGATGAGAAACACCAAATGAAAAGGGACAAAAAGAGCTTTCCCTGTGCGTGATAGGTATCTTTTCCTGCATGGGTTGAGATGTTCCCGTGGGACTGTGAGCTTTTCGTGCTTTCCAGGATTGTTACCACATTGGGAAGAGCAATAGAAATGAAACATGTCAGGACCCCGCATGCAAATGTTAACACACTGGCTTATTGTAAATAACCTCTGAAACATGTCCAAACATTCACCCTGCTACCCTTTGACACCTCTCTAACACACATGCACACAGAAAATAATCCCCTCCTCACCTCCTATAACTCATATGAAATTTGCAAGTACTTTTGTTCTAACTTTGTAGAAACACACACACATACACACACACACACACACCTCTCACTCACGTGTGCAATTCCAAATCTCTCTGCCAGTTTCACTCTACAAGTCGTGTCTTGTTGAACAGAACAGGAGAAAGAGAGCAAAGAGAGAGAGAGAAAGATTTTGGCATTTTTATCACGTCTTTCTCCACTGACATAAATGTGTTCATTGAAACAGCATTCAGTTGGAGCTTACTACTGAAATCCTTCATAAAATGTCCTTATAAAGATAAAAAATAAAATAAAATTATTAACATCACTGTAAAAATTGCTGGGTTCCACACAGTCGATTTGTGTTGGGACAACATGAAGGAATTAAGTTAACTTATTAGTTTCTACAAATCTAAGTGGATTGAACATAAAACAATTAAGTTGTCCCAAAAAACACAAGAATTGTGTTGTTTCAGCTTATTTTAAACGAGTAGTTTGAACAAACTGCAAACGTCTTTTTTTTTGAGAGATTAACCAGCCTTTGTTTTAACACCTTTTTTAAACTTCTGTAAGGTGTTTTTAGTTAAAAGTTTTTTTTTATTTTTGGTGTCTTTTTTTTTTTATTTGAATGTACTTTTATTGTAATATACTCTAAAAAACTGTGCTGAGAAAGTTTTTATTTTATTTTTAAAAGTAACTAAATGTGGTGCTTCTTCAGGTGTGGAGTGTGTTACATTATGTTTGTGTTTTTATTGGGGCTGGGTTTGCTTGTTTGTGATTATATCAAACAAACTGACATTCTTGACAAATAAGGCCCTTTTACTGCAAAAGTGAAAGGAGAAGTGAATAAACCTAAGCTGAAAGAAACAGGTTTCAGCCACTCTCTTCAGCAGTGAATATTCTAAGTTTCCATTTCAGTTTTTATTCATGTTAAGGGTAATGAAGGATACTGAATACATGTTCACATTTAAGCTAGAACAAGAATAAGTCTGATGTTTACACATCATAGACAATTCTTATTTTTATATTTTTTATATTAAAATAATTTATTATTTTATATAAGTGATTAACACAAAATTTTCACAGTATTTCCCACAGTGCTCAGGATATATGAGTACATGACCTACAAATCTCTCATTTTAATTAATATCTTCTATAGGAGGCTTTACAATATTATATTTGTGCAAATAAATCAGATTAATCAGTACTCTGCCATATCTGCATAATCAGCGGAATCTGGAGCTAATAAAATTAATTTAACAATATAACTTACCTAAACTTAGTAGCCCAAATTTATATGTTAGGGAAAAATATTAAATAAACATTTTAAAAGAGCAAAAATCAAGATAAATAAAAAAATTATATATAAAATATTGTTGAAATTTTGTAGTTTGTAATTTTTTTCACATTAATTTATATGTATCATCTTTCTATTTCTAAAGATGTTCTGTGATTAAAATATTATTTAAATAAATAATAAATAATGTTTAATATGCCTGTTTTGTTCAAATGCACCAAAATGTATTACCTATATTCACTGGGAAATGGATAAAAATATTCATTTTCAAAATGGGGTGTACTCATTTACACTGAGCACTGTATATTAATAAATTACATATTTTTTTCTGGAGAAAGTCATATTTTTTTTAGTTTGGCTGGAATAAAAACATTTTTAAATATTTGTAAAACATTTATGTCAATATTATTAACCCCCTTAAGAATTCTTTTTTTAAACCAATGACTTGCCTATTAGCCTATTTAACCTAATTAAACTAGTTAAGCCTTTAAATAGCATTTTAAGCTAAATCCTTGCAAAATATGTAGTAAAATATGATGTAATGTCATTACGGCAAAGACAAAAGAATTGAGTTATTATTAGTTAAAAATCTTCTCTCTGTTAAACACCACCTTGGAAATATATTATTACAAGAATTCAAATTTCACAGGAGGGCTAATACTTTTGCCTTCAACTATATATATATATATATATATATATATATATATA
>CAIGQV010017386.1:12241760-12344801 GCA_903798115.1 Danio jaintianensis
AGGAAAAATTTGAAAAAGAATCAAGAATCATATTACACTGAATGATTTTTTAGTTGAAGTCTTTGCAAATCATGCTAAACATTAATATTTCTTTGCTTACAAAGTAATGCAATTAAACAGCCCACATTCGATGTGCAAAATAAATGAAAGCTGCATTGCACCTTAATTGTTTTGCACGCCTTTCCATCTTTGATCCATGTATGCAAACAGGAGCGGACTGGCCATAGGGAGCATTTCCCGGTGGCCTAGCTGACGGTCAATCTGGCCTGCCACCGTGATTCTGGCCTGCCGTCCTGGTCTGTTTTCATTTGCGAGGAATGATCTGAATGTGCTCATAAAAACTATAAAACAAACAAAACAAAATGAATGTTTACATGATTACAAAAGGAATGTTTCAAAGAATCTACATCTATAATAAGAAAAAAGGACATTTCCATTCAGCAACCAAGTTTTTAAACTTTACTATATTAGTCAGTGCCAGATTATGTCTAGTTTAAACTTTGTTGTCTAAACCAGTAGTCTAGTTCATTGCTTTTCATAAATCTGTGCTAAATGACTAACTGTAAATGCCAAAAATAAAAGTATGAACAAACTGGATGATTAATAAATCAATAGGGAAATTACCGGAAGATAGCGGACGAATCATCGCACTAATAATTCATGAGTTGACCATAATTAGATAGACTTAATCTATAAATTACAGTAGTATCATGTCTACAGGTAATAACAGAGTTCCAGGAAGTAAAAAGACAGAGCTAAAGGTCTTGGGAGTCACTTTTTTGTTTTGTTTTCAAGCACATTCTTTAAGCCTCTGTTTTTTGTTTTTAAGTGATTTCCTGCGGCACACACTTGCACATAAGCTATATTCTGGTATATTCTTAAAGGTACAGTTCACCCAAAAGGGAAATTTGCATTTAATTTACTCAGGCCATCCAAGATTTCACTGACTTAATTCACGAGTGTTCATTTTGTTTTATTTTAATATGTTTTTTTTAATTTTAAAGAACCGATAGCTGATGCTAATTTGTATTTTATGAATCAGTGGCTAAATCTTTAATTTCCTGCTAGGAAAACAGTTAACTAATGGATGTTCTGCAGATGAGTAAATTAAAAGCAAATCTGAATTTTTTTTTGGATGAACTATCCATTAATTAATAGGACCATATATGGAAGTATTTAAAGGGACAGTTCATTCATTCATTCATTTTTCTTCGGTTTAGTTTCTATTTCAGAGGTCGCCACAGCGGAATAGGCCTATTTCACAAAATGGCGATCGACACCGGAAGTAGGTAAAACTTTGTTCCGGTCGCGCCTCATTCATTCATTCATTCATTCATTCATTGATATAATGGAGTGTGAACTCGTTTTTTCTCAGTCGTTATTAAACTTACCAACTATACGAATCGCAGATGTTGTCCGTTTTGTTGACTGTTTTCAGGGAGACGTGAGGCGATCAAAATTAGACAAGGGTTATAAATTCTTTTTTGAGCAATTAATTTTTGATTATCAATGTATGTATTATATTAAGATAAGCTGGCATAATAGGCGAATTTAAAACTGGTTGTTAATAACTGTTTATGTGTGTTTGGACACTTCAGTCTCAAACAGAGTTTTAGGGAAAGTGGTCATTAGGGGCAGGTGCTATAGGTCGCTAAGAAAGCTTGAGGAACCACATCAGCTTGAGGTAAATGCATTCAGAATTCAGCAAATCATTCTTTATAACACATCTAACGTTATCTCAATATTAACAACAAGCGTAGTGGAAGGCACAGCCTGTGGTGTAAGAAATTTACGGCCGGACTGTGGATGGACGCGAACTTCATCCTCCGTGAAGTGCATAGCACACACAAAAGTGCTGCCCTTCCTCACAGTAAATTCCACCCCCTCATCTCTCCGAATAGCCCAAATCCAACGCCTCTTAATGGTTTCATCGCTGGGGAAGCTATGAAACGACAAATACGGCTGTTTCTTTTTCGAATTAGTACAAAAAGGTACGCTGCAAGATTGGTTACTCTTAGTCTCCGCCATTGCACTTTGCTTCTACCGGAACAAAGTTTTCCCTACTTCCGGTCTCGATCGCCATTTTGTGAAATAGGCCTATGAACCGCCACAGCAGATGTCCTTCCAGCTGCAACCCAGTACTGGGAAACACCCATACACACTCATTCTCTCACACACACACTCACTACGGCCAATTTAGTTTATGCAATTCAATTATACTGCATGTCTTTGGACTGTGGGGGAAAGCGAAGCACCTGGATGAAACCCACGCGAAAAAAGGGAGAACATGCAAACTCCACACAGAAATGCCAGCTGTCCCAGCCGGGACTCAAATCAGCGACCTTCTTGCTGTGAGGGGACAGTGCTAACCACTGAGCCACCGTGCCGCTGGGACAGTTCGTTTGCAGATCATTTACTCGCCCTCAAGTGGTTCTAAATCTTTCTTCTATTGAACACAAAACTAAATATTCTGAAGAATGTTGGAGGAAAATGCAGCCATTGGCATCCATAGTAGGAATAAAAAATACTATAAAATCCAGTGGCTTTTTTCCAACATTCTTCTCTATATTTTCGTTTGTGTTCAACAAAAGACAAAAATACTAACATATTTGGAAGAATCAATATTTGGTGAAGAAACCCTGATTAAGAAATAATTATAATATACACAGTAAAAAAATAGTGTAGTAAATCCAGAGAAACAAAGAATTTTCAACTAATCTCCTAGTTGTTTTCCATAGGTGACAAATCACACAAAACTCAAATGAAATGTCATCACAGTTTTCACTGAAACACGTTTATACCCTCAAGACAGAAAGCAAAACTTTCCGTGACTTTTTCCTCTAAGAAAGTAAAGATGCTAGATGTTGCACCGAAGTTTCACAGTAAGTAACACCTCTCCATCAGGAGTGCTGTTTCCCTCCTGAGGACATCAGGCCTTCAGGGGAGGAATGTTCCTTGTCCTGTGTCACTGCAAGGGTGTATTTCACCACAGACACAGAAGCATTATTAATCATTCATAATTAGTGCTGAAAACATCACGACAGGGAAGTCTGATGCTTTGCAACCATACACTGTGGCATCTGTCCAATGCTTTGTAAAAAGTCTTGTGATTATTGTAAGACTTGCCAACTGATAATATGATTTTTAATATTCCGATCTTGCCTCATGTCACATCATCATTCCGTGGAACCAGCAGAAGAAATATGATACCCAGCCATCGCCAAAAATGATTTTGACTCCTTTTTCTCTTTTTGTAGCAGAATACATTTTTGTAACAAAACACTGTTTTTCTATGTTGTTTAAGGTCTTTTAAACTGGATTTTTTTTTTCGGTTTCCATCCATTTAAAATTAAATCTAGACTAATCCATTAAAGGCGACACGGTGGCTCAGTGGTTAGCACTGTCGCCTCACAGCAATAAGGTCGCTGGTTCGAGCCCCGGCTGGGCCAGTAGGCATTTCTGTGTGAAGTTTGCATGTTCTCCCTGTGTTCGCTTGGGTTCCCCCACAGTCAAAAGACATGCGCTATAGTTGAATTGAATAAACTAAATTGGCCGTAGTGTGTGCATGTGACAGTGTATGGATGTTTCCCAGTACTGGATTGCAGTTATTTTACTTAAACCCTACCTAAAAAAATCTACTTAAATCTAAAAACTGCCTTTTTTCCATAGCTTTGTATATATAGTGTGTATGGTATATACATACACACATACATATATAACTATTTCAGCTTTCCTTGTTTCCAAAATGTTAATTGAATGTTTGAATTCAATGTTGCATGCCAGTTCCTTGAAATCAGAGTAATTGTCAGATTTACAAGCAATTTCCGTGTGTTTCATATTCATTTTCTTCCTTGTACTGGATTTAAATGGATAAAGGTTTCTTGAATATTTACTCACTATTTAGTATTTACTCTCCATCATGTGATTCCACACCCTTGTGAGTTTCTTTTGTTTCTGTTGAGCACAAAAGAGGATATTTTGAAGTAAGCTGAAGTAACAGTTGACATCCATAGTGGGAAAACCGTGGGAAAACCAAATAGGCTACTATGGAATTCAATGGTTACAGGTTTTTAGCTTTCTTAAAAATATTTTCTTTTCAGAAGAAAGAAACTCATAAAGGTTTAAAACAAGTACAGAGTTGAGCAAATTATGGCCGAAATTTTATTTTTGGATGAACTATCCTTTTAACATTTCCACAGGTTTTTCACACCCAAATGACATCTGAATATGCGTGCAGCGATGACACATTCTTATAGCATCAGTAACACCTACTCTAATCTCAGAAGAAAAAATAATAATAATAATAATAGCCCGTAGACTCTTTTATCCTTCACGAAATGGTGAAAGGTCACTGGTGTGTTTGTTGGCAGGCATACCGTGACTTTCCTCATTGTCTGCAGTGATTTATCTGTCATTAGCAGGTGAAAAAAAAGTTATAATACACTTATTTTGCCTAAAGAAATCACTGGACCCTAAGACAGCGCAAATAATATGTGCGTCATTTTATTTGGGCCTAGATGTGATGATTGTCACACTGTCGTATAACTTTGGCATATGATAATGGAAATTGCAAAACATCAGCGTTGGGACATCTTATAATAACTCACGGTGAAGTCATTTCTTTTAAGCTCTTGTGGTCTTAGTCGAATAAACACACTGTTGTTTGTTATTTTTCTATTTCCCCACAAACCTGTACTTGTACCAAAGATGAGGTTTATCTTAACCACAGGTTGGCAAAATGTCTTAAAACTGCAGGGAATTCACACGATCTCACATATTGCGCTGAATTTGGCAGCTACATCGAATCAGCATTTGAGTTCATTGAAATATAGCCTATAGCATTGAAATATATAGTATGATTCTAGAATGACAGGTAGGCTATACGCACATATAACAGCGTAAAATAAAAAAGTATTTTATATTGTGTGCTGGTGTATCGTCAAACCATGACCAGGCAGATATTTTCATACATATTACTTTTAAAGAGGCACTGGTGCCATCTACTGTCCAAACATTTAACTTTTAATTATTTGTTGGAATTTTATCTCTTTAAAAAAAATCTGTAAAATCGGGAGTATTAAAAAAAGACGATTAAATGGTTAGCACGATATTATAAATTATTATGACACTAATGCAAAATCATATAACCTTCATTAATATATAGATATAGCTCTTTAATGTTAAAATAATTTTTACACTGTATAAATGGAATAAAAAACAATATAGATTTTTAGTATTTTATATTATTTATGCGAGGACCATGACAAAACATGACGAACAGTGAAACAATTACATGTACTTATAGTGTATATAAAATGTACTTCATATATAAATCATCGTATGCATAATATAAAATACATCTATATTGTTTTTGATTCCATTTATACAGCGTAAAAATTGTATTATTAACATTATTAGTAGGCCCAAATATTTTATTTGAAAAATAACAAGTTTTGCTTGGAAAATACTTTTGTTATACCCAGTTTAGTACTGTATTTATTTATACATTTACACATTTATTTACTCTTTTATTAATACATTTCTTTTTTTATACATTTTAACCTAGTTTCTATTTTTTAAATGTTTTTTGTTTGTTTGTTTGCGTAGAATGTGTAACTCATCACATCCCTCAATTTGACATCACACAGAACCTGCGTACAACGTCACTTGACAGGTGTACCCGGAAGCAACGGCGTTTCGAAAATGGCGATCCACGTTAGGCGCAACCCAAAAAGACAAAAGTAGCGCATTTTAAGTTTAAGTCGACCTCTGACACGGACTCAATGATGAGTTTATAACGAAGAATATAATCTAATGTTTGGATGAACAGCGTCAGCATGGCACAAAAGGACGGGATGACGACAGACTCTTACACCGTGAGTCTATGACGCGATGTTTTTCAATACAAATCAGACTAGAGATGCAAAACAAAACTCTTTTTATGTTTACAAATCTCCTGCTGAATTTGGCCACTACAACATATAAACTTATATTGTTTTGGAGAAGACCGTACAATTTCCTCTAATCCAGTTTATTTTAGCGTTATGTGTTCATATTTACCGGGAAATGTCAATGTTAACGTTATATATAAACTTTAATATTTTAATATTAACATTTTAATATTAACATTTTTGAAAAATAATTATTAACTGTAATGTTATATGTATATTTATATATGCTTTCTCAGTTTCAACATTAAATGTTTTCATAGTATTGTTTTTGTCATTTATCCACAGGAAAACCTCATTGGCACATTATTAGCTATCTTTGGAAACCTGTTGGTCAGCATCTCAGTGAGCATTCAGGTAAGTGTGTGTACCTGAGCCTGCATTGTGATTCAGGGTCAGGGTGTGTTCAGGTTACACCCTGTAACGTGAAAGTCCGACACTTTTATTTATCTCATCTCATCATGTTTTATAACCTGGCTGTTGTTTATTGCGGTATCTACAAGAATGGATTTGACAAAGAAGGTGTAAAAGACAAATGTACGTCATGACTGATATTTTCTTTCACAGAAACAAAGTCATGTGACGTTGGCTGGAAATAAAGACCCGAGGCAATATTACTACACTAAAACCTGGTGGCTGGGCCTGGTGTTGATGGTTCTGGGCGAGGGAGCTCTGTTTGTGTCTTATGCATTTGCGCCACTCTCTCTTATAGCTCCTCTTAATGCTGTGTCTGTCATATGTAGGTATTCATAAGCTATTGTGTTCAATTAGATGTTTAATATTTCTCATATTTAATTAAATTGAAATATTCGTCTCAGTGCTTTTTAAAAAGTTTTTTTGCTCATATATTGGTCAGAGATGTCCCATTTTGGCGTTTGCTTCAAATTAAATTTACAAATGTGATTTTTATATACATAAAAACCTGTTACGTGAAAGCAAAGTGTTTCAAATAATGTAATGTCAAAAAAAAAAGAGTCAAAATATGGGTGAAAGATTAAGCGATTTTATTATATATTAAATTATTAGAAACTTGCTTTCAAATGGGTACAGTTTTGTGTTTTAACGAATGGAAAAGGATGAAGATTTAAAATGTCAGTTAATTTGTATTTTGGGCCTGCACTGTGATCCTTAGTCTTTTAGAATGTCATCAAATGGCTCTTGTTCTAAATATGCCAGATTTTGGCATATGACTTATCATTTTGTTATATCATAGCTATTGCTACACTAAATAACATTTTAGTGAGTATTTCATGTAAGTAAGCATAAAACTGTATAATAGTCTTTTTGGGCAGAAAAAAACTAAACAAAAGAGATATTCTAATGTAGGGAAAACAATAAAAACACAATATAAAAGTTAGATTGTATTGATACAATAAATCTTATTTTCATCTTTGACCCATATAGAGAGAAACAGTTTTTTTTTTTTAAATATTCATTAATTGTTTTTATAAAGTCTATTTTCACTTTGTTAAAACTGTACATTTGGTGTATGTTTTTGTTTGTTGGTGTACTTTAAAGATGACTTTTTTGCTTTCGTTTTCACAGCAAGCTCCATCTTAGGTTTTCTATTTTTGCGGGAAAAATGGAAGGCACAAGAATTCTTGAGTGAGTACACAGCTCATGTTGCTCAGTAAAAAAAATTTAAAAACAAATTATAGGTAAAATATCATGGCTGACTGCATTAATGCTGGCTTTGATGTACCAGCTGTATTTTCAATCTAAAAGATTGAGGCCATGTGTTAAGCAACAAATGACTACTTATTAATTCCCTGTATTGTTCATACAAAAAAATGAAATGCTAAGCAGTTTAATATGCCTGTGCTGTGTAGTTGTTCAGATGCTACTAATTGGATTTCTCTTAATCTCTTGTGTTTGTAGAGCGCTACATCTTGACTTTCCTGGGCTGTGCTTTAACTGCGGGCGGTACTTACCTCTTTGTGACATTTGGGCCAAACTCTCATGAGAAACTGAATGCAGAGAACATAGTAAAGAATGTTATCGCCTGGCCCTTCCTTTTGTACTTGGTAATACCCTTCGCATCTTATGAAAGTGGAATATTTAAAGTAACACTCCACTTTTTTTGGAAATGGTTACATTTTACAACTCACCTAGAGCTAAACAGTTGATTTTTACCATTTTTACCAATCCATTCAGCCAATCTCTGGGTCTGGCAGGAGCACTTTTAGCTTAGCTTAGCATAAATCATTGAATCGGATTAGACCATTAGCATCTTGCTAAAAATTCATTAATATTATGCAGTGCTGTTACCTGGCTGGGGACTAATTTCAGGCGCTGCATAATATCACTGTCCCTGCTGCAGCCATGGTATGGAAACAAAGTTCATAAATTTTTACGCCAGAATGAGAGTATAGTTCCTAGCCTTATCGTCCTAGAAAATAGCTAAGGTCTTAGTACAAAATATAAGTACAGAAGAGTCAAACTTTAAATACTAAAGGAAAATTATCAAAACTCTTCTTTGAATTTTTTGAGCTAGATGCTAATGGTCTAATCAGATTTTATGCTAAGCTAAGCTAAACTAAGTTAAAAGTGCTCCTGCCAGACCTGGAGATCGGCGGAATGGATTAAAAAAGGGTGAAACTCCGTTTAAATCTAGGGTTGTAAAATTAGCCTTTTCCAAAAAAAGATCTTTTAATGATAGTAACATCATAGTGTTTCTAAAATGCATTGGTTTTGTTTTCAAATACCAAATATTAATTTACAGTACACATTATGTTTGATAAGTGAAAAATACAATTTGATAAGTGGAAATTCAATTTTTCTTGATCAGTGAAAGCATGCAGGGCTTTTCTAAGTGTCCGTGTTCAGCAGTGACTGTGGTTTGTGTGTTTTTCCAGCTTCTGGGGATCATTGCATTCTGTCTGGTGCTGTATTATTACAAACAGCGGAACGCAAACTACCTTGTCCTGATTCTGCTACTGGTGGCACTACTTGGTAGGACAATAACACACACCGACTATTGTTTGTATAATCATTATGTGCATGACATTACTCATTTTTTAAAGCAATCCCTTTGATTATGCAGCTGAATAAATCCACAGAAAAATAATTGATTGTCTCAGTTTTGCTCTCATAAATGTACCAAAATAACAAAGTATTGGGTTGTCCCCTTGACTTTTGCTCTTCAGGTTCAGTGACTGTAATCACAGTGAAGGCGGTTTCAGGGATGATTGTGCTTAGCATTGTGGGTCCTCTACAGTTGTCATATCCCATATTCTACGTCATGTTCGTCTGCATGGTGGCTACGATTGTCTTCCAAGCATCGTAAGTCCTGTTATTAGTTGGTGATGTTATGTTGAAGGATGGTGAACTTGGAGTACGATATATTTTTTTCTCACTTGTAATTTTTAAAAAATCACTCTTAGATTTTTAGCTCAGGCTTCTCACCTGTATGATTCCTCGCTCATCGCCTGTGTGAATTACATTTTCTGCACAACATTTGCAATCGGGGGAGGTAGGGTTTGCATGTTTCTTTCTTTATTGATTAAGTCAACATGGAAATTATTTCTGCATGTGTTTTATTGTCATTCTGTTTATTTTAAAACAGGAGCTGTATTTTATCAGGAATTCAACCATGAAGATGTCTTGCACATATGCATGTTTCTGTTGGGGTAGGTTTATAAGACTTTAATTATTATTAATATAATCATTATTTAATAAAAACATTTGTTTTAGTGCTGTTAAAATAATTTTGTTATGCTTATACCAAGGTTGCACATATTTGATAATGAAATACAGTAATATTGTGAAATAATGAAAAGTTAATTTATATAAATAAAAGATTAATAATCCATTTATAGATAAGTGGTTTTATAAATGTGATTTATAAATAGTGAAATATACATTTATTTTCTTTTTTAATATTGTTGAAAAGAGTTAAGGTTTAATTAACTTAATGTATTCAAGAAGATATATTAGGGATTTTTTAAAGAATAGAAAGTTCAATAGAACAAAACATTTCAGCAACAATTATTCATGCTTGCTGCAAAAAAGTAGTGATTTTATCCATTTTTGACCTCCTATTCACAAACCAGTGGTATTGTGATGCCTGAAAATGCAAGCCTTTAAAAACAACTTTACATGATTAGTACATGATTAAGTACTATAACTAACATTACATTACATTACATTATAAGTACATGATTTTGAATACATTGCTATGCTGCCATTGTCTTCATGTAAACTACAAATATGCAAATTTGTGAATGTCAGAACAACAGTGGCAAACTACAGGATTGCATATCCACAGGCACATAGTGTTTTTTACAAAGTGACATCACCAGCTACTGGACTGGCCTAGCATGAATAATGTTTTTTTTTATATTTACATCCACTGACCATCCTAAATTTTACATTCAATGTCTTGTTCAATACAGTACAAAGTGTTTACTATAATTTTGGAATATGACAGGTACTTTGTAACAAATCTGTGTCAGGAAGAAAACTATTTGGCCATGAAATTCCACACACGCTTGTTTTCTTAGCAGTAGCATTGGCTAATAGACTCGCACTGAGGCCCTTTGAAATCTAGGATTTGTTCAAATGTGTCTGTCATTTTTACACAGATGTGCTATTTGCTTTCTTGGAGTGTTCCTGATCACCAAAAACAAGAGGAAAGCCAAAGCCTTTGAGCCGTATGTCACTATGGACATGGCAAAAGGTATGTACCCAAATACTTTTTTGTTTTTTGTCTTTTTTTATAGTATTTGAAAAGGAAGCTGTTCATGTGTTTTTCTTGAAATTAGTCTCAAGAAGAGAAGGCCAGCTGATGCCATATCTAATAACTCATGATAATTTCTATTGTCAGTTGTCTATTAGAATAAAAATAACACGTGTTTACTATACACACAGGTATTCCTACCATTCATAACAAAGGCTGGGCTGTGCAGCCTGATTATAATGGCTCGTTTTCTTACGGCGCACTGGAAAACAACGACAGCGTGGCTCCTGTGACGCTTCCAGTGAACCATGAGCAGTCCGTCTCTCCTGGCCCTGTTAGCTCGTACCAACCATCAGATCTGAAGAAAGACTGAGCCCGAATGTGTCTGAAGTGCAATTAATTACAACTCTGTTTAACCGTTACTGGTTTGCTCATTGACAGCACTTTTAAAACAGAGGTCTGAAACACTGGATCATTTCAGAACTGTATTTCTCTAGACTGATCCTGAGTCAGGAAAGCAAGCTCTAATCGGCTTATGCTAGAATGCAAATAAGGACTTTCCTTGGTGGCGTTGAGTTTAACCATGAGAGATATTGGCATATTGTTATTGTATGATAATCATATCTGCAGTTATGCCTCACTGACATCGATCACTCCTGGTTTCCTATAGTTACAAAGCTAATATTACTACCCTAAGAAGCTAAATATACCTCAGAAGATGTTTTGGATTCTGCTACTGCTTTGTACTAGAGATACTGCAGCCGGTCCAGCTTTAAAGGTCAAAAACTAATGTAGACCAATGTATATGACACATTTCCTTGCTAGATATATACAAATAGACATTGTGTACTGGCTCAAAATACATGTACAAATTCATACATTTCTCATTTTGCTCAAGTCTTTGGGGTTGAATGTGAGGTATTATTTATTCCCCGTGCCTGTCTAAAGCATACCAAATAGATTTCTGTACAAATCTGCATGTTTATGGGTAATACATTGTATATTTGGATACTGCTGGTGGTTGAACTGTACAGATCCCTTCTGTAAAGCTTTAGGAAACACTTGTGGATGTTTTATAAAAATCATTGCTCTGACTGGTTAAATATTTTATCATTGATTTGGTTTGTGGCCATTTGTCAATATTTAATAAGTAATAATTAATGCTGTATTTCACTATTGACTATTTAAGACTTTTTTTGGCAAAAAAATAATGGAAAACTTGACTCTAAGTGCAATTACTGCTGTGTTAATAGGAATGTTAATGGCTTTAATGTTAACAGAGATCATTTTAAGAATTCCTTTTTTTTTATACTATAACCATTTCACAATGACAATCATAATGTCTATAACCAAAATAAATAATGAAAAAAAATATTACGGCAAATTTTGACTGCTTATTATTTATCTGTACTTGACACTGAAGTAGTTTATAGCTGTTTTTACTTGACAAGTGTATTAAAACCATATATGTCGGTCATACTGTAAAACATCTCAAATACCGATTGATTTTTGAATGCAGAACGAGTTTTGTGTTTTCACCGCCAAATTGGCATCGAGTAACATTTCCATAAAAGGAATTTGAATAATATTATATTAATTGTCATTTTTTGATCATTAAAATACGTTATTGCATGCTTGATGCGCTTTAGTACTGACTGCATGTTCCAATCAAAATGTAAAGCTGTCAAATTAAATATTAATTTTGGCAGCCTCTGAAAACATTTCCTCACATTGTGGGATTAGCCTATATTGCACATGTATAGTGACAATTTATCTGTTAATATTGAAACACTTTTATAGTGGTGAATAAAATACTAAAAGTACTTATAGGCTCACTTTGAGTTAATTCGTGAAAATGTGTGTCAAATATAATCCATAATGCATTCTGATGTGATACAGGGCGCCCGTTTAAGGGTTGAGTCCTCTGTCACACGTCATCAATCCTGGGTGTCAATCTTCCGTAAACACAATTCCCATTGGCTGGTTATGAGATAAACCTGCATGTCATTGGTCATTCCTGACTGTCAGTCGTTTTTTGATGGCATCCGATGAATTTACTGTTTATTTGAGAGAAAAAAACACCTATTTCTAATTGCTTTTTAGCGATATTCTGCACCTGAATTTACGTTTATGGCACTCGGATCCTAAAGTACATGGCCTGTGGCGACGATTCTGAATCAGTTGCAAAGATAATAGGTAAGTGGTCTGTACAACTTACATTAACGTTACAGTCTTGCCATAAAGATTTCTATCTGATGCACTTTTTTGTTTAGAAATTTAGGTCAAATGACAGTATCTGAATTAATCAACTTAAAAATAGACGTTTAATTCCTCCTCATCACTTGTGTATGCTGTGGCATCTTGATAGTGTAAACATGCTAATCGTTTGATATGAAATGTAACGTTAAAGCAACAGTGATGTTTCCATCCCCCTCACCCCCCAAATCATGAATTATATGTCATTTGTGTATTTTGTCACATTGAACATACGCACATTTGCATCCTCTCCAGGTTAGCGAACACTTTCTATTTTAGGCACACGTTTATAATAAGATTATACCACAATACACTCTATATAGCCGTGTGTTGTCCACCAGATGGCGCGATTTCACAACAGCGAGTGGTTGTTAGATTGTGTCAGCTTCAAGTTCCCAAACAGCCTGACCAAACAGTTTATTTTTTTTCTTCATTGAACACAGTTCTTTTTCATGCGTACAACAAAAGTGAACAGTGACATCACAAACCTTGGCAATTTTTGTTAATTCATTAATTTGACAACAATGACTTTTCATCATGTCATTCAAAAACTTCAGAACACTAAATCTGAATCACATTTCTGTCTCTACATTGAAAATCAGTTCAGCTAAAACTGTGATGCTTCAAAACAATTATAAAAACAAATAATAATAAATAAATTGAGTGATTTAATCCTCAGTTTTGAGTGATTTCATCTTAGTTCTAAATACACAATCAATATATATTTGATAAAAGCATTTAATTTAGGCTTTTATTCACATGTAAACGTTGATCAGTGTACAAAGTTTACAGCATTTATAATTGCTCACAGAAGATAAAGCATGCTTATCGAGATTCAGTTTGTGAGCTTCTGAAAGAACCAATGAGCTTTTTTCTAATGCTTCAAGCACATATGGTTAAGCCTTGTTTGTGTTCACTGATCAGTGTTTATATGTGAATAAACAGCTAAATTAAATCTGTTCATCATATGAAGCAGGTTATTTTTAGAAGACATTTTTAGATCATTAAACTGCTTGATTGATTCATTTTGTAGATGTTATTTATTTGTTTTTTGTATTTTTCCTTTTTATAAATACCTTTTAAATGCCTGTAATTTTGAGTGAATAGATCTTCAAAAGATATGGACAGAAATTTCTCAGATTTTGTCCTTCTTTATATGTGTTCTAAAACTGAACTAACATCTTATGGTTTGGAAGGACATGAGGGTGAATAATGATGACAGAAGTTTAATTTAAACTGAAGTAACCTCAACTAAATTCTCAGATTATTAGTCACCAGATACTTTGAAAACTAAACACGCAAAGTGTTTTGATGCAGAAACTGGCTCATTTACTAATTTAAGTCATCACAATTATTTAAGGGATAGTTCTCCCAAAAATAAATATTCTGTCATCATTTACTCACCCTTGAGTTGTTCCAAACCAGTTTGAGTTTTTCGTTCTGTTGAACAGAAAAGGAGATATTTTGAAGAATGTTGGAAACCTTTAATAACTGACATCCATAGTTGGAAAAACAAATAACATAGAAGTCAATAGTTAAAGGTTTCCAACATTCTTCAAAATATCTTCTTTTGTGTTCAATTGAAGACCAAAAAGATTACCTCATCGAAAACAGTAGCAGCGCCCATGGTCCAAAATAAATGTAAATCGTTTTGAAGAACGTACATTTGTTTTGTTTTCTTTTCTACATATTTCACAAAGCACCATCATTTAGATTATATTACGGCATAAAATAACAATTAACAATATAAACTGATTGTGTAATTTATGCTAATGTCCTCTTCTGGTGTGGCAGGGAATAATGCGTGAGGGTGGGAAATTTTGGAGCAGCAACTCGGAGGGTCACAGCAGTGATCCTGAGGAGGATGAGGAAGAGATGGCATACGGAGACACCGAGGACGACTATGAGGAGATGATGGACTTGAGTGATTTACCTACAGCTCTTTTTGCCTGCAGCGTTCATGAGGCTGTGTTCGAGGAGGACCGGCAGAGGGTGAGAACACATCAAATACATAAAAATGGTGTTCAAGTGCTTTAAATTAAAAGGTATTATTTTAAATTATTTAGGAATCCTGTACCACCAAAATCAGTGATTGAAAAGTAAATTTACCTTTAGAAATGTAGTGTTTGAAAAAACGTAACTGTAATAATTTCACCTCTGGCCAGATTTCTATTGACCTATCTGCAATGCAGGAGTGCACTCGTTTTTACAATTGTTTTAGAACTTTCCATACAGGGAGGAATGTGAGAAATGAATAGGAATAATAAGCGGCATAAAATGGTCAAACTACTTGCTCTACAAACAAGTGTGTTCATGACTATACATAAAAAGTAGAATAATATAATAAGAAAATATCGGTTTGCAGCATCAAGAAGTGTGACGAGCTATTTTTAACGTCTAAAAAGCAATGGAAGTGAAAGAGACCGGAAGTCTCGAGCCAAAAAGATTTCAATGGCTGCCTCTGCTTGTACGTCAAGAATAAGGTCAATAGAATTGGCATACTTTCTTGAGTCGTTGAGTCGATATGTTGCATGTACTCACCTAATTTCAATGAATTTCATGTCATAATTTAATGTAAAATATTTAATGTACAGTTTGATTGACAGCAATGGTCCAAACTCAGTCCTGGACGGCCCTCCAGGACCGAGTTTGGACACCCCTAAATTACAACTTCAGCTCTACACTCTAAAAATCTCTTAATGTGCAGAAAATATTTTGGGATAGTTCACCTCAAAATGTAAATTTTGTCATTTCATCAACAGAAAAATGTAATTTGAAAGTTAAACTTGTTTTGGACCTGACTTTCATTGCATGGACAGCTGAAACATTCTTTGAAATATCTTCTTTTGTGCTACAACAACAATGAAGCAAAGTAAATTTTTGTGTGAACTGTTGCTTTAAGGGGTCTGTGTAAGCTTGGGAAAAGGCATTGTGGGATAAAAGGGTTTCGGTTCCACACAACACTCAGCACCTCAGGCTTTGAGTGCTTGCGAGGTCTCTTTATCTTTTTCAGCAAACTCTAGTCTTCCAAATCGGGCATGTTCAAAGCTAATGGAGGTCTTGTGAGCAGTACATTTTAACCTACATTCAGAAGGCAGTACTTTCAGGCCCTGAGGACAATGTCTGACGTTCGCACTGCGTTGCCTCAGCGTTCATGGAGTATTTTTGCTGCTTGTTAAAGCTGTAACCTCTTACCTGAGGAGTACCGGGGACCAAAAAGAGCTTTTACTTTCCTTGAGGTTGAGGAGATAAGCAGAGAAGTGATTTCTCTTCAGTCACTGGCTGAAAATAAAGCTTACTTGCTTCCTTCTGAAAACCTCTTGTGCTTCTCTGAAAATATTAAAACAAACATAATTATCAAGATGTTATAAAAACATCTTGTTGTTATGAACGCAGTCATCAGTAGACATAAAACCTGTATTCTTTTTTTCTTATTCTTCTGTTGAACACAAAACAGGATATTCTGACGAATGTTATAAACCAGCAGTAAGTTAATAGTATGAACAAAAAAATACTATAGACATCAATGACTACTGGTTTCCAACATTCTTCAGTATATCTTACTTTGTGTTCAACAAAAGAAAGAAACTCAAAAGGAGTAAATTATGACAGAGTTTTAAATTATCTCTTTAATCCCCTTGCTTAGGCATCATTTTACACATTTGTTTTTTTTTTTCAAATAGTTTTTCCCTGAGTTTCCCTTATAATGTTAGTCATCGTTTTTTGGGGGGTTTTTTCGGTATAATTTCGGTTTTGCCCAATCCCTTAATAACTTCCTCTTTGCAAAGCCTAAGTTTGCGCTGAAGTGTGGCTTATAGAATGTGAAGTTCAGACTAAATTGATCAGGAACCCTATTTCTGACTTAGAGGAAGATTAAATTGTTCAGTTCTTCAGTTGTTTAAAAGTAATAATATTTTTCCTATACTTGTGCCTCAGGGTTTAACAATTTAAGATTGTTGGATTTTTGTTTATCTTAAACTTAGAAGATTTTATGGTATTTTAGGATGTTTTTACTGTCACTTGAATTTTAATTTTGATATATAATGATTGATATAATGTTGATTGACATAACATTGCTGTATGTATTTTTGTTTTAATATCTTACATGTTTAAAAAAATATATGTTACAAAAATAGAAGTGAACGAAAATGGAAAATTGGTTGTCAAAAAAATCAAACAAACCTAACCTTATGGACAGTTTTAATAAATAGTCCCTGGTTTAATTTTAAAACCACTGCCACATGTTTTTTGTTTGTTTTTTAGTATTTTTATCTGACAGGACCACATTATGACTCCACTAATATTGCCACAGAATGCAACACATTCATGACCATGCAGGGTCTTTGCTATCAGTAATCATGTCTTGGTTCTAATTTCTGTGCATGCGCTTAACTTTCTTACTTTTTTTTTTTTTTTTCTTTCTTCTGGATTTAACCCAGAGTTTGTGATTAACTTCTTCTCATAAACTACTTCTCTGTTGAAGACTAAGAAATATTGCTATTAGAAATATAATTAATTAAAATTTTCATTTACAAGGCAGAAATAAACATTGCTGATGGAATAAAAGTTCAAGAAGGCAGCTTAAAATTATATTGTTATAGTGCAAATTAGTCAAATGATTTTAATAATGTAGGCTCACTGACAACTCAAAAGACAGACATTAAAAGTATTGTATTAAAGCAAATTCATTCATTCATTCATTTTCTTTTTGGCTTAGTCCCTTTATTAATCAGGGATCACCACAGCGGAATAAACCACCAACTTATCCAGCATATGTTTTACACTGGGAAACACCCATACACTCTCATTCACACACACATACACTACGGACAATTTAGCTTACCCAAATCACCTATAACGCATGTCTTTGGATTGTGGGGGAAACCGGAGCCAACACGGGGAGAACATGCAAACTCCACACAGAAATGCCAATTGACCCAGCCGAGGCTCGAACCAACAGCCTTCTTGCTGTGAGGCGACAGCGTTACCCATTTCGCCACTGCGCCGCCCCATTAAAGCAAATGTATATGTTCATTTTAATGTAAAGCTATTACTAATATTAATTGACAATTCAAAACTATTTGAATATAAAATGTTAATTATATTATAAATAATTATAATTCATATTATATTAATAATGCATTAGCATCAAAAGACAATTTTGACTAATAAATTCTTTTAGTGCAAAAGGCTTTAATTTAGAGCTACAAAAAATTATGCACAGGGACTGGTAGTTGCTTTGTTGCATCAGTATGGCAATTTACTCACAGCTGATTCGTCCAGTTTGGGTTTGCCATCTCTAAAACAATAAAACCTGCTCTGGAGCAGGTTAGCTGTGAAGTGTAAGTTACCATGGTTGGGGGTAACCAGACCAACCAACCAACCATCTTGAGCCCTGAAAACTAAGAGTATGTTCAAACTAAACGAGAACTTACCGGGATAAAAACACAAACTCACTCTGGCCACAACAGGAACACAACAGGCCTCTGGCAAACTATAATCTCAACTCAACATTACACATACTGTAATGTGACTATTGCATATGCACATATTGTTTTAACAATATATTGTGCAGCCCTAGTTTGTGTGTTTGAATATAAGAGGTCTCTATCATGGGGGGTAAAAAAAAGATAGTGAGGGCTACTCATTATTCATAATACCATAACTCCATGACTGTCCTGATTGTACGTGTGATCTTGTCCTAATGTGCACAGTTTTCCCGAGCAGCCATGAACTGCCATGAGCGATGACTGAGTGACAGTGAAATCATATTTTGTGTCGTTTATGTTGAGACAGCTATTCCAAATCACACTGTTCTGCTGTCAAAACACACTCTTAATCAAAAAAACACCACAGAAATGCTCTTTCTTATTTCCATTACAAGTGTGATTTTTGTCCTGGAGTGGAGCTGGGAGCATCTTTGTGGGCAAACAGCTGGCCTTTATTTCTACTTCAGAAACTGGAGCTCTCACAAAACCCCCACCAACCCGAAAATCTCATTTACTTTGTGTGAGTGAAGCTCTGTTTTCCTGCTTGCTAGACACACACACACACACACACACACACATACACATACACACTTCATAATTCTTTCATTTGGTTGCGTCTGGCAGCCTGGCCTTGTTGTTTCATTAAGACTGTTGACCTGCTTTGGTGGCACGTGCCTCGGCCGTCCTGCGCTCTCGGTTCACTGTGCTGCTGGATCAGGGTCACGGTCCTGCTCCAGCACTCAGACTCTTCAGATAGGAGTCAAAACAGTAGAGATCAGTCATGTATTCTTAGATTAGACGCTATAAATAGTCGCTTTATAAACTCACCCGAGAGAGTGGGATGTTGGGAGTGATGGATTTGAGAGAAAATGTGCGATGAGTAAAGGAGTTATTTACATTCAGCAGTCGTAGAGTTTGATCCTCATGTCTGTGATTAAATTTCATTATTATACTCATGCTTAATATATTACAGAATATGTGTTATGCAATTTTTAATTCTTATATAAGATGAATGTATATGAAGTCATGTTTTGCCCTCAGTTATTCAAATTGTTCAAAAAAATAGATGTTATAAAAAAATAGATAGAATATTATATTGAAAACGAATACTATTGAAATACTGAAACAAATTAATTCATTTGTTTGTTAAGCTGAACAGGTCTGCTTTGACAATTAAAATATTTTTTAATGGTTATTAAGCAAAAATATTTCCAGATTCAAAATGGTCTAATAGACCCTTTATTGAAACTAGTTCCATGTGAACATATTTCCACATGATTTTCACATGTGATAGATTTCATAATGATAGTTAGTAAAATCAAAGAACAAAACGTCACTTATCACTTGATGCAAAAATTGCTTGATGCAAGTTAACCATAAATTGGAACAATGTAATTTATATTTAGGATTGAAATGTAGAATATGTATAGCTAATACAACTAATACCAACAAATTACTTTTTGTTTCGTGTTGTCCTGTTTTTGTTGTTCTTGATTACGTTAATAGTTTTACATATTTCTTTGGGCTTCAGAGTGGATTTTAATATCATGTTTTTATAAATATATATATTTTTATCATACAAGAAGCAGATTTTGCTGCAGTTGTAGCTCTCCACTTGATGTCCAATGTAAACTCTGGAGTCTTGAAGCAAAACCACTTTCTTAAATGACACATCAGCGCATTATTTATTACATAATAAGGTTCATAAATAGATGTACTGCATTGCTCATTTTCCTGCTGTGGTGAGCTGTCCACAGGCCTGCTGCTGACCCGCTGATGAAAAAGCTTTACACTGAGGATAATGAGAATATTGCTGTTGTTATTCAGGTCAGAATCTGCCTCATTTACATAGGTGACATTTTGGTGTTGTGTGTAAACAGGGTGTAGAGGAGAAAAAAAAACTGCATTAGATCTACCTTGTTCCTCTGCAGTGCTCTGGAAAAACTGTACAAAATGATCTAGGTCTTTTCTCTTCTTTTCTTCCCTTTTTTATTTTCAACCTGCCAATTTCTTTTTCTCAATATTTTCTCAGCCTGACTGTCATTCATTATCTATCAGACTTGCTGTTTTTTCTTATCTCTGTCTCTCCTGCATCTCATATCTGCTGCATCACCTTCTGTTCCTCCTGCACCTGAACTCTCTCTCTCTCTCCTCTTTTTCTGAATGTCTCTCTCTCTTTCTCCTCTGTGATATAAATAGCTTGCCCTAGTTTGTGATATAGCTGCAGTGGTGCCAGGGGCTGGTAGAGCAACACATGAGTGAGGTAGTCTGCCAGTCTTTACACACATTTGGAAGTCATGATGGTGCAGTGTCTCTGCAATGGTGTGTGTGTGTGTGTGTGTGTGTGTGTGTGTGTGTGTGTGTGTGTGTCGAGACTGACCATGTAAGCACGGTCTCTTACATTCAAGATTCTTCCTTCACTGCGCAAAGAGTTTCATCATGCTTTGCTTGGTTGTGGTTGAAACAGAAGTGTAGGAGGCTGCACTATATTTTTTTGATATAGGTGTGATTGAATTATATGTATCAATTATATATAGAGATGCCTTTTATTTAAGCAAGCTGTGGTTTAATAAGGATACTGTAAGAAAATCAGTCATAAAAAATGGAAAATGGTAATGGTAATTTTCTGTAAAAGTATCATTTATTTTTGATTAAAGAGATAGGAGTCTAAAGAGAAGAGACTCCACACAAAACTTAAAATTCTGTTATTGTTTATTCACCCTCATGTCATTCAAATTTGCCCCAGTGTTGGAAAAAGAAACCACTATAAATTTTTCAACCCATGGGGCCAGATTGATTAAACCCACTCCAGGATGACACCCAAGTTTTTAATACTAGGAGAAGATCCTCCAACATGTTCTCTTTGCAAAAACACTTTGTCTATGAAGCATGTTCTATTCGATTATGTTGGCTTGAATTCTTTGAGGATTTTTTTGCTATTCAGTTCATTTTTTGAAGAGATTTTTAAACACTTAAACCAAATTCAATTTGAGCCTTTAGTAAAAAAAAAAATTGTAAAAGTGTAATATAATCTAACTGCAGTATACAGTATGTTTCCTCAACATGAAAATAGCCTAGAAGCTGGCATTGCATTAAACACAAACAAACAAGCCCTCATGTCATTCCATACCTGTATGCATTTCTTTCTTCTGCTGAACTCAAAAGAAAAAAAAAAAATACCATTGACTTCCATTATGTGTTTTATTCAATACATAAATGGAAATCAATCGGAACTGACATTGATTTGCAAAATTCTTTATAATTTTTTCGTTTGTGTACCATAGTTTCATTTGAAATGACAATGACTCAAATAGAAGTGAAAGTTTATTAAAGTTCATTAGTTATGTGAAATCAAATTCTGAATCATCTAAATCATCTATATATATATATATATGAGTGAGTATAAAGATAATAAATGTTTAAATGGGTGTTATTTTGTATGTTTTTTCCCACAATAGTATCATGAGAGATTTGTTGTTAGTGTTTAATTATCTGCTATATTGGGATTGGATTTAACAGTGTTTATGTCATGGTGAAGTTTTGTAGATTGAGGAGGAGCTGAAAATTTTCTAGATTACTTCTAAATGATTAGTCAAATAAAATTAAGATTCTAGTGATAATTTGCTCTTAACCATGAAACTTTGAGTTAATATGATGTTTATGCGAGCAACATGTATGAGTTTGAGTTGTAAAATAAAGAAAATAAAGTTGGTGAATGAATGAACTTAATCAAAACTTTATAAAAACAGAGTTTGTTTACTTAAATGTTGTAAGGAATTCTCCACAGATGTGTGGAATATTCTGAACTTAACAGGTTTACATGGTAAGAGAGAGCGAATGAAATTTTTGGGTTGACCATCTGTGTGTTCATGCTTGGTTCAATCTCTGGTGTGGTTGTTATGTCAGTCCAGTTCATTTATGAAATCCAGTATGAACACTGCCATCCAAACCCTGGTATGGACTAAATACTGTAGGACCACCATACCACTGAAAAGGGGGGTCTCATTTCACTTTCAATAGAACACCGGTGTGGTTCGACTGAAACATGAAGGAAAAATCAACCAAAATCTTCTAAAGAATCCAATGGCAAAATTGCATGCTATATAAATCACATTTTGGTTTGAAGCTACTGTATCCTCACACTTTTAGGTTTGGTATTAAATATGCCACATCAACCAACCAGAAATATCCAAGAGAACCAAACTACAAGTTTTAATAGTATGTTTCTTTTAAGCTCGAAATAAAGTGTGTAAAACATAAGTATAGCACTGTGGAAAATCATTGGAAAAGTTATTTATATAAACCATACATTGGGTGCTAATTTTACCGACTTTTCTTAGAAAGGACAGTCCATGGGAGACAGCTGGCATTAGGTTCGTTGCTCAGGGTCATGGTGGTGATTAAAACTGGTTTGTTGTTTTGGAGAAGTTACATTTATGATATCCCTTTATATATGGATATATGTGGATAAGAATTTTTACAGTTGAAAACATTTCTTCACACTAAAGAATGGTTTGAAGAACCAAAAAGGGGAATCAAACTGTGCCAAAGCCTTCTTTGGTTCTTTACCTTAATTTTTAAGTGTGTAAGAATTATTTATTTATTATTTTACGTATGCCATCTCCTCCTGGCAGTATTTTGAGCTAATTTACAAGAAGGAATGCATGATGTATCTTTCTCTTATTTACTAAATCTCTAATTGTCAGCTTGATCTGTTTCCCGTATTGTTCGTAAATCAAAGCAACAGGACAAGAATGACAGCATTGTTTGCTGGCAAAACCAAAGCTTATGCGGCGTTCACTTCTCCGAGGAGCGCGTGCACATCAGAATAGAGAATCAAACGAAGAAGGCGATGACGTCAATGTGGCGGCTGAGCGCTCTGATTGGTCGACACGGATGAACCTGAGCAGCCTTCATGCGCTCTCGGAGCAGCATCTCAGTCAGAGACAGACAGGGAGTTTGAGTCAGTGACAACACACTAACGACTTTCAGCCTCAGAGAGACACACAAAAGCAGAGAAAAAAGGGGAATAAAGGAACACATTTCTGTATTTATCTGTTTACAAGCAGTAAACGAGGAAATGCCATCGATAAACATGAAATTGGAGATGTTGACGCTCATCGCCTGCGATGTAGACACGGAGGTGTTTACATCCGACAAGATGCAGGTACTGCAAGTTTATCTATGAATACATTTTTAAAAGGGAAAAAAAAATAATAAAATGCACGTTGTGTTAATGAGCGGTCTGTGTCTGTGCGCAAGGTGCGCGTTCACTGCATGCGCGCGGTCTGTGTGACGTTGCACGCCGCCAGTTCATTGTTTCTCATTGCTGGAATTTTTCTCAATGAATCCGCAGTTCACATTAACATTCTACTGCATGCGCACCGATGGCGTCAATGCTCTGAACGACCTCGATGCGGAGCTGCTCCAGACGGGTAGCGCCTCCCGCCTGTATGGGATGCGTGCGTGCACACTGAACTTACATGCTTGCAGGCTTAGTTCACCCATTAATGACAATTCTCTAATTATTTACTCATCTCAATGTTCGTGTTGCCTGTTCGTTTCCACTGTGGAGCAAAATGAGTACACTTTCACTGACTGCATGCCCAAAATATTGTAATTTTATGACATTTAATGACTAACCATCTTCGTTTGTGTGTGTGTGAACTACGCCTTTAAGAAAACTGAATTGTTTCATAATGCAAAGACATATGAGATCTTCTGTGGACTCAAATTACATACACATACCCACCTTTACCTTTAAGAATGTTACAGGTATGTCAGGTATACCGCACTCATCCACCCATCACATGGTCGATGATTAAGCTTTGCTCACTTTATAATTAGCAATGGAATTTTTTTTATGTCACACCAGTGCCATTGTGCATTGGTTAAAATTCTTCATTTAAAATTTGTCTAAATTTAGGGCAACCAGACACACACACACACACTCACACACTTTCATGCATCCCGGAATGAGCTAGTGCAATTTTCTGCAGTGTGCAAGCAACATCAAAAATGCGCGGATGTGTTTTATTTCAGGAATCCTAGATTTTACATTTAAAATGATCTTGTAGATGCACTCTCTACCTTCCCAGCAATAAAACGGTTTAAATTAAGCAAACAGGTGCATGGTATTCCATGTGTTATGACAGTTGCTCGAATGGCTTGTGAAGGAAACATGTCTGTTACTAATAAGCTAAAAAAGTGCCAATAAGAATGTGGTGTCAAGTGTCAGTCTCTAGTTATGTTTTCCATGTCTGGCCAGTGTTTCTGTGCCATAAACTGCAAATAGAGGGGCAGGCAGTCAGACAGACAGGTGTTTTGTGCAGCTACTGCAGACTGCAGTGACTCTGCTTTGCCTGCAGTGTCCTGCCCTCAGCCAGCAACGACAAGAAAGAAAGAAAGGCAATTTAAGATTCATGAAGGAAATGATTGTCTTGAAATGTCATTGTGTGCATGTGTGTTGATTCTAATCTGGGTTTTTGGCTCGGTTTGAGGACATAGGAGATTATAAGATTCAGCACGTGGGCAACGGTCACTGATTGCACTGATCTCCGCACAACAGCTTGGTTTATTTTTCTTTTTTTATCTGCCGCTTAAGGTTTATTCATTTACTTTTTGTATGGATTTTTCTCACTGGGATTAAAAGTTCACTATAGATATACATAAATGGATAATGTGGATCACAATCAGTCATGTGAAATTCCAGAATAAGAAATTCCTGTGTCTGATGAGGTTTTGGATGCATGCAGCGTTTGACCCAGTTTGAGTCTAAATTACTTTGGATGCATTAGATATAAAGTCTGATGGGTTCACACATAACCCATGAGCTTGTTAACTCTTTCATCAACATTTGTCAAACATGTTAAATGGAGACTGGGATTTGAACACACTCACTGGAACAGGTGTGGCCTACATCGTGCATGTGTGTTCAGTGGAAAATGATGTGCTATGGAAAATATGCAGAGATCAGCACAATCAGTCTGAAGGTTATGGGCAGGACTCTTGACATTCACGCAGAAGCACACACACATCCGCCCTAAATAGTTAACACATTGATGACATGTTTATTGAAGCGATAAACACAAGAATCAGAGTTTTTGTGTGTGTGTGTGTGTGTGTGTGTGTGTGTGTGTGTGTGTGTTTGTATTTCTCTTCACATAAGCAGCCATGAATGTCCATCAGACTATATGTTTAGGGTCAGTGTGTATGGCAGTATGTTCAGTGCAGTTTATTTGTTTTGCTGGGTTTTTGGCTGATCTGTATGCAGTGGATGGTGTTTGCAGGAAAAGTCAGAGGAATTGATATTTACAAGTAAGATCTGCTCCACTTGCCCTTGAACAAAGTGTTTAACCTCAGTGGCTCCCATGAGAGAGTTTTAGTACAATTAATGTGCGCTAAATCCATTTCCACTGCTGGAAAGCTGAATGATGGGTAAAAAATGTCAGTCTTTCAAATGATGAGCCTTTTTGGCTTTGATTGAAAAAAGTAATTTTAGTTGAAATAATTGATTTGATACCAAACAGCAGGTCTCGAGAGCAAGGCCCTATGGAATCCATTTATTATTAACTTCCCAAGTTTGGTTAGATTTTTTTCCAAATTGACTCTTCACAGTCTGTGGTGATTTCTTTATACAGTTACTAACATTGCAAACTTTGTCAAAGATTTTGGCCAACTTGCTGAAAAAAAAAATCATTGTCAAAAAAAGTGTACCGAGGTCAATCATTATTTTGCAATATCAGACAATTTTTCCGTTTAATGACATGATAAGGTTAATGCAGGTTGTAAAATGTCATGTGCAAAGATTTAAAAATGCATTAATGAGATTTGCATTTATTAATTGAATGGGTCGAAAAATCAGAAACACATTATTGCAATATTTATTCCAAATTAATTTCAAAACATCAACTCAAATCGAATGCTGATGTTATCAAACTGGTGAAAAAAATTATCTATTAGTCAGACTAGAGACAATGTCACAACAAATAGCACATTAGCTAAAAGAGTGAGTGACAGGTAAAACTGAGGGTAGCATAGGACTGAAGCATACCTGGATCAGGTTCTACTCAGGTGAGTAACAGGATCTGAGCTTTGGCAGGTGGAGAGGCTGAAGCCTGCAGCCAGAGATATAGCCCTGCAACAGCTATGCTAGCAGTCTGTGTCTCTCTCACCTATTCTTTCTCTCTTCACTCATCTTAGATGGTCTGATAGATGGATGAAACAGAACGATGGATGGAGGAGGGAGGTTAGATACATCTGTAACCTAAGAGCATAGGTAGTGCTCAGATGACACTCTGAAAGGTTAAAGGCATTCGTAGGTAATGATGACGTTAGACAAAAGGCTGCTGGCCACCCACTTGTGTCCGTTTTCCTGTGGCATCCGGTTACCAGCCGGCACAGCCTGCATTCTCTAGTCCTAGAACATCAAAGAAACTTCCTGAATTCTCAGCGCTTGTAGATGACAGAGACGGTCCCTTTGTGGGAATAAACATGCACCAATGCGACAACTGCATCAAGTTATATAACTTTGTGGTCAGGGAGTTGAAGTTCAGTAGGGTGATGCATAGTGTAGCTGAAATTTGCACCAAGGTCATAAGGGTTTATAAGTCTTAAAGGGGCAGTTCACCCAAAATTTTGCTTATAGGCCATTCAAGAGGAAGGTGATTTTCCATTCATGTAATGCAAGTCAAAGGCTAACAGGACTTTGTTTGACTTTGTCAGTCAACAGAAACATACAAGAAAAACTAAATGAATACCCATGGTACCCTGAGTTCATATGAAGTGAATTGTTTGGTCTGTGGGAAAAAATTGACATTATTGCAAGTAAGCTACAGCCTCAGGCCCTGAGTGATGTCTGGTTCAAAGAGAAACACTTGCTGATGTTGAGACCGCAGAGGGACACTGTTGGTGATGAACAGACAAGTGGCAAGTTTGTGGTGGTTAGAGGCTGCAGTCTACTTTTGGGCTTGGTCAAAATCCTTCAGAACGTTGCTGAAGAGGCTCTCTTTGGAGATGCAAATGTTAATAAAGTGAACTTTGTTGGTGTCCCACATCTCAACGATGTTCAGCAAAGGATTCCAGGATGGGAGATTGTCCAGCCAAGTCCAGGATAATTACTTTAGTTGAAGAAAGGCACTGAGGCAGAGTGCGGCTATGAGCCAACTCCAGATCCCTTTGAGCTGGAAGATGATAGCCCACCCTCCAGTGCCACAGAACACACCTGGTCCTCTGCAGGAGCCAGCATCACCAACCAAGAGCTTGATGCAACAAAACACAGTAGAGGAGTGGGAAGACATTGGTGCTTTACCCAGCTGAAGAATTTCCACTCTTCCTGAGTGCAAACCAACTCAGCTGTCTGCATAGCCAACAACTGAAAGGATTCTCTGAGCAAAGCAAAATCGCAACTGCAACGTGGTCGTAGTGTGAGCATGAGCCATCCACAAACACTGACTCAATATAGACATGATTGTACGCAGGGATTGTGTTCGTCATGAAAGCATCTAGAAAGACATCTGTAGAAATATGCTCATCGCCTGTGTTTGCTCTTTTAGTGAACTTTTCTCTTTTAATCCTTTACATATAGGGAACTTTTCTCTATTAGGAAGCATGGCATGCACATTTTACTCCTCATTGCCCTGTATTTTTTAGTACTCTAGGTGATTGTACACCTAAGTGGGACCCCTAATGCCACCTCAATATAATATATAGTGACTGACAGAAAGGGAATGTTGAGTACTGTGAATGGGGATATTATGAGTACCTTGTATTTATAGATCACTGAGGCATTGACTTCCATAGTAATTTTTTATACTATGGGAAGAAAATCAAATGTGAGTAAATGATGGCAGAATAGGGGATAGTTTTTAGGTGAACTATCCCTTTAACTCGTGTGACAGCATTTGAAATCCAATTGAAGATATTTTAAAGAATGTTGAAAACCAGAGTAGTTCTTTTTAAGTCCTCTTGTATTTTTGGCCCATACAATGAAGTTCAGCGGGAATGCTGGTGTATATGCACATTTATATATTTTTAAATATAATTTATATAATATATATATATATAATATAATAATATAATATTTATATCCTGCAATGCTGTGATACACTGCATTTAATGTGAACATTCTTGTTTAACATGGGCGGTAACACACTACTCCTAATGACACCACTTGATGTGCTGTGAAACAGGTCTTACCTAAAATAAAAGATTATAAAACAATTTCATATTAGGACACTGAAGATGCCACCCACACAAAGATACACAAGCTCTTCACAAACACGATACAGTATACCTGTGTTTTCATAATTGCTGAGTATGTTGTATGAAATGCTTTTTCATGTTATATTAATAATTTTTACAAATTAGAAGTTTGTCTTTTACTGATAGGAAGTGGTTATCATGCACTGCATATCTATGAGATGCTATTTTCGAAGCAAATTCCATCTTGAATAACTACATTGAACACAGCGAGTAATCTCTCTTTTTCAGTCAACTCGTTGTCTTCCAAATCTCCGAAATTTTCCGTAAAGGCATGTAATTTTGGGAAGAATATCACCGCCCATCTCTGAGCTCTGGAAAATCCCTCGCAGCTTTTTCACCAGGCCCGTCAATTGGATTTGTGCCCTACCATTGATTCTAGTACAAAAACCAAAACAGAGCTGAGCGATGGCAGCAATTCCACCAGAGCCAATCAGGGTGACAGCATTAGTTGTTGCTGTTTGACTCTGCCCTGATAAGGGTGAGGGGGAAAACACAGCCCCGTCTGCATTTACAGCACATGTGATGAATCGCTTCTGCCACTTACACAGATTTCCTTTCACAGAAGGTCAGGGATCAGCTTCTTTTGTGCAAAACGTTTTTGCTCCTTGCAAGTTGGCACCTCACGCACAGAACGACTGCTCGGCTGAATGACTCATGTGTGACATTACGATAACATTTAGACGTTGTTTTCTTGGGTCTGGTTCCTGACTCCGTTTTGGACAAAGACTTGATTTTAGGCAGCAAAAGTTCACTCGTTATTCACTGGCAGGCCAAACAATGAGCAAAATTAATTATGGGAAACCCAGATGTGATACGGTTGTTTTGGGTGCATGTAATAAAATTTGTGCACTTCTCATATTTGGTGAATGCATATTTGCTTGTATTTGAATATAGCTGCGATTAGTGTTTCTTTGAATCCTGCATCACCCAAGGGCTCTTTGATTGGCGTCTCGTCACAGGGTTTTGTAGCATCAGCAGGGTAATTAAAAACATCTCCCACTCGTTTAACGGATTAATCTTCTTAATTATTTATGCTTCTATTCTCAGCCCAAAATGATGCCAGCATCCCAGTGCACCATATGCCCCAGATTCTTGGGACATATTCACTTTTTACTGGCTTTCGGGTAATGAGCACATGTGTCCTTAAGTCACTTTTTGAGGAGACTGTAATGTAGGGACTGGAAGATAAGCAGATAAACTGATATAGACAGACAGACAGTTAGATAGATCATAGATCTCAGATCAAACTCAAATAAAAAAATAAATACTGACACATGGAAAATATAGAATATTGTCAAAGTGCTAGAAAAAAGGTTGTTTTAAAGTATATAAAATATAAAAATTATAATAAATTATTTGACCTCAATATTTAGCATGAATAATACACAGTGCTAAAACATTGCTTAAAATCATTCAGTGCTTAATGTTTTTAAGTAATTATTAACCCAATTTGTGCATGAGACAATATGCACATCAGATGCATTTAGGCCTGCACAATACTGGGAGAATTTGCGATAGGTTGAGTATTGCAGTATTGATATTTCTTACCACAAAATATTTACATTCTTAGCTATTTTTGCATCATTTATTTATGTAATGATCCTACTAACAAACAGCACCAGGCACTTTATTAGAAGCACTTCTACATTTTCTACGTTTGTTTGAATAGCTAAGATTTTTATTCTATTTTCTATAGCTATATTCTTCATCACTACAGTTTTAAATATTTTATACTTATTTTCTATGGCTATAACTTCTATTTCTATATCTAAAATTGTCTGTGTTTTTATTTCTTATTATACTCCATAATTTAGATTCTTATTGATATTAATTTTGTTTTTTTAAGGTCACGGCCAGTTGTATAAGCATTTTACTGTATATCAAACTGTGTATGTCACAAATAAAATTAGAATTTGACATTTGAAGAGGTAATAAATATTTTTCTGATCTAATTAAATCGAATTCCATCTTTAAAAAAAGGTCAAACAAGATTTAAGATTGTCAAGGTGCAAACAAGAACTATGAATGATTGCACAGTAAATGCACACCGGCTAAAAAACAAATTCATTTCTCGTGTTTTTTTTTGTTGTTGTTTTTTTTTTACCTTTTCAGTCTATCAGGAACTAGATGGATTTTAGACACATACACCAAACAAATCCTACTTTTCCAATCTTTACATCACGATTCTGCCTTCCTCTCACTGACTCTGAAATGATTCTCTCAGTCATGCCTCTCAGTGAGTTTCTCTGGCACTCTGGCTTCTAAGAGGCTTGTAGAGTCTTTTTTTATTTAGAGTGTCACCTCTGTAAACCTCTCTCTGTGAATCTTTACCTCTGTGACTCCTTTCTGACTCTTTTTGTTTTGGGAATGTCTTACAAAGTCAGTTTTAATCTTATAGTCATGTGCATTCTGTTTCTCTGAAATGCTTTTTTACACTCATGGGCAGTTGTGCACTAATGCGTGACTGAAGGATTTTAATGTTTGACCTCACTAGCAGTCCTGTTTTCCAGACAGGGACAGAAACCTTTCCAAAACATTCCAAAAGAAATAAATTCAGCTTACTGTAAATTAATGTAATGTTCGTTGTCGTTTTTCACTTGCCACATTCAAGAAATAGACACATAATTTTTTTTTTCTTAATGTTTTTTTTTTAGTTTGAGTCAATCTGCTACAGATAATTTGTAATAGACTGCTTTTTAGTATGCTTTACTTTTATTGTTTAGAATTGCTGTACAGCAAAAAAAATCAGAGATCAGTTTCTCAATTCCTTTTTTATTTATGTGTATGAGTAAAATAAATTCTTTTTAAATCAATTTTGTTTTAGTTAGTAAATTACTGATTCATTTTGAATTACCAACTACAGAGGGAAAATATCAATATTTAGTAGAATAAACCTGATTTTTAATCACAGCAAATGAAAACATTTGCTATTAGTTGTCATTTTCTGAAAAAAAACTAAAACTAAATGACAGTGTTGTATTGTAAATATAATATAATATTTTATGTAATAAAACCAATATTAGTGTTTTACTTAAACACATAGCTAGTAAATCTCAAATCAAATCTCAAAGTGGTCCCTTAATTTTCTCGCTATTTGTATATTTTCTGCCGTTTTTCCATCAGCAGTTGTAAATGTTTAATTTGTTGACTGCAGTAATCTCATGTGTCGCCACCTGTTTATGCTTTCTAGGCAGGTAAAAGGTGTGTAATACATGTGATTGGTGGAGGTGTGAATTGATCCTACACACGCACACTCACACACACACATACACTTGCACCTGTGCTGTTGCATAATGGCATTACATTGGCCTTACATCACACTGGTGTCCTGATCACGTATCTGCGATGCTCCTTTGAAAAGAGGCCTGTGAAATGCTGGTGTCAGGGTAAATAATGAGCTTTTGTTTACCGGATCCTGATGTGATCTTTGAAGTCTTTGTAGTGTGTGTCCATCTGCCAGCAACACACTGAGGGGAAACCTCAGCTCTTCTTTTGGCCCCCATTACTACAAATTATATTTAGTTTAGTAATCGTTTATAATCGCTATTACAACAGATGTAAAGTGTGTAATTTTTAAAGAACGTGTAAATATATTAAATATGGGTGAAAATAATGTTCCACTGTCATTTAGGGTTTCAGATACTGTGCATTTGTTTAAAAAATAAATGACATACTTACTCTGACCTGTGCTCATTAAAATATATAATATAGCTTGCAAGATTTTAATGTGTTTTGAATTAATAAAAACATATTGCTGATAAATGCTAAACATAGCGGTTTGATGTATAATGGGAAAGAATAATTTTGCATTTTGGGGCTACATTTGTGATACTTCAAAATTTCAGCAAATTATTCTTGTTCTAAATATACCTAACAAGATGATTTTGGTATATAAACTATTGTTACACTGAATGACATTTCTCAGAAGAAAAGCAAGATACTTTCTGTCACATTGTAGTGTACAGCGCTCAGCATAATTTATACACCCCATTTTTATAATGAATATTTTTTTCAATTTCCCAGTGAGTGTAGATAATATATTTTGGTGCATTTGAACAAAACAGATTTATTAAACAGATATATTTATTAAAATAATATTTTTGTCACCAAATATCTTTAGAAATATGAAGATAATACATTTAAATTAATGCAAAATACTGCAAAAATAAATTACAAACTACAAAATGTTACATATATTTTGTTTTTTGTTTTTTATTTTATTTAATATTTTTCCCTAACATACCATTTTTGGACCGTTATTGTAAGTTATTTTGTTAGCCCCAGATTTGGCTTCAGTACTGACTAATCTAATGTATATCCACATATATAATATTGTATAGAAAATATTATTTTAAAAGAGAGTTTTGTGAGGGGTGTTCTCATATTTGCTGAGCACTGCAGTATAATCTGTATTATACTTTTATACTTAATCTTTTTGATGGCAAGACAAGCTTTTGATGGCAAGACAAGCTTGTCTTATAGTATTATAAATGAGCATTTAGTGTCATCTTTAGTAAAAGTAGTATCTGTTTATCATTTTTTAAATTAGTTATAACATTAAAATAAATATCTACATTATTAGCTGTATTAGCCAGGATTTGAATCTGTCATCAGTCCTTCAAATACCTTTCTTAGCATGTAATAATTTTTTTCGTATGTAATTTAGAAGCATGTTGTCATAATATTATCTATGTCCTGGATTTGATTTCAGTTAGAACTCATATATTTTACGTAATATATATATATATATATATATGTTTACATACAAAAAACATTAATAAAATATGTAAGGTGTTTCATTCATTGTGAAAAATGCAGGGTTCCACAAGTCATTCATGTTGAACACAAATCGATTTAGTTAACAAATTTAAATGGATTAAACATAAAACAATTAAAATCTCAATAATTGTGTTCTTTCAGATCATTTTAAATAAGTAGTTTGAACAAGCTAATTTTTTGAGTTTTCTTTACAAAAGGATAGCATGTATTCTCTTCAGTGCTAATCAGCTTGTAAATTTAGCTGGGTAAACATGCAGTTTATTTTACATGCCACACACACTCTTCTTTATACACACACACACAGAGCTGGCATGTCATAAGGCGGATGTCCACTCCTACACCCGGGTAGTGTGTAAGTCAACACCACCCGCAGGAAGCGCTCAACGCCACACATGAATTAGTGATTGACACATCCTCCTGTTACACCGAGTTCGACTTCAAAACAAAGCCTGTTTGTGTGTGGGAACAGATGCAGTCATATGAAACACAAAAAGTAAATGGAAGAGAACAAAATCACAATATAACTCAAACTGGGGAAAAAAAAATTATATAACAACCCATAAAGCTTTGGAACCACTTGAGAGCAAGTAAATGGTGAATCAGTTTTCATTTATGGGTGAACTATCCCTTTAATGAGTGAATCATTGAATTAATCATTCAAATGATTTGTTTAGAATGGCTGATTCATTAACAAACAAAACAAGGGACTTTATGAATGAAACGCTGATTGATTTTCTCAATTGATTCGTTCAAAAACAGATTCATTCTGGAACAAAACACTGTAGTGTTGCCCTGGAATGTTCTCCAATTTTGTTTGGAACTGTTTTCAATTGCAAAACACATATAATATTGTGTCTCAAATGCAACTCGCTCAGTATTTATAGATTTTATGCATCATTTCAACAAACGAGATCACATTTGTGATCATGCTCACATGCAGATTTTCAGGAAAGTGGCACTCTTGCTTGTTTGATATTCTTGAACTTCTGGATCTTATGGTGACCTTTTATAAAAAAATTTTTTTATATATCATCAGTTTGAATGTTGAATATTCCATTTGAGGCCAATACTTGAATTAATATTAGAAAGTAGTGCCTTTATATCTTCAATGACCCTTAAAAGGATAGTTAACACAAAAAAAAAACAAGAAAAATCATTTATTCACTCTCCACTTGTTCTAAATCTTTTTGATTTTTTTTTCTTCTGACACAAAGGAAGATATTCAGAAGACTTCCATAGATTTTTATTTTATTTTACTATGAATGTCAATGGCTGCTTTTTTCCAACATTCTTCAGAATATCTTGTTTTGTGTTCAGAAAAAAAAAGGAATTCATAAACATTTGAACCGTGTGAGTAAATGATGAGGTTATTTTCATTTTTGGATGGAAGTTACTTTTAATTCAATTAATCCCACATCATCAAGGCACATGGAGCATCATGTTGGTTAAATTTTGAATAAGCCTTTTGTTTAGTTTTCTTCCTGTCACTGTTCTCTCTTTACTTTCTCCATCAGCACGCTGAAGGTCACACTTCATATTTCACCTCAACGCTTCTGCCTAAAACCATTTACATCAGCGCTGCTGCCTACAGCTCTCTACTTCTAGGGTACATAATAACATGATAACATAATGCTTAAAAACATGCGCAGAATTGTGAAATTTCATGAGGTTTACAGGGTTCGTGCGTACAGAAATCCTTGAAAATGCTTTAATTCTAATCTAATGTAAAGTTTTAAAAGTGGATAAAGTGCTTAAAACTGCTTAAAAATGTCATTGTGTTGCTTTCATAATAATTTATCTTACTAAATAGGTAATGATAATTTTTTAAATCACTTTTTAATAGAAATCTTAATAAAGAGAGCAAATGACAGTAGTTCAATTGTCGGGCTTAGGCCAAACATGCAAACTTTTTGTTCCCTTAAAATACTATACTATACTATACTATACTATACTATACTATACTATACTATACTATACTATAACAACCATATGATATAATATGATGAAATATGTATATGTATGTAATTTGCCACACCTGTAAAGTGCTGGAAAAATTTGAAAATGCTACTGAAAAGTGCTTGAAAAGTGCTCAAATTTGACTTTAGAAAGGGTTTAAGAACCCTGGGTTATAATAGACATTGAGTTATTTCATGCAAACTCATTATTGTAGTAATGAACTGTGGTTTGTTCTCTTCAGGAGCGGTTTGAAGCTCTGTTCAGGATCTATGATGATCAGACGTCCTTCCAGATGTTCAAGAGCTTCAGAAGAGTTCGGATCAGCTTCAGCACTCCAGAAGCGGCTGCACGCGCTCGCATCGAGCTCCACGAATCAGATTTCAATGGCACTAAACTGAAACTCTACTTTGCACAGGTCAGTGGGCCAATGCTTGCTTTGTTTTTTTCTATATATGGATGGTTCATACAGAAATGGAAGTTCTCCTTCATAATGTTCGAAATCTGTGTGCTGATATTCTGAATCAGAGTCTAAGGGCCCTCAAGAACTAAAAAAGAAACACTACCAAAAACATACACAGTCATTAATCCATGTGACTTGTGTACTATATTTGTATGTGTACTATACTCAAGGTAGATTTCCAAACAGTCAAAAAAAATAGTAAAAGGTTTGGTTTGAAGTACTTAAAATATTATTACAATTAAAAATAACCTTTCTTATTTTAAAACATAGATTATTTTTGCGGTTCTAAGCAGTCAAACAACTTTTTTTAGCATCCAGTCTTCAGTGTCATATGATCCTTCAGATATCATTTTATTGGCTGATTTGTTGCTGAAAAGACATTTATTATTATTATCGGTTGAAAACAATTGTGCTGTCTATTATTATACAATACAAATATTATCAGAATCAGAATCAGAAAGAGCTTTATTGCCAGGTATTTTCACACATACGAGGAATTTGTTTTCGTGACAGAGCTTCTACAGTGCAACAGAATTACAGAGACAGGACAAAAAACAGATAATAAATATATTTAAAAAATGAAAGTTGTAGTGAATGCAAATATACAAATTGACAAGTGTATGTACAGGAATATTACTATATACAACAGCAGCTGTTATGTGCAAATTAGCATGTAAAATATGTTGTTAAATAAGTGTTTGTGTATAAAAAGTGTATAGCAGTAGTGATGTTTGTTTCATGATTACTATCATCAAGTGTTCATGAGATGGATTGCCTGAGGGAAGAAACTGTTTCTGTGTCGGGCTGTTCTGGTACACAGTGCTCTGTAGCGTCGACCAGAAGGTAAAAGTTCAAAGAGGCAGTGTGCTGGGTGTGAGGGGTCCAGAGTGATTTTGGTAGCCCTTCTGCTTGCTCTGGATAAGTACAGTTCTTGGAGAGTAGGGAGGGTTGTATGTCCAGTATGTATGTTGTTAGACCAGTGATTCGCTCAGCAGTCCGAACTATTCGACGTAGTCTTCGGAGGTCGGATTTGGTAGCTGAGCTAAACCAGACAGTTATTGAAGTGCAGAGGACTGATTCAATGATGGAAGTGTAGAACTGTTTCAGCAGCTCCTTTGGAAGGTTGAACTTCCTCAGCTGACGAAGGAAGTACAACCTCTGTTGAGCTTTTTTGACAATGGAGTCAATGTGAGTGTCCCACTTCAGATCCTGAGAGATGGTGGTGCCCAGGAACCTGAATGACTCCACTGCTGCCACAATGCTGTCCATGATGCTCAGTGGGGGGAGAGCAGGGGGGTTTCTCCTGAAGTCCACTATCATCTCCACTGTTTTGAGCGTGTTCAGCTCCAGTTATACAACCATAATCATTTTTTTAATTGTTTGATGAATAGAAAGTTCAAAACAACAGCATTAATTACATTATTTAATTTGTTTTTTAATAATTGACTATCACTTCTGACAGTCAATGTACTGTATCATTGTTAAATAATATATAAATTTTTTATCTGGGCAAAAATAATTTTACTGACCAATAATATGTTTGCAAACATGTACAAGCGTAAGTCTTTATTCATTTATTTTTACCTGTTCTTACCCTCTCAATTTTACCTTCCCTAACTCTTGGGTCTATATTCACATATTCATGTCAAACAAGGGTTAAATATGGAGCCAGATCAGTCTCAATAATAATACATTTGCATTCATAAAATTCATAAATTCCCTCACAAATGTATTTATGAACCACTGAATGTGCATTTGAAAATGCTCACACGAGCATGGAGTCCTTTGAATTTGTGTGCGGTATTTTTGAGACCTTCCTGGCAGGACAAGATTCGTACACATCTTTTTTTGGAGGATATTCTGTTTAGCCAATCGCGGTGAGTTTTTAATCCACCAATCAAAACACTCCTTACTGAACAAACTCAAGAAGCTCCACCATTTAAATATTATTATTTTATATAAAATAAAATAAATAGTTTTAGCAGTATTATTAGACATTTGTGGAAAATTGAATGAGCTGAGTAACGTTATATATCAGTAATATTGAGTACGATGATCTTATGTCATTCGCGAACAGCTGGATTTAATGCATTTAGTAGCAAATCTTACTGAAAGAATCACTGATTCAAATGAATCAGTTAAATAAAAGACTCGTTTAGCAATACAATCACTTGCTGCCACCTGCTGGCATTTTCAGAATATAATTTTGCTGATCTCCTCTGTGAATGTTATGTTTGAATCAGGTTTGAATTGAATCCCATGAAATTTTGCCGCCGCTTTAATTGTTATGTAAATGCATTTATTATCTAATTCACTTTTAGATGCAGATACTTTACCACTTATGCAGCACAATAATGTTATAGAAGTGACTTATTAAATTGTTATCAGCCTATATTATTTTGATTAAATTGCTAAATTTAGCTTTAAAGATATCATTCTTCTTAGAGTCAAGGGAAAAAATAATTAATTAAATGGTGGAGCTTCTTGAGTTTGTTCAGTAAGTAGTGTTTTGATTGGTGGATTAAAAACTCACCTCGATTGGCTAAATAGAATATCCTCCAAAAAAAGATGTGTACGAATCATGTCCTGCCAGGAAGGTCTCAAAAATACCGCACACAAATTCAAAGGACTCGTGTGAGCATTTTCAAATGCACATTCAGTGGTTCATAAATATTCAATTCAATTCAATTCATCTTTATTTCTATAGCGCTTTTACAATGTAGATTGTGTCAAAGCAGCTTCACATAGAAGATTATAGTGAATTGAAATGGTGTCCGTTCAGTTTTTAGAGTTTAAGTTCAGTTCAGTTCAGTGTGGTTTAATTTTCACTGCTGTATACACTGCTGTATACAAAATACATCTTACATAATTCATAAATGCATGAGGAAAGTCATCCAAGAACTTCATATATACATAATTGTGTAAACATTTTAAGTGTATTTTTGTAAGATGCATATGTGTGTGCATTTGGGAAATATTTTAGACTTTTACTTTTGAATTTATGAATTGTGTTGAGAATTTATGAATTGGAGTTGTGGATTTATGAATTGTGTTTTGAATTAGCAAATTGTGTTGTGCATTTATGAATTTTATGAATGCAAATGTATTATTATTGAGACTGATCTGGCTCCATATTAAATGAAGATAAAATCTCTAGACACAGGCATGTTTCTAGAGAGGTTAAAAAAAAAAGACATTTTGTTAAGTTGACATGCCATTTTTCCATCTAGCAAAGCCTACAGCAAAAGTACAAGTTGCTTCTGGGCTTTTTTTTATATATATTTTCGTCCTTGTTTGGAGGTTTATCTTTTTATAACACTTCCAGTATTTTTTTCTGAACTAGATTTCTTATTGTATGTTGTTTTTATTTAAGCATTTTTAAATGTAAAAAAAACTAAAACACAGAGGCATAATAAAAGGATACAATAAAAAAATTAACATAATGCAATTACTTTTACTAGCGAATTAAACAAGCAAAAAATGCTCATTCACTTTAGGTTTAGTTCATTGCTTCAATATATCTAACTCTACCTGCTTTTGACACAGCTTTTCAGTGATCTGATCACTTTCCCATAGCCATTTCCACCCTTATATTAACATGCATTCAAGTATCTTGTGACCACCTTTCTTTGGATTTCATTGAGACCCTTCCTCACTGCCTACATCACTTTATTGCTCATTGCAACTCACAAGTATAATTTGAACGAACAAACCATGTGGATGGCAGCTACGGCTGTGATGGTATCGATTTTTTTTCTTTTCTTACCGTGGTTATGAAGCAACAAATCACACAGATTAGTGGTTAACCGCTCCCCCATACCTCATTCGTCAGCTGTAGATGTAGATCTATATGTTTTCCATAGTTGGAAAAACAAATACTATTGCAATCAATGGTTACAGGTTTCCAGCTCTATTTAAAATATCTTCCGGTGTGTTTAACAGAAGAAAGAAACCCATATGGGTTTAAAACAGGTAAAGGGTGAGTAATTGATGACAGAATTTTAATTTTTTAGCTGAACTTAGCCCTTTAATATAATCTTACTCCATTATGCACATCGAATAATTTAATGTGAGAAACTGGTTTTATGAGAAACTTTATTCTTGCATTGCATTCATAACCTAGTTTTGCTTTTCTGTACATAAAATAAGTAATAAACTCTTTACAGAATTTGGTCTTTTTTTAATAGGCTATCTTAATGGATTAAGCCACGTTAAACCTTTTTTGCTCTCAGAGGATAATGCCTAACATAATTTAATGCAGTGTATTTGTATTCAGGGTTCAACTACTTGCCTATTTTAACAAACTGTATACCGCATTTGCACTTATATAACATTTCATAAATGCATTAAGCCACATTAATCATTTTGCATCGCAATCCACAGGTCCTTGTAAAACTGCGCACTTTAAAGCTTGTGTAATGCACATACAACAGCCCAGGAAGCTGTGTTAATTCAAGACATTAGATTATGACAAACAATGATTATTGTGCTTATCACACACCATATGCACTACTGTATCTTTCACCAGTAGAAAATAAAAGTTTGGCTATATGGTTATTGTCACAGGCCAAATGGCAGCTACCATTTTGAATGCAATCTGTGTGTTTGGTACTATGAAGGGAAAGATGAATAACCTTGCTTTTTCTCTGCTTTCACACAATAAATCCCATAATGATCACCTGTTAGGTCAACAGGCAGAACAGCAGTGGGTGGTCTTTTGTTGTTGTTGTTTGAGCACATTTGACACTATGAAAACAGCAACAAAAGGTGGTGGTCAAAAGTGGACAAAATAAAATAAAAATTCATTTTAACCCCCCAACACACTTGTGTTTAGAGTGCATATCCAGTCTAATAATAATAAAATCCAGTCTTGTGCATATCCAGTCTAATAATAGCATCCAATAATGCATATTAATACCAAGTGTAAATAATAGCAGTCACAGGAAGTTTGTACCCACTATAGCATTATGAACCAAGAGAGTAACATAAGAAGTTCGGTTCATTTAACACGTTGCTTTTGAATTTATTCTGTCAGGGCTGTCAGTTTAATATTACATCGTCATTCTCGTCTCTCTGAGCTCTTTCAGCTGGAGATAATCACAGAACACACTGTTCTTAACACACTATACACACACACAGGTATTTTTTGTGAATTGTGGGGGTATTCCATAGGCGTAATATTCAAACTATTCTCTCTCCCTCTCTCTCTCTCTCTCTCTCTCTCTGTGACTAACCATCATTTCCATTAATCATGTCAAATCATGATTAAATTAGACAAATTAGACATGACAAATTAAACATGACAAATCATGTCAAATTAGACAGACACAATTATGTTTCTACAATCATCATGTAGCATCATGTAGTTGCCGGCAGCTAGCTCTCTGCAACTCTCACACGGTCGCCCACTGAAGCTAAGCAGGGTTGCGCCCGATCAGTACCTGGATGGGAGACCACATGGGAAAGCTAGGTTGCTGCCGGAAGTGGTGTTAGTGAGGCCAACAGGGGGCACTCAACCTGCGGTCTGTGTGGGTCCTAACGCCCCAGTATATTGATGGGGACTCTATACTGCTCAGTGAGCGCCGTCTTTCGGATGAGACGTTAAACTGAGGTCCTGACTCTCTGTGGTCGTTAAAAATCCCAGGATGTCCTTCGAAAAAGAGTAGGGGTTTAACCCCGGCATCCTGGCCAAATTTGCCCATTGGCCTCTGTCCATCGTGGCCTCCAAACCATCCAAACCATAATTGGCTTCATCACTCTGTCTTCTCTCCACCAATCAGCTGGTGTGTGGTGTGCGGTATGGCGCAATATGGCTGCCGTCGCGTCATCCAGGTGGATGCTGCACACTGGTGGTGGATGAGGAGATCCCCCCAAGTGTAAAGCGCTTTGAGTTTCTAGAAAAGCGCTATATAAATGTAAGGAATTATTATTAACTATGTAGAATGTGTGCTCCGCGTCTTTTATTGTGTACTCAGAAAGAGTGGACACATGTTTGTGTGTCTGGATCTGATCTGGGACACAGTGTTTCTTTGAATCATGAAATAATAGTTCATTTCCGTCAGCGGGATGTAACTATGGTGCCAGTATTCCTTCAAATCGATTTGATCTGGAACTTGAACTGTGCTATATTTAGCTTGGAGCGTATATTTAGATAAATAGGAGTGTGAGAGTGGTTTGTTCTTACTGTTTGGTCTTCTTTTGTGGCCACAGGTGCAGAACTCGGGGGACGATGTGGACAAGGCGTACCTGGCTCCACCTCAGCCGGTCAAGCAGTTCCTCATCTCTCCACCTGCGTCTCCACCTGTGGGATGGAGCCAGAGTGAAGACGCCACACCTGTCATCAACTATGACCTACTGTGTGCTGTGGCCAAACTGGGACCAGGTACTAAACACACACACACACACACAAACATGCACACAAAACATGCACAAACAGGTTTGTTTTTGTGAATAGTGGGGACATTCCAATAGAGGTTTCCATTGTTTATGTACTTTACAAACTGTATTTTCTATTACCTTACACATAACTCTACCTCTTACAGGAAACAGTTTTACTTTCTGGAAAAAACTCATTCTGTATGATTTATAAGCTTTTATATGATTTAATTTACCATCCCCTTGTAATACCTGTGTCATACCCATGTCATTATACACATTGGTGTCCTGATATGTCACAAAAACATACACACACACACATTTGTACAGCTGTCTTTGTGGACACTTGCTATAAGCTATCTTCTATACTACACCTAGCCATAAACCTAACCGTCACAGATTTTTTTGCATTTGATACATTCAGATAAACATAATTAGGTGTTTTTACTGATTATATTATATTAGAAAGGTGCACACACGCATACATATAATATGAACATATGCCACAAACTCCCACACATAACAAACAAGCTGGGTAAATATGTGCAACCATCTGTCCTGACTGACTCAAACTACATTTTCACACCAGCCGTGAAGAAACACAACACACATGAACTTCTGCAGATAGAACTCCAGAAGCATTCAAAGTAAAGTACAATATGTCAGTCTTAAAGCGATAGTTCACCCCAAAATTAACATTTATTTACTATTTACTCTCCCTCAAGTGGTTTGGAGAAATATGCAAATAAATAAATGATACTGTATCAAAAACATATCAAACAACTCAGCTAGTTGCCAAGAAAAATAATTGTAATTTCATTTAGTTCAACCTGGTGGAATAAATAAGTGGAATAACAAAAACTAACATTTAAATTGATTGTGAAAAAAAAGAGCTAATATAAATACAATAATATAAACACAAGCAAATTATTACAAGTACATAAAAGAAATCTAAAATTAAGATTAAAGAAAAAAATGTAATAATTAATGAAAACCACTGCAGTTATTTAATTATACAAAAACTCCACTGCTGCACTAGCATTCAAAAGTTTGAGATCAGAATGTATTTTTAATGTATTTTAAAGAAATAAAAGCAAGACTAGTTTTATTTGACAAAAACTTTTATATTGTAATATACAATAAAATCTAATATATGTCAAAATACATATATTGTAAAAAATATCTAATGTAACCATGTCATTTTTGATCAACTTAATGCATCCTCAGAACTTTAGAGTAATAGTACAAGTATGCAATGCTTATTAATGGTTTAATAAACATTTTATTACAAAATTGTATTCAGGAAATCAAGAATTTAATGTGAGGAGCTTACAGATTTGGAAAACGTTGAAAATTCTTGATCAAATTGAGTGTCAATGACCCGTTGTAAATGCAACTTGGATGTGTGTTCAATACATTTTTGAGCCATGTTTACAGCCACATTAACAGACCCCATATCTCTGTCTCTTCCCATAATTTCCTGGCATCTTTCTGTTGTATTATTGTATTATAGCATGCTGTATTGTAAGATATTGTTTCCGTTTAGTTTATGTCTGATTGGTGAACATCTGAAAGACTGAAGTGTGTATGTCAGAAGGGGCAGCAGTGAGCAGAAATGGACAGTTTGTGTCTGAAATGTGCTGTTTGTTCGCCCTCTGCTGGTGTATAAAGAACCATATCATCACACACACACACACACACCAAACCATCATCTTTCATTACTACAGCAGCCCTCATTCTGATTCTCAGTGTGTGTGTGTGTGTGTGTGTGTGTGTGGTGTGCTGAATGATGGTGCTTTTATTACTCAATCATAGGGATGTACAATATATCTGTTTACAGCTAGGTCTAATCTTTTAATGGCCATCAAATCTCCTATCTTTTGTTAGAGAGAGGACATTTATCTGGATTATTCAGTGCGCCTCAAAGCATCCCGCTGTTGAGTTCATCTTAATGTTTTGTGCCATGTTTTTATTTTTTTCTGGGTTACTGATATAGTTATTATCTTGATATTAATTATAATAAATTCTTCAGGTAAGCGTTGATGTTATAGCAGTGTAAGTCTATAAGATCAGACATGCTCAGTGCTGGCGGATTTTATTTGAGTCCCAGGGGCTGTTTTTAGAAGAGCATCATGTATAAGAATAATACTTATATATAAAGTCTCAGAAGAGCACCATGCAAAAATGTAGTTTATTATTATTATTATTATTATTATTATTATCATCATCATTTTAGAAAAATACAATGTTGCTAATATATTTTTCTAAAAGTAATATTTATTATTATTATTACAGATATGAATTATTTTGCTACTTGTTCAAACTACTTAAATAAAATGAGCTGAAACAACACAATTATTGAGATAGTTTTGGGACAACTTATTTGTTTTATGTTCAATCCATTTATATTTAAGTTAACTTAATCGATTTGTGTTGGGAATTGGGAAGGAATTGTGTGGAACCCTGCATTTTTTACAGTGTATATTTGTGTAGACTTTGAAAATGCCATATTGAACTAGAGGCAAAAGTACCACCATTACTAATAGAAGAGAAATGTTGTAATAATAATAAGTATTAATATTGTATTACTATAGTATTCATTCATTCATTCATTCATTTTCTTTTCGGCTTAGTCCCTTTATTAATCTGGGGTCGCCACAGCGGAATGAACCGCCAACTTATCCAGCATATGTTTTACGCAGCGGATGCCCTTCCAGCTGCAACCCATCACTGGGAATCATCCATACACACTCATTCACACTCATACACTACGGACAATTTAGCTTACCCAATTCACCTATACCACATGTCTTTGGACTTGTGGGAGAAACCGGAGCACCCGGAGGAAACCCACGCGAACACGGGGAGAACATGCAAACTCCACACAGAAATGCCAACTGACCCAGCCGAGGCTTGAACCAGCTGTGAGGTGATTGTGCTACCCACTGTGCCACCGTGCAGCCCACTATAGTATTAATATTATATATTACTAAAATCCCCGAAAAGCACCACACTAAGGGAGACAAAAGACAAATTTAGTAAAAAAGACAAATTCTGTATATTATTATTGTTATTATTATTATTATTATACCAATAATAATAATCGACAAAATATCATATAGTCTTTAATTTCTTAATTTCTTTAAGTCATAATTTCTTTTATATAACTAATGCTGATGAGGATGATAATCATCATCATCATCAGACACCATTTTCTGAATTTTGAGGTACCTATAAGTAAATTTAACATCATTTTTTACAACATTATATGTACAGTATACTCAAGTATACTCTGCATACGCCATAAGAACAGAGAGGATACCTGAGAAAGGTAGCTTTGTTATTGTTGTCAGCACATCATAGGTCAACATTTAGGTGACACTGCATATAAGACACTGGAGGATGTTTGTCCTACATACATTTTCTTGCCTGTATTTCATCAGTCAAGTAGTTCACTGTTAACTTTTGGGTATTTTTTTAAAAGAGGATTTGGATGCAGCCACAGTCTTTTTGTCCTGGAAAGCTTACAGCATGATGTTTAATACAGCAGGTGTTCAGCAGGTCGAGTAGACCGTAATCTGTGCTTTATCTGTGTAGGTGAGAAGTACGAGCTGCACGCGGGTACAGAGTCCACTCCCAGTGTGGTGGTCCACGTGTGCGAGAGCGAAACTGAGGAAGAAGAAGAAGCTCAACCCAAAGCCAAGATAGTCCAGACCAGACGCCCCGACGGCCCCCTGAAAATCTACAATTAAACCCATCGCCTCACTGCACATGTTTCTCTCTCTCTCTGTGTCTCTTTCTCTCATCCAGAAGAAAGACACGCTTTATTTCAATAACAAAAAAACAAGCTAAAAAAGACATGGATGGGTTTTGGATGGGTGCCCAGTGCACAGGTGACGCGTGTTGTTCTGAACGGGACTTGTGGACTGAACACACTGTCTCACCGCCGCCTCACGGGACAGATGGGGGGGGACCATGAGCCTGCGACCCCCCCCTTCTCACCATCATAGCACTTTCATTCCCTCATTTTAGACTCTTTGTACTGTAGCATTAAAGAGCAGTAATTGTATTTACCAGTCGTAGAAGTAGGTCACATATAAACTTTGTTACGTTTCTCACTTTGATTGATCATCAAAGAAAAAAAAAAAAAAAAAACGCTTTCAAAGAAGGATTTATTTTGCTTTTTTTTTCTTCTCTCATATCGGTCAGGTCGGCTCATGCAGAGGTGCATTTTTGTCGTTCATACACCATGCTAAAATGGGACGACGAGTCAAACGTAAAGGGAGAAGTTGATGACAGTAAGGTGTTTACGGAGTTAGATGTGTATTATTATTATTATTCTTACTGTGTATTTGATACCACACATTTTTGCATGCTAACTGGCATATTTTATACACTATATTAAAGGATATATGACCGCTGTCTTTCTGATGATTGGCCTTGGAAAGCGAAGAAACGGTCTGATGGACAATTCTGCATTTCTTTTTGTTTTGTATTTGTATGTATAGCGCAACGTTCACTGGCAGGCCTAATAAATGAAAAGGGAAAAGCACATGTTTTGATTTACCTTTTACTTCATCTTTTTGGTTCTTTAGCCTTTTCTGACATATTCTGTATCGCACAGAGACAATGAGTCTACACTGAGATGTGTTCAGATTCTTGATTTCGAGAATGATTGATCATTCACATCAGTTTTTGTTTTTTTTGCATTGGCAGATCCAATCTTAAAAGGACAGTTCACCCAAAAATTACAAATCTGAAATGGAAAAACGTACTCAATTAAATAAGAATCAATTTAATTTTGAGGAATGTTGGTGACCAAACTGTTCTGGTGCCAACTGACTTCAATTGAATGGAAAAATAACTTATTTCTCAATCTACGATCTCGAAGAATGTCAGTCATACTTGTTTGGAATGACATGAGAGTGAGTAAATATTTATTTTTGGGTGAACAATCCCAGGTTTTTCATGTTTGTTCCTGTTTATAAACCTACACTGTGTTAATTCTTACCAAAACGGTTTATATTTAAGGCGTGTTGTAGTAATAATGTACAGTCAGTAAGGCAGAACGCTGCTATTGACTAATCAGAGAGGCATGAAATAAGAGACATAATAATTAGCCTTATTTAAAGTCACGTTCAAGTAAAAAGAAATGGATCAATTGTATTTTGAAAAGTCAAAAGAGCAACTATGCTATTCGTGTGACTTTCTCAATCGGCATGCGTACATGCGAGACAAAATATTTTTAAGTGTTTTATTTAAAAGCCAATCCTTCCCTCCTTTAGCAAATAAGCTTTTGAACTTTTTCTTAATTTGGTAGCTCTGCATGCTGTGACTTTTGCATAGATGCAGTCTTTTCCTATTTGTATTCGCCGCTCTGAATGCAGCCCTTTTTCTCCTGCCTGTGTTTCACCCTGTTGTGTTTTCGGGTGTTCAGTCTCTACCGGGCCGAAAAAACATGGGTGAAAAAAAAAAAGTTATTGATAACCAGCATGAACACATTTTTGGGACTCTTTGAGTTGAAGGAAGATGTGAAGTATATGGAGCAAAATTTGTACTGAGCTGTTACAGATAAGCCTGTCGTCGGCAGCGTAATGTATTGATATTTTTTACTGTCTTTAAGGCTGTTGTTGCAGTTGCTTCGTATAAGTAAAAAGAAAAATCTTGTTCTTTCTCCTTTTTTTAATGAAAGATGGTCAGTTTTATCACTGTTGCTGTTCTGTTTGGATATAGGTATCGTCTAGTACTGTAACTGTAGTTCATTACCCGTGAACACAAAGCAATAATTTACAGTTATATGTCTGTGTCCTGTATGGAATGTTTTTTCTTTTTTTTTTTTTTTTGTTTGTTTGGGTTTTTTTTTTTTTTTTGGCTGAGGTGTTTCTCTGACTCTTAGCTTGCTTATGTTGGTGTAAATATGATTGTTATTTGTTTCTCATTGGCATATAAATATATAAATTAAAAGTATATATAAAGAACTGATTCCTAAAAGCAGTTGTATTGTGTTTCTTTCACTCGAGTAGTTTAGTAGATGATTGAAATGTGTGCATTTAGATCAGGTTAAGTCTGCTGTGTATCAACACTGGGTGTGAATGAAGTTTATGGGCACAATATATTATTAGTGATAGATGTATAGGAAGTTCCAAGCAGGATATTTACAAAAGTTATGTGTGTGGCTTTCTCTTCCTCGTGTGTAAAGGAGCAGTCATGTATGGGCAATAAGGTCAATTTTTCTGTAATTTGTCTTAAACGGTGCTCAATTTTTAGCCTTATTAATGTCAATCAATTTCAGATTGTGCAAGTTTATTTTTAACATCTCATTTTTACTTATTGTATTTTTTTTCTTTTCCTTTTTTAATGAACTCTAGGATTAACTTTTAATAGCGTTAGCCTACTTTCTACTCTGCACGTTTAAATCAGACAGTAAAAGGAGGAGTTCTGAACACACCTGATTTTTGTTTCTGCCTGTCAGCGAGGAGATCCATGCCCAGTCTCCTGGGACACAAATACTGCTACAGAGACGTTAATTAAACAGGCTTTCGCATGTCCTGCTGGGAATTATTCACTGCAGAAAATAAGGAGCTTGTGAATCACCGACAGTAGCTCTGAACAAGATTTTCTACAAGAACTAGATCTACCAGAATTTTGAAAACATTTGGTATTATTATATTACTATATATACATGCATGCACGCACACACATACAGAGGGGATCTGATCATGTATACTAAAAACTGGATCTCTTACAGTTTTTCATCTGAACACTGCAAAACAATCGTGTTTTTCCTTTTGACATAAGATTATTTAGCTTACCCCAGTGGCAGATTATTTTGCTTGTTTTAAGGGAAAACTCACTTAATTTTGGCATATTATTTCATAAAACAAGACAGTGTGTTTTGCTTGTCTAGAAAATGCTTCTTGATTTAAGAATATTTCGATAATTGGACTAGAAACAAGACAAAAAATCTAAGTAAGAAAAGCATTTTTTGTAGCTTAAATCCTTGTGTGTAACTCTTATTACATTGTTAAGCCAAAACGTATTACACGTGTTATGCTGAAAAATGAATAAACTGATTGTTACTGTATTAAGTGATGTAATATCAAACAAAAAAAAACAAAAACAAAAAGTAACCACAATATTTCATCAGAATATTTAAAATGTTTGCAATTGGTGGACACTTAATACCACTAGGCAAATAGTGTTTAATTTATAGACAGTAACTGATAAATGACTAATAAACGTGTAAATGATATGCTATTTTGTCTATTTAAGCAATAAGGTAGGAAAGGCTGTGCTGTATTGAAAATACAGTCACGCCTAAAGGGCTTTTGTTTACATAAATGTTATTATGTGAGATCATTAAAATATGTTTATGTAAAAAAGAACAATAGCATGTTCCTGTATCGTGTCTTAAAAACAGATTGAAGGTGTTCTTATGCGCTGTCATTTCTGTCTTTTTATTTAAACAAGGCCAATTCGTGCAGTTGTGGGAGTTTGCATAAAAAAAGTATCATTTAACACTTTAACGTTATCATAGCTGAACATTTAAACACTTCACACTGCACTTCAGACATGATTTGTACACTTTTTTTTATAAACAAAGTGACATACAAAAAATGCCACAGTGAGATATATTTCTCATTAAAGCAGTCATAACTGTGCTTTATTGTAAATATAGCCCACTCAGCAACTTCTTCCCATAACTATTAGAGCCCTCAATTCCAATCACCTTACCCCCCTCTGTATTATTATCCACAATCCCAGCTTCCAAAACCAGGACCCCCTCTCCTCTCCTCCACACCACACAAAAACCTCAAAACATTATGCAATTCTGAGTGTGCCTCACACAGGTGAGTAGGCTTGACAAACCACCTGTAGAAAGCACACTTTCATCTCTCTACACTTTTCCAGACACTTTCTTACATTCACTCCATATCTCTAGAAAAAACATTGTGCATTTATGAGTGTGCTTCACACAGGTGAGTGGATTTGACAAACCACCTGTAGACTCTCTGCGTGTGCACCGGACACTTCACTTACACTCCATCTTACAAGGACTCAATAAGGAAAACAATGTATACTTGTGAATGTACCACAAATCATGTTGCACTACTTGTTTTCTTATACCTTAAATACCACAATATTGTTCTGTCTTAAGTAAAAGTACTTGTATAGTCTGTCTTAGGTTATGTGTATAGTTAAATATTTATAGTATATGTGTAGTTAGTACAGTTAGATTACCAATCCAGTATTTTAGTTATGTATTGGTTTAAAATATGTTCATATTTATGATTATATTTATTGATGTAGCACCATGGTCCTTCGAGACACAACGTTTCATTCCACACACATGGTGGAATGTCGTTAAAGTTCAACTTGACTTGGAATTGACCAATAAGCATCAAGAACCTAGAAGACCTAAAATGTTATTTGCATAAAAATATTTCAAAAGTTTTCCTTTTTCTAGTGAGCGTGATGACCAATAGAGTACATGAGTATGTCTCATGAATATATTAAAATTCATTATAAACTAATAATTATATATCAAACCATGTTATACCAATATCTCAATTTACTCAACTAGGCTGTTGTCTACTCAAATGTAAATCTGTTCTGGTTTTTGTACAGTTTAAAGTGTTGCAAATGTCCAAGCACTGCTGTTTACTGTACATAATGTTATAAATGGGGTTGCATGCGAGTTAGAAAGTGAGTTTGAAAAGGGTAGCCACAGTGTGATACAGACAAACAACAGCAGCTTATTCTATGTAAACGGTGTAATCTTGGGGCCGGATGTGTAATGACCTGAGATTGGTGACTGATTGCAGTTCAGTGTGTACCTGTGGCGTCATCTGTTTGCTGATGGTGACCAATGGAAACGCAGCATGACTTACAGCTCTTATCTTCTGTGAAGCAGATGGTGATGGTGAACTCTGAAGAACAAACTAATAGACTTAATTATTAATTATCATTTTATATAGGCATGCAACTCTTTGAAGGGTGAGAATTATGTGAAGAAAGAGTAAATGTGAAAAGAAATAGTTTGTCAAAAAAAGTAGGCTACTGTAATCTAGATGTTTTTGTATCATTCAAAAATACCCTATAACCTTTTAAATCTGGTTGCTGTAATAAAGCAGTATTCTTGTTATGTAGGCTATCACTTTATTTTAGATTTGCAAATCACTTATATGACAAAAATATATATATTGTTTTGTTTAAAAGGTCTTTTTTAATTTGTTAACATTAAGTTATGGCGTCAAATTACAGTAGTTTTGCAAGACTTTGTCAGACTGCTCCCGATAAATACCTGTGTGTTTACGTTTAGCAGAATTTAAAATTGTGCTTCAGATTCATTGTTTATTTAGCAACATGAACAACAGCCCATCCCATGACTCAATAGAAAACCAATTAATCAAGCAGATCTGCTGATGTAAGACGCTGACCAATGTAAATGAGTTTTGTTTGAACTAGATTAAAGCCGAGGACAATGGAGTCTCTTCTGAAAGTCTCCACTCTCCTTCAGTTGTTTGTGAAAGCTGAGCAGGACCTTCAAAAGTGTACGTGTTATATAATGTTGCCATCTGACAAAACGTTTCCCACAGAGAAAAGAAAAAGACGTTTTCCCACTGGGATAAACTGTGTATCAGGGACCATGAAGCTTTGTTACACCTCACAGGCGAAAGAAAAAAGAAGAAAAAAAAGAGTACGTTTTGTGTAGAGTGTGTGAATGTATATCTGTCATTTTATATCAAACGCTGCATCTAAAAAAGGAAAGGTAAAAGTGGCTGTCGGAAAGATAGAAAGAAAAGACTTTTGCTCTTTTCGGGTAACTTGATTCCTGCTTTGGCTTATGGCTCTGGCTGACCGACTGGAAAACCCAGGAGTGAAACTCTGTCATGGGATCCCTTAGAAGAAGGACTCCCTCAGAAAGAACAAATGTCCCCTTTCTTTTATTGACGCATTTCGGTTACTAAACAGGTGTGTGTGTGTGTATGTGCGTGTGTGTGTGTGTGTGTGTGTATGTGCGTGTGTGTGTGTGCGTGTGTGTGTGTGCGCGTGTCTGTGTGTGTGTGTGTGTGTGTGCGTGTGTGTGTGCGCGTGTGTGTGTGTGTGTGTGTGTGTGTGTGTGTGTGTGTGTGTGCGTGTGTGTGTGTGTGTGTGTGTGTTTGGCGGAAGAATGAAATATACCCTTTTCTAGAAGTGGCTTTGAAAAAGAAAGTTACAGGACACAACAATGCATGACTCATCTTAGCACGGAGACGCAATTATGCTCTTCTGCTAATATAAATTACAGTAAATTACACTTCAGTTCCAAAATGGCAAGTCAATTTAACTTTGCTTTCATTATCTAAATGTTTAACTATGATGTGATTATTTAACTTATTTTGCAATGCATGGCTAAGAATCTGGGACATCAGATTCATTAACTGCACTATTTAAATACCTAAAAAAAAAAAAAGTGTAATACATCGCACAACGTTATGGTTACTACGTAACCCTCGTTCCCCGAGGGGGGGAGGGACGGAAATGCTATGTGGAAAAACTTCCACTATGGGGATTTCGTCAGAAGCCAATCATCTGAAAGAGTAATAAAATGGGCCAATGAAATGGCGGCGTCAGCGTACACAGCTGGCAGCAATCACAATTATTCGTATATATAAAGATGCCAGCCGTGCATAGCAAAGACACCTTTTCTAGCTGAAGAGCCGAACTAAGCCGTCAGCTAAAGCGCAACCGCTTGTGGTGAAGGAACATAGCATTTCCATTGCCCCCCTCGGGGAACAAGGGTTACATAGTAACCGTAACGTTCCCCAGCGGGAGGGGAACTTCAATGCTATGTGGAAAAAATTCCACTATGGGGAAATGTATGGAAAACACCACAGCGATTGAACATTACCTTGTCACTGGTGAGAGGTTTGCCAGGCTATAGCGTGAGCGCACCATCATCACCAGAGACGCAGCCCTCCAACGTGTCCCCTGGCCCTAACTTACCTTACTTACCTGTGAAGCATTAAAGGCTTATTTATATTAAGTACGCATATTAAGGATGGTTAGTAGGGAGGGAAGACACGGGCCCGTCTAAGAGGAGGGAACTATATCGTGGCTGAGTGAATGCATATGGTATCGCCAGTGGGGATCGCGCATAGCAGGCACCTATACCCAGAACGCAGGCTGACCAAGTGGGCATGCCAACAACGTAATGGGCCAGGCACCTGACTCCTCCACTGAGTCAGATGCTGGGGGCCTCGGAGGAACTCTGTAGGGTTCGCCAATGGGGAACTCAACTGACAGAGTGAAAAAGCGCACATATCTCTGTGTTAGAGAGAAAGGCGCAGCAAGAGTTTTACAACACTGAATCGAATTTCTTCATTCACCGGCGTTTACCAGCACACTTGAGGAAATCGGCTCCACTCGAAGATTATAAAATCTCTCAAATGTATTAGGTGTCGCCCAGCCCACAGCTCTACAGATATCTGTTAGAGAGGCGCCGCATGCTAACGCCCAAGAAGAAGCGACACTCCTAATGGAGTGCGCTCTCACTCCCGGGGGACACGGCTCGCCCTGGCTCCGATAAGCGAGGGAGATGGCATCCACTATCCAGTGGGTCAACCTCTGTTTGGATACGGCACTTCCCTGCTGCCGACCGCCGTAACAGACACAGAGCTGCTCAGAGGATCTAAAGCTCTGAGTGCGGTCCACATAAATACGCAGAGCACGAACAGGACACAGCGATGAAAGGGCTGGGTCTGCCTCCTCTGAAGGCAGCGCTTGCAGTCTCACTACCTGGTCTTTAAACGGTGTGGTAGGAACCTTGGGCACATATCCAGGCCGGGGTCTCAGGATCACGTGAGAGAAACCCGGTCCGAATTCTAGGCACAAATCACTGACCAAAAATGCCTCCAGGTCCCCGACCCTCTTGATCGATGCCAACGCAACCAGCAGAGCTGTCTTCAAGGACAGAAATCTCAAGGATACTGAGTCGAGTGGTTCGAACGGATCTCCACGTAGGCTCGTAAGCACTACAGAGAGATCCCAAAAGGCTATGAGAGGGGGGCGGGGTGGATGAGAAACTGGATGACGAGGTTATGCCTTCCCATGGTGCCACCATCCACCGAGTCATGATGAGCGGAAATGGCAGCAACGTAAACCTTCAGTGTGGAGGGAGACAACCTCTGCTCCAACCTGTCCTGAAGGAAAGAAAGCACAACGCTGATCTGGCAAGTCCGGGGGTCTTCTCGGAGAGAAGCGCACCATTCAGTGAATAGACTCCACTTCAGGGCGTAGGCATGCCTCGTAGAGGGTGCTCTAGCCTGAGTGATGGTGTTAACTACCGCAACCAGTCTTCCTCGCTTCGTCTATGGACCACACGTGGAGGTTCCAGAGATCTGGGCGTGGGTGCCAGATCGTGCTCTGTCCCTGAGAAAGAAGATCCTTCCTCAAAAAGATCTGCCAGGAGGGGGCCGTCGCGAGGAGAGAGAGTTCTGATATCCAGGTCCGGTTGGGCCAGAGGGGCTCAACTAGCAAGACCTGCTCCTCGTCCTCCCTGACTTTGCACTGTGTCTGCGCGAGTAGGCTCACTGGGGGGACCTCGTATTTGCGCATGCCCCAAGGCCAGCTGTGAGCCAGTGCATCCGTCCCGAGGGAGCCCTCGGTCAGGGAAAAAAACCACTGGTAATAGGTGCTCTCGGGGGAAGCAAACAGCTCGACCTGGGCTTCTCCGAAGCGCGCCCATATCAGCTGAACAGACTCGTGGTGGAGCCTCCATTCTCCCGGATGTGGAAACTGCCGTGAGAGCTCGCCAGGGATGTGAATGGCACGCAGCGATTTTAGCCACGTATAACTCCAGAGAAGCAGACGGCGAGCGAGCTGAGACATGCGGCGGGAGCGGATACCCCCCATGCGGTTGATATATGCCACCGTCGCTGTGCTGTCCATCCTGACCAGCACGTGCTTCCCCTCTAGCACCAGTAAAAAATGGCGCAGAGTGAGATACACTGCCAACAGCTCCAGGCAATTGATATGCCAATGGAACCGGGTTCCTTTCCACGGACCCGCAGCTGCATGCCCGCAACACACGGCACCCCAGCCCATGCTGGAAGCATCCGTCGAGACGACAACATGCTTGGACACTTGTTCTAGAGGCACTCCGGCCTGTAGAAATGCAGGGTCCATCCAGGGACTGTTGGTGCAGCGACACAGCGGAGTGACAGTCACTTGGTGCGTGCCCGCGTGCCATGACCATCTGGGGACCCGATCGTGAAGCCAGTGCTGAAGCGGTCTCATATGGAGCAATCCGAGCAGCGTGACAGCGGCTGCGGATGCCATATGCCCCAGGAGCCTCTGAAATGACTTCAGAGAGACCACAGTTTTCCTGTCAAACTCCCTCAGACAGAATAGCATCAGCTCGGCGCTCTCTCGGGAGAGGAGCACCCTGTCTCTGTGCATAATCAATTGATCCCGCGAGGGGGTTAAAATCAGCCAGTCGTCGAGATAATTGAGTATGCGGATGCCCGCGAGCCGAAGGGGCGCCAGGGCACCCCCCGCGAGCTTGGTAAAAACCCGCAGAGACAGAGAGAGCCCGAAGGGGAGGACCTTGTACTGCCATGCTCAACCTTCGAACGCAAACCTCAGAAACTGGCGGCGGCGTGGAAGAATGGAGATATGAAAGTATGCGTCCTTCAGGTCTATTGCTGCAAACCAATCCTGTGGACAGACTCACCGGAGGATGCACCTCTGGATGATCATTCTGAACAACAGCTTGTACAGACAGCGGTTCAAAACACGCAGGTCTAGGATTGGCCGTAGCCCACCGCTCTTTTTGGGCACGATAAAGTACGGGCTGTAAAACCCGCTCCTCATCTCGGCTGGAGGGAATGGCTCGATTGCATCCTTCGCCAGGAGGACAGCAATCTCCTCGCACAAGACAGGGGCGGACACAGGGTTGACCCTGGTAAAATACACACCCGTGAACTTGGGAGGTCGGTTGGCGAACTGAATCGCGTAGCCGAGTCTGATCGTGCGAATGAGCCACTGCGACGGGCTGGCCAGCGCTAACCAGGCCAGCAGAGCTCACGCAAGTGGCATCATAGGCACGATAGTTGACGCACCAGCGGTGGGGCAGCACGGAGTGGGAGGGCTCAACCGGGGAGCGCTGGGGTGCCGTGGAAGATTCACTCTCACCTTTCTCCCAGGGTCCTGAGAGGGGGCTGAGGGTGTGCAAGAAGGGAAACTGTCCCCCAACACACTCAGAGCCGCTGGCGAGGTGCACCGATCCTGCAAACTGGAAGGCATAGCGTCTCAGACTGGCAGTGTTCAGGCTGACACATCCGGGCAAGGGGAAAAATTGCTCTTTTTTTGAGAATTTGGCAGCCACCGGCCGCAAGGCCAGCAACCTGGCGTTGTAAAACGCCGTTTAATGTTGTGATGCCCGGCCCTTCACCGGGGAAAGAGCAAGTTCCCTCTTCTCCGGATGGCCTGTCTCCGTGACGCTTCGCGGTCCCTTTACCGGACTTAACGGTGCCCTTGGCAAGGAGCAGCCGAGGTGGATGGTTCGGCGAGGGGAGCGTTCTTACGAGCCCGCCGATAGATGAGCTCACCCATCGCACTTGACTGCTCCTTCACGGCCGTGAACTCCTGGGTGAATTCACCGACAGTGTCGCCGAATAGGCCAGCCTGGCATATGGGTGCGTTAAGAAAGCGAGCTTTGTCATATGAGCCAGGTTTAGCCAGAGGTGGCGTTCCTGTGGCCATCGTCCTTCCCAGGGCACACGCAGCCAACTTGGTGGTTCGCAGAGCATAGTCAGTTGCGGTGCGGAGCTCATGCATCAAGCCTGGGTCGGAACCACCCTCGTGCAGCTGGGCCAATGCCTGCACTTGGTAGCGCTGATACGTGGCCATAGCATGCAGGGCAGAAGCAGCCTGGCCCGCAGCTGTGTAGGCTCTGGCCCAGAGGGACGCAGATAACCTGCATGCCTTGGATGGGAGACGAGGCTGACCGCGCCATGAAGAGGCACCACGCGGGCATAAATTGATCGCAATGGCACGCTCAACCTGGGCGATCGTCTCGTACCCCCGGGCTGCTCCACCGTCAAGGGTGGTGAGAGTGGAAGCGCACGCAGGTCGGGCACAGAAAGGTGCCCTCCAAGACTGCGTGAGCTCACTGTGCACTTCCGGGAAGAAAGGGATGGGAGGCTTGGAAGGCTTTGCCTTCTTCTTAGCCTCCACATAACACCCATCTAGTTGGTCCGGCTGTGGGGCTGGGGGATAAACCATCTCCAGACCCACAGCCGAAGCAGCAACCATCCACCACACACCAAACCCGTGAACCCTCACCTGATTACTAATTACCCGCACCTGCACCTGCAATCACCACTCACTATATATACTCATTTCACTCACCCATTCAGCGGCAGGAATCATAGACGCATGGATCTCCTCGTCTTCTCGTCTTCTCTCAAATCCTTGGAGGGAGCTCAGTTCCCTTTTACAGTAATTACCGACCATTACAGTTCAAGCCCGCTGGTCACTGTTCTTTGCCCGCTTCAATTTCCAAATCACCTACCAACCTGGCCATAAAAAACTCAAAGCCGACGCCCTCTCTCGTATGTACTCTCCAGATCCCCATGATGACATTCCTGAACCCATCCTACCCTCATCTGTCTTCTTGACACCCATATTATGGCAAATAGACAAAGATATTCGCACTGCCACCTTAGAAGAACCAGCGCCCCCTGAACTTCCTCCAGGCCTTACCTACGTACCCACCAGACATCGTCTTCAGCTTCTGGATAGTACGCACACTACCCCCAGTTCAGGACACCCTGGCAGCAGGCGAACCCTCTCACTTCTCCGACAGAGATACTGGTGGCCGAACATGACCAAGGACGTCGCCCAGTATGTCCGAGGATGCTCGGTCTGTGCCATCACTACTACTCCTCACCGGACCCACATCGGGGTAGATTTTGCCACGGACCTACCTCCCTTGCAGGACTACACTACGATCTTGTAGTGGTGGATCACTTTTATAAAAGCCTGCAAATTAATCCCTCTTAAAGGTCTTCCCACGGCTCTCGAAACAGCCAAAGCCCTGTTTACCCACGTGTTCGGTAATTTTGGACTTCCCGAGACATTTAGCAATTTATCTTCAGGGTCTGGCAGGCGTTCTTCCAACTCCTGGGCACAACCATCAGTTTATCATCTGGTTACCACCCCTTAAACCAATGGACAGACTGAGTGGAAAATTCAAGAAATCTCCTGTTACCTCCGGACGTACTGTACCCGTCATCAGGACACCTGGAGTCAGTATCTACCGTGGGCTGAGTATGCACAAAATTCCCTTCGCCAGACTTCCACTGGTCTAACCCCTTTCCAATGTGTCCTAGGTTACCAACCATCCCTGTTTCCATGGACTGGCGAAACCTCCGAAGTGCCCGCGGTAGATCACTGGTTCCGAGAGAGTGAGAGGGTGTGGGACTCAGCACATAACCACCTCAGCAGGCAGTACGGAGGTATACGGACGCCGCCAATTGCCGCAGGTTACCTAATCCCGAATACCACCCAGGAGATAAGGTATCTAAGGCTCTCCACCAGGGACATCCGCCTCTGTCTGCCCTGCCGCAAGCTGAGTCCCCGCTACATAGGACCGTTCACCATTCACTCCCAAATCAACCCTGTCACCTACCATCTCAACTTACCTCCTTCTTATCAGATCTCCCCCACATTCCATGTATCTCTTCTCAAACCTCACACTGACCCAGTTCTCCCTCCTTCCACAGAACCGGAACCGCCTCTCCCTCCAGAACAAACCGAAGTCCTCGGAGACAACATCTACCGAGTCCAGGAAGTTCTCGACTCCCGGCGGAGGAACGGCCAGCTCCAGTACCTCATCGACTGGGAAAGATTCGGTCCCAAGGAGAGATCATGAACACCCCGTAACGACATCCTGGATCCGACCCTCCTCGAGGAATTTCACCACCGACATCCAGACCGCCCAGCTCCCTGAGGTCGAGGCCGTCCCCGCCACCGGTCTAGGGTGCCTGGAGTCACCCGTGGAGGGGGGGTACTGTCACACCCTCGGCTCGTTCCTGCAGTACCAATCACCACTTTCACTCACCATCCACCACACACCACACCCGTGGACCCTCACCTGATTACTAATCACCTGCACCTGCAATCACCACTCACTATATATACTCACCTCACTCACTCATTCAGCGGCTGGAATCATAGACCTCCTCGTCTCCTCGTCTTCTCTTCTGTATCCTCCTGTGCTCTTCCATGGATGTTCTCCTCCTCCTGTGAATGCCAATACAACTATTTAAGGGAAGTGACTATTCTTATGTTGGTGATTACCATTGAACTGAACTACACAGCTGAACTGTTTGTATGTGAAATCGCTCACCCACTACACCCACTTCACCTGCTTCACCTTGCTACTGTTGTGCATATCACTTGAATAAATACCCTTGAAGTTTATACTTCCTTGTCTTCCTTGTGTGACCATGACAATACTATTATCGCAGTAATGATTGAATATTTATATTGAAGAAATTGCATTCAAGAATTTGTGAGTTGCATGCATTGTTTGTCCAAAATCAGATGGGGCCTTACTATCTTTATATTCACCTTCCCAGTAGGTGCTGTTATGCTATTGCTAGACCAGACCCAAAGGTGAACCTAAAGTGCCTCAGAGCAGAGAATTGAAAATAAATACTAATGGTGATTATTAGCTGCTGTAGCATAAGACTGAAAGACTGTAAAACCAACTGTCTAGATGTACATTATTCCACTTATTACACAGCTACTTGCCTCAAGATGGAACAATTTAGCACAAAACATTGATCTGAGCTGCAATCATCTATTAAACCTTTAATTATACGTAAAGCCTATGCTAACTTACTTAATATTCAGTCGCAAGATGACATCAATCAGTAAAGAAAATAAACATTTTATTTAAAAATGGATATGAATGTATTCACTAACTGTCAAGATGATTTGCAGTAATCTTACCCGGATGAGCCTGTGTTATTAGTTTTAGTGATTGTCGTCTGGGAATAACATACCTTGGAATGTTGTGACTGGCCAATCAGATTCAAATATTCCAGACAACCGTGTAATAACTTTATTTAATGCACTGCGAGTTCTAACAATGAATGACTGTTTTCATAAACAAAATTGAATAAATACTGTAATAAGGGTATTGTTCATCATTTGTTTGTGATAGTAAATATATTAACTTACATGAACAGATTGAACCTAATTGTAAAGTGCCACCAAAAACCCTCTGGTCGTCTGATATCTAAACAATCTGATGCCAATTGAGTGTGTGTGAAGGATGCGCTAGAAGAGAATCAGACTGACTATTTAAAAGAGTCTGATAAGAGATCATCTATAAACCACATCAGCTCTCTCTGTGGCCCGTTGATTTGCATGCGTACAGAAGCAGCACCAATACAACCCTGTAATGATTTATATGACATTCAGCCACAGGGAGAAAGTCAAAGAGAAATCCAGTGTGTGTGTGTTTAATTACAGGTGAATGCTGACTGAGAAGGGAGCGTGTAAACTGTGCTGTGAATGGGGCACGCCTTCGGGGCCAAACCAGACCTGAAAAACCAGCTAGCGCTTTCAGTCTAGTGCTCTGATATGGGACGTCAAGTTTGCCTCTCTGCCAAGAGCTAAAACCATCTTCACCAGTACAGACTCATTGAAGACGGCTTTACATTTTTGTTTTTCTGTCCGCAGCAGGAGAATTGTGGACTATGTTCACTTCAGTTCATTGAAGGAGGAGGAGTGGACAGACTGATATTGTGGAAAGAGAGAGAGAGAAAAGAAGGAACTGATCGCACAGGTGAGCCAAAATCAGCTGAAATTTACTCATTGTGTGTGATTTTCTGGCTGCCATTTGAGGGTCTTTGAGCTGCGTGCTTTCAGGTGTGTATGGAAAAGGTTTTTGAGATGGACTGTTTTTTTTCAAACTGAGTTGAATAAGTAGGTATCCCTACGGGTCACTTTGTCTTTCAAACAGGCTGAAATAGTTGTAAACCTGTTAACTAAAGTAAACAAACTCATCACAGTTAGGTTGGATCATGTTTCTTAGCTGATACAAAGTAAACATTCAGAGTTCTTACCTTGAGGTAAAATTTATACCCAGTTTGACCCTTGAAAAAGATTTTTGTTGGGATTACTGCATTTATTAAAAATGTGTAAGGAAAGTTTAATGAAGTACTTTCATTAAAATTCAGACCAGCTAAAATATATTTTCATGTTAAAGACAATTAACAATATATAGCAAATATTAAAATCCAACTATTTTGTTTAAGTAAATGATAAAAGCTAACAACTGGATTTAATCATTTCAAATGCTACAAGGTAATCTAGTCTATCACATGTATGGTGTGATAAATAGGTGTTCATTTTGAGGTTTGCTAACAATTACAGTGGTATTGAATTACAAGCATTTTCAAATAATTCCTTTGCCCTCTTCTATAATGTTAGGACCACTATTGATGTTGATTTTAATCCAAGAAATTGTTTAGTAAAAAAAGTTTAGTAAGTCTGTAAACAATTTGTTGAATCAAATTATCTTTACAAGTCATTTCAACTTGGATTATGTTGGCTAAACCTCGTAAAAATATAAAATTAATTAATATAAAATTAATTCGTTAAAGAATCAAAAAGCTTTTGATGACTTTTGATGATAATAAAATTGTTTTCAGTATGTATCTTCTACTTTCTTCATTTTTATGACTAGTGTGTTATAATATTGAACCAATAATGTTAGGTAGGAACTATGACAGTAGGAAATTGTTGTTCTCTATATTAAATAAGAGGATGTGCTGTTCTGTACATCCTCAAAGAATTCGATAAACATCTCACAATCTTTTTTTTACTTGCATTTGATGTTTTTGCAACCTTAGACTGACTTTGCACACAAAACTTTATCGTGGCAATCACTGATTTTGTGCCCAAGCATTCAGGGAACTACAGAAGGTTCAGCTGCAATTTTCTACAATGTGTTTTGAGGTTGCTGTAAGGAGTACAGGACATGTTTAGGAATCTGGCTTCAGACGGACACAGACATACCTGTGACTTAAAGTGATGAATGGGCCATTGTTTGAGTCAGGGGAACTGAGGACTGATGTGGTGTGTGTAGAAAGACTGTGACGTGCACTAAAGCGCACCTGTGAGACAATCATTATTTTTACTGGTTAAATATTGACCTGTAATCACATTTACTTTCTATTGTATGTGTAATTGATTGATTCACCAAATTGACTGACAGTGACAAACATATTTGACAAATTCGACAAACTCATTGAGGTAAAAATAGAATGGTGAATTCTATGACATCAGAGACATTAGGTGGTTACGTTTTAGTCAGAACCAGTCAAAGTGGTTTATTTAAAATGAATAAATAAATGAATGAATGAATGTGTAATTATGAGCCAGTGGTGAGATTAAACAGAAACGTGTTGCAATAATTTATGACCACACCTTCACTTCAGCTGGCAACAAATGATTAAAGAGCGAAGATAATGAGATTAAGAAAGGTGAAAGATCACACTGAGTGCTTTTGCACAGTTGTTGTTTTTTTTATCTTTGAAACGGGAGTTTTTCAGATTTTCTTAAAACCCTGTTGTTATGATATTATTCTTAATATCAATGTGTATGATTGTGTCCAATGTTTGTGATTGCAATGAAAGTTAAGGCAGTTTTTTAATGACTACAACAGCTTTATTTTAGCTTTTAGTTATATTTTTTTATTTTATTCAATAATACTTAACATGAGCTTTTGTGCAATTTATTTATTTTATTTTATTTAACAAAAGCTATTTAATTTTTATTTTAAAGGTGCCACAGAATAAAAATCTGGACATACCTAGACATAGCTGAATAATAAGAATTCAGTACATGGAAATGACATACTGTGAGCCTCAAACACCATTGTCTCCTTGCTTTCATGTAAATGAGAAAAATGGGCCAATCAGAGCAAAACAAGCATGCTGTTTGATTGGTCACAATTTTTCCTATAGTGAGATTACAACAATAATATTTTTACCCTTATTTTTAAGTTTATCTTAGCATGTATTAAACTTACTATGTATGCGGGACTCTTATTTTGAAAACTGGACAGGGTTTAAGGAAAAGTTAACAGTTCTGTAAAGTTGGCAGCCATGCATGATGAAGAAAGCCGTTGAATAAAATCGTTGGCTGCATCCGAAATCGCATACTTCCATACTATATAGTATGCTAAAAACAGTATGCGAGCCGAGTAGTATGTATACAAACAGTATGCGAGAAGTACCCGGATGACCTACTTCGTTGCTTATTTCCACATTGGGATACTCATCCCTAGGCCTCTAGAGTTTGTGTAGCACCATTGATGTGATCCAAGTCCCTTGAAGAGACGGTGCCAACCATAGAAGACTTCTAGAGGTCTCCATAACCCTGGACTAGGCCGTATCCTGAGCAGATGCTGTGGCGGTCATGGAGGGGTGGAGAGCATGAGACTCCTGAAAGGCCCCAGTGACAGACGAGTCTCCGCATTGATCTCATGGGCCAGCCTGTACACCGGCCGGTGACCTACTTACACCTGCAGCTTCTCCATGATGGACGTCCTGCGTTCTCCAGCCCCTGGCGCCTAGACTGCAGCTCTGCACAAGAAGCTTGGCCAGAGCAGAAATGGTCGTGCCCAATTAAGCCTGGTCTCTCTCAAGGACTTCTTTCCTTCACTTTATCAATTGGTGAAGTTTTGTCCCTCGCCACTGTCGCCACTGGCTTGCTTGGTTTGGGACTTGTTTCAGTGTTTGGACTTTCAGCAGTGAAAATTAAACCACACTGAACTGAACTTTAACTCTGAAACTGTGTCAGTCCAGTTTTTAATTTTAATTTACTAGAACTTCTAAACACAATCTACATTGTAAAAGTGCTATAGAAGTAAAGATGAATGCAATTGAATTGAATATTCCACTAGAGGCATATGGTCTTTTTTGAGGATGTTTTTTATTTTTCTGTATTATTGGTTTATATTTGGTATTTTTCTGGACTTTGTATATCTCAGGACCATTGCAGTTTATGAAGGATAAGGGAACTCTCAGATTTAATCTAAAATATCTTTGTATTTCAAAGAAAGATGAAGGTATCAGGGGGGTCAGTAATTAATAACAGAAATTTCATTTTTGAGTGAACTAACCCTTTAAATTGCTGACTTAAATTTAGCAGAAATGTGGTTCTGGGAGGATTCAAGGTTTGTCATGTTCTGTCATAACTGTTCGTCTGTGAGAGTTTAAAGTGGCTGTAAATTAAATCAAGTGGCATAGGCTGACACTTGAAGCCTCTGAGTGTATTATGCCATGTTTTATGGTGGTGTGAACTGATGTCCTGTGATTCACCTTGTAGCTCTGGCAACACAATTTACAACTATTTGCTGTTCTTCAGTGGTGCAGGCGCTGTATTTTTCTTTCCATCAGCACTGATTGCTTCTGTCAGAGATTTGTCAGACATTATGGGCCGTCTGGAACACGAGACTGTTTTGATAAGTTGTGCTGAAAATAACAAAGATGAGCTTGGCAACTGAGTAAATAAATTATTGGAAGACTGACTGAAAAATACAATTTTCAAGTCTCATTTCTGCTGTAGATTAGTCTGTTTACTTGCACTTCCTGGTGATTAATAATAGATAGACATCTGTTAATAAGTGATAATTAATAGTTAATATGTCATGCAGTAAATATATGTGACGGCAATATATGTATTTTTTTAAATCTATTATTTCCCAAGTGACATTTAATAATATTTTTCTTCTGGGAAACGTCTTACTTTTAGTTTGGTTGGGATAAAAGTTATTTTTTACATTTTAAAACATTTATATTTTTACATTTATATTTTTAAGGTCAATATTATTGTAGCCTTGAGAATTTTTCTCTCTCGATTGGCTACAAAACAAACTACTGTTGAGCTTGACTTGCCTATTTAACCTAATTTACCTAGTTAAGCCACTCAATTGCACTTTAATCTGGATACTAGCATCCTGCAAAGTAACTAGAAAAATATTATGCTCTGTCATCATGGTAAAGAACAAAGAAATCAGTTATCAGAAATAAGTAACTAAAGCTGTTATGTTTTAAAACGTGTTGAAAAAAAAATCTTCTCTCTAGTATCCAATACAGTTAAAAGTGGCACAAAATTAGACAGTGAATACATTTTTTCACTGATTTGGACTGAGCAATGGGCTGTGGAGCCCACGCTGTCAGATGCATAATAGCTGTTATGAAACGGAAGGCTTTGCATGTTTTGTAGTCACCGGTGTATTTGAATATAATCTGCAGGTGAAGAATAGACTTTAACTGTGCTTTAAAGTGTGTGAGCGTGTAGGAGTGAGCAAGCGTATGAATGTGCTTGCTTGAGTGATCTGAATTTAAGTGCGCACTTGCTCTTATTCAGTTCTTTATGGCCAATGCCGTTTTCTTTTGAAGCAGCTCTGACTGTATCATCCAGGACACTACACACTCAATTAAATGGCTGCTGTATAATTTTGAGCTTGCGGTGAGACGCTGCAGTTCAGGACGTCAGAGACTGAGAGGTCAGCGAGTACAAGCTCCTGAAATAAATCAAACTTCTTCTTATTCGGAGCTTGACTCTAATTCATACTTTGAAAAAAAAACATGCTAGACAGACTGAAGGAGCAGGACAGATTGTGCTGTGTTTTGACTGCTGAAATTATGGTATTATGTAGTGATTTAAAAAAGGGAAGTTGATTAGTGTGTGAGATGTTTATTGCTGACAGATATATAAGAGAATGATATACACCTCTCTGACTTTCTTCAGCAGATTAACTTAAACCATTTAAACACATAACCTCTATGTCAAGTATCTGCACACCTGAAATCTAGTCTGAGGAATCGAATCTTTGTGCTGTGTAGAATTAGCAGAACTTCTAATAAGCCAAAAAATAATATGACTGTTTTGAGACTACAATACCGTGTCTAAGAGAGCTCTCGCATGTACATAGAAAAACACTAGCAAACTGAGAAAACATCTTCATCAGTTTGACAACACATGAGAACGCAAATTCTCACAACAGATGCAAATACAGAAATGTGCTGCAAATACCACAACCTATATTGGAAATGTGTTGGTGGACCCCAAATAATGATAAACACAACTGTTTCCTGTTTAGAATCAGCAGGTCATTTAACGTTAATTGTGCACTTAATCAAATTATTAGGGCTAATATATACAATCAACAAGAAACCACCAGCTACAAATGCATTAAAATAAACAAAAGCCTCTCAGATCTCTGACAAGACTGCTGACTCTAAACAGGAAGCAATCGTGTTCGTCATTTTTTGGGGTCCCTGACGCATTTTCATTGTGGTCTGCACTATTTGCAGCGCGTTTCTGTATTTGCACTTGTTGTGCTTGTGCACGTGTTTGTCAAACTTATAAGGATGTTTTCTCAGTTTGTTAGTGTTTTTTATATATGCATGTGTTTTCTTAATTTGCAGCATGTATGAACTCTCTCAGCCCACGTATTACCATGTACAAATTTATCTCTAAGTTAATTAAGTGTTCATTAAACATAATTTATTGTTATTAAAGTCCCCAAAACAGCAGTTTGGATTAATTAACGAAACATTTGTAGAGCTAAAAGCACAGGGAGAAAGTGTAGAGAAATTTTGTAGTTGTTGTGCATAATGATAATATGAAGTCATTCCTTACTTTAAGGAATATTATGCTAAAGTAACCAAAGTGGTATTGTCTGCTTAATCTTTTTTTTAATTATTATTTCTTCAGGACAAGTCTAAAGATGCAGAGGGCGAGCACAGCATCTGTCACCCAGGCCACAACACAAAACACCACAACCGTCACCAAATCTAGAGAACAAATCCTCACACAGAGTAAGTTTCACATGTATCTGCACTTCAAACAGATAAAGTCTTATTAGGCCAGTGGTTCTCAACCAGGGGGTCAGGGCTCAATAGTGGCCCTCAACTAACTGTTAAAAATGTTAAGATTCACTGTTTTAAACCTCTCTACACTATGCTTTCTTGTGCACTACACATGCTTGTGCTGCTTCTGACAGGAAGAACAAATGGATGCTTTTTGGAATCCACTTTGCCTCTTTTCTCAATCAGAATCATCAGCTATGTTTCCATCTACCTATTTTTATGCACATTTTGAATATGTGCATAAAAAAGCTTATGTGCACAACTGAGTAGGATAAACATTTTATCTGTATCTATATCTACATCTATATCTATATCTATATCTATAATGGACACATGAACACAAATTCCAGCACACACATCAAAAAGTCTGTGATTTTGTTTTGTCTTCTGAGGTGCAAGCCATTTATTATATATTCTCCTACTGCAGCAAATTCCAATTTTCTTTTTGGTAGTTGGTGCCAGTTCATCATGAGGTGTTAATTTTGTTCTCTTTGCCTCACTGAATGGAAGCGGTGCTTTATTTACAAATATTTTATCTGATATCCCAGTTTTGTGCATAAGTCAAATTTGCATCTTTGCATGGAAACATACATTGTAAAAACATTGGTAAATTAGCAGTTTTCCATATTTTGTGATTCATGTTTTTATTTTTCCCCATTAATTTATGCTTTTGAATTTCATAATGGGACCTTGATCTTTCTTCCAACAACTTTTCACCTTGAAAAATTAGAAAAAGTGACTTTTATTAACATTTTTACATTTTAAAGTGATATTTTGTCTGGTTTGTATTGTATATTACGGTACAAAAATAAACTATAATAAACTGCCACTACATTTTATGTTATTTTACAGACATATTTTTCTATATAACAATATTATTACTACATTATTAACATTATTACTACACTGTACATTATTACTACACTATAACATTATTATTAATAATGTATTACAATTTTATTATATTATTTCAATTATTATTATCATATTATTTCAAACCACTAAAATGTCAATAAAAGTCACTTTATTAAACTGTAGAGTTGAATTTTTAACATCAAAAGTCAACAGAGCAGAGATCAAGGTCCCATAATGCAATTCACAACCATAAATAAATGGAAAACACCTTTTTTTTTGACAAAATATGGAAACTTTTAACTAACAGATATTTTTACAGTGTAAAATCGTGGAATTTTGAAGAAAGTTCAGTCATTTATGACACAATTCTTCCCTGCTGTTGGCTTTCTATGTTAAAAAGACCTGTCGTTGACCTGGAAAAAGTCCAGCATCTTCAGATCCCAAAACAAGCTAAGATGATCTGCTTTGTTTATTTATGATCTGTTGTTCACACACATCAATCAAAGAAAAGAATTGAAAAATTATAGATTGCAAGATGTCTATTTTGTGTTCTTATGCCATCACTGGACTAAAAACTCTAATCTGCCGTTGGTGAATGAAGGAAACACTGGCTGTGTTCCATTCTGAGAGGCTCATCTCCATGCCCTAATTTATCCATCAGAGTGAGAGTTTTGAAGAGTGTAGGGGACAAAAACATTCTCATGAATGTACTTTTGTGTCTTTTCCATTGTTTTGTAAACATGAGCTAATGGATGCATTTGTTGTGTTCACATATTATATCTTTTACAGCACCTCATGCATGACATAATTGTAAAAATATAGCACCCAAGAAGTTCAAATTGTAAAAGAATCTTCATATCAACTTTCATAGGCCAAAAATCACCCAGAGGCCAACTGTCTGACATGAAAAACAACCAGTCATGTTACAGTTTGTTTTTGTTCAGGGTCATGTTAAGGGTCATGAAAATATAACACTGATGTCACTGCAATAACAATCCAGTGTGTAAGCACATTGTAAACGTGTAAATATAACACATTTTGAAGAGTTCATACTAGTGTTTCCCAGTATTTAGTTGATCATGATAATCATTTTTGTCAGTTGTAAACATGATGGCTTATTGATTTTGTAACACCAGCCTGTCTAAAATCCTGTGCTGACCAACTGGCCCCCATCTTCACCCTGATCTTCAACAGATCACTGGAGCTGTGTGAAGTGCCCTCCTGCTTTAAACGCTCCACCATCATCCCCATCCCAAAGAAACCCAAACTTACAGGACTTAATGACTACAGACCAGTGGCGCTAACATCTGTGGTCATGAAGTCTTTTGAAAAACTGGTGCTGGCCCACCTGAAGGACATCACTGAACCCTCACTGGACTCTCTTCAGTTTGCCTACAGAGCAAACAGGTCTGTGGATGATGCAGTCAATATGGGACTGCATTATGTTCTGCAACACCTAGACAGACCAGGGACCTATGTGAGGATCTTGTTTGTTGACTTCAGCTCGGCTTTCAACACTATCATCCCAAAACTTCTCCTGCCCAAATTAACTCAGCTCTCCGTGCCCAACTCTGTCTGTCAGTGGATCAACAGCTTCCTAACGGACAGGCAGCTGCTGGTGAAGCTGAGAAAATTCTCATCCAGTACCCGCACAATCAGCACTGGCGCTCCCCAGGGGTGTGTCCTCTCCCCTCTGCTCTTTTCCCTGTACACAAATGACTGCACCTCAAAGGACGCCCTTGTCAAGCTCCTGAAGTTTGCAGACGACACCACACTTATCGGCCTCATTCAGGACGGTGACGAGTCTGCTTACAGACAGGAGGTTAAGGAGCTGGCTGTCTGGTGCAGTCACAACAACCTGGAGCTGAACACGCTCAAAACAGTGGAGATGATAGTGGACTTCAGGAGAAACCCCCCTGCTCTCCCCCCACTGAGCATCATGGACAGCATTGTGGCAGCAGTGGAGTCATTCAGGTTCCTGGGGACCACCATCTCTCAGGATCTGAAGTGGGACACTCACATTGACTCCATTGTCAAAAAAGCTCAACAGAGGTTGTACTTCCTTCGTCAGCTGAGGAACTTCAACCTTCCAAAGGAGCTGCTGAAACAGTTCTACACTTCCATCATTGAATCAGTCCTCTGCACTTCAATAACTGTCTGGTTTAGCTCAGCTACGAAATCCGACCTCCGAAGACTACGTCGAATAGTTCGGACTGCTGAGTGAATCACTGGTACAACCCTCCCTACTTTCCAAGAACTGTACTTATCCAGAGCAAGCAGAAGGGCTGCCAAAATCACTCTGGACCCCTCACACCCAGCACACTGCCTCTTTGAACTTTTACCTTCTGGTCGACGCTACAGAGCACTGTGCACCAGAACAGCCCGACACAGAAACAGTTTCTTCCCTCAGGCACTCCATCTCATGAACACTTGAATGATAGTAATTATGGAACAAACATCACTACTTGCTCTACACTTTTTATACATAAACTCTTATTTAACAACATATTTTACACGCTAATTTGCACATAACAGCTGCCATTTAACGTTGTATATAGTAATATTCCTGTACATACACTTGTCAATTTGTATATTTGCATTCACTATTACTTTTATTTTTAAAATATATTTATTATCTGTTTTTTGTCCTGTCTCTGTAATTCTGTTGCACTGTAGAAGCTCTGTCACGAAAACAAATTCCTCGTTCGTGTGAACATACCTGGCAATAAAGCTCTTTCTGATTATGACAACATTGTTTGCTTTGAAGGGATGAAGTGTGTAAAATTGTACCGATCCTATTAAAGGCTCAATTAAATCAAATTTTACAATGTTTATTTTGCTAGCGCACATTTTTAGTCTTAATCATTATTAATCTTAAAATAATTACAATTAATCCACTGAAAAAAAAAATTTTTTTGTAATCTTTAATCAAAATCTGACCATTTGCTCCTGCTCTAGAATGGCAGTCCTTCTCTGATTTCAGTTTGACGGCTTGGCCAAAATATGCTTAGTTTTGATAAGTTAGTTTCGATTCAAGTGGACTTTAAAAGTAGTTCAGATTTGCATTTTGTTCCTTCCATTAGACTGTGTCCTAACTATCTGAGATCCAACACCCAGACACACTATAAAATATATTTTTGTCTATGTTAATTTGAATATTTGTCCTAATCAACCGTCGACTGTGATACTTGAAGTGTTTATTTTATATATAGTTTCTATTTCTGCGACATCACGGCTGAAACAACAGCATAAACTACTGACAACCTTAGGTGCTGATTATGTGTTTTATTCAGTGTTAAGCTAACTAGAGTTTGAGCTTGTGAAATTCTGTCGTACAGTGCTGCAAAAAGGGGCAGGATTAAACAAGATGATTAGACATTTAAAAAGCGAGCGATTGCTCCATTTTTTTTATTTCTGTACAGAGAGGTCATGTTTTGATCTTCTATTGGTCTCACACAATCACGAGATGCAATTTCGCAGGTCAGAGTTCACCAAACTTGTTGAACGAGCTTGCGTTTCCGGTCTGCCACATTCACATGCATATGAATGGAAGTCTATGGGGCAAAAAGTGCAGTGACCGCGGCTTTAGGATTAATTTAGGGTTAGGTTGAATACCAGTTTATATGACATTTATTGTCATACTGAAAGCGCGATGTGAACCAACAAAATCAGTCACTCAGTTTGTACTTTTAATAATGCTAATGGATTTGGTATTTATTAATTAGACTAAAAACCTGTCTATTTCACTGGTAGTGCAGTGCACTATTCTGAATGGCTCTGGTATTACAGGTTACATGTTTCTATTGCATAACGGACATCTAAACTGCTGAACTCTGAAAGACAGTGTTTCATTTGAAAGGGCTCATCCCTATGCCCTATTCATTTGAAGGGTTTACACTCCAGAGTGATAGCTTCAAAGAGATTACGGAATAGGGATGAGCCCTTCAGAATGGTGTGCGACACCCAACAACTTCCCTGTGCAAAGTATCATGGCTGCCCGAAGTGTCTATCCGTTGAATTCTTTTGAAATTCTTCATGCCAAAGAGCACTTCGAAGTGGCCAGTTTTGAGCACATCGATTTAGAATGACACTTTCAATATGGTGGCCGTGATTGCTTTCACTCCAAAGTGCCATGTAGGCTTTCAGAAGATCTGGATCAGCATGACAGTTTTCATTGGCTAATGAGTGCCCAGAAGCTATCTAGGGAACGTGTAAATCAACCAATTAAACACGTCTCACGGAAATCCTGCAGAATTCTGAAGTGTTTCTAAGTTTGCGCTCTGTATGCATCAGACTTTCATCCTGTGAATAGGACATCTGAGGTTGAGACTACACTGTAAAAATAAAAAAAAATGGTCAAATTCATAGTAAAAAAAACAAAATGACAGCTGTGGTTGCTGGAATTTAACAATTAAAATATAGTAAAATATACCAGAGCACCCTCCACAGAATGCCACGAGGGACACGGTCGAATGCCTTCTCCAAGTCCACAAAACACATGTGGACTGGTTGGGCATACTCCCATGAACCCTCGAGCACCCTGGTGAGGGTATAGAGCTGGTCCAGTGTACCACGCCCCGGGCGAAAACCGCATTGTTCCTCCTGGATCCTAGGTTCAACCATCGGCCGGATCCTCCTCTCCAGTACCCTGGCATAGACTTTCCCAGGGAGGCTGAGGAGTGTGATCCCCCTATAGTTGGAGCACACCCTCCGGTCCCCCTTCTTAAAAATGGGAACCACCACCCCAGTTGCCCAGTCCAGAGGTACTGTCCCCAACCTCCATGCGATATTGTAGAGACGTGTCAGCCAAGACAGCCCTACAACATCCAGAGACCTAAGATACACAGGGTGAATCTCATCCACCCCGGCTGCTTTGCCACTGCGGAGCTTGCAAACTACCTCAGTGACCTCAGCTTGGGTGATGGGCGAGTCCACCCCTGCATCCCCAGTCTCTGCTTCCTCAATGAAAGACATGTCGGTGGGGTTAAGGAGATCCTCAAAGTATTCCTTCCACCGTCCGACAACATCCCCAGTCAAGGTCAACAGCTCCCCACTTCCACTGTAAACAGTGTTGATGTGGAGCTGCTTTCCCCTCCTGAGGCGCATTCTGTGTAGGGTGCTCTGGGAGTATGGGGTCAGAGGCGCTCTGTTAAGGGCTGTCTCATCCCTGTATGTACAGAGTAGGAGTTTGGTTCGCATTGCAGGCAATAAGTCAGACTTGTTTCCAGTGCATGTTGGACTCCGGCAGGGCTGCCCTTTGTCACCAATTCTGTTCATAATTTATATGGACAGAATTTCAAGGCGCAGCCTTGGGCTGGAGGGGGTCCGGTTCGGGGGCCACAGGATTTCATCTCTGTTATTCGCAGACGATGTTGTTCTGTTGGCTGCATCGAACATGGACCTTCAGCATGCACTGGAGCGGTTTGCTGCCGAGTGTGGCGCGGCTGGGATGAGAATCAGCACCTCCAAGTCCGAGGCCATGGTGCTCCACCGGAAAAAGGTGGTTTGCCATCTCCAGGTTGGAGAAAAGTCCTTACCCCAGGTGGAGGAGTTCAAGTATCTTGGGGTTTTGTTCACGAGTGAGGGAAGGATGGAACGTGAGATTGACAGGCGGATTGGTGCAGCGGCCGCAGTAATGCGGTCGATGTACCGGTCCGTTGTGGTAAAGAAGGAGTTGAGCCGAAAGGCGAAGCTCACGATTTACCGGTCAATCTACGTTCCTACTCTCACCTATGGTCATGAGCTTTGGGTCATGACCGAAAGGACAAGATCTCGGATACAAGCGGCCGAAATGAGTTTCCTTCGAAGGGTGGCAGGGCGCACCCTTATAGATAGGGTGAGGAGCTCTGTCACCCGGGAGGAGCTCGGAGTAGAGCCGCTGCTCCTCCACATCGAGAGAAGTCAACTGAGGTGGCTCGGGCATCTGTTTCGGATGCCTCCTGGACGCCTACCTAGGGAGGTGTTCCAGGCATGTCCCACCGGGAGGAGGCCTCGGGGAAGACCCAGGACACGCTGGAGGGACTATGTCTCTCGGCTGGCCTGGGAACGCCTCGGTATCCCCCCGGAGGAGCTGGAGGAAGTGTCTGGGGAGAGGGAAGTCTGGGGTTCTCTCCTAAGACTGCTGCCCCCGCGACCCGGCCCCGGAAAAGCGGTTGAAAATGAATGAATGAATGAAATATAGTAGGAACATAAAATAAATTTCAAAATGTTCATGCAGGGAATTCTGGGAAAGTGAATTTACGATTAGTCACCATATATTTCAAGGAAACTGAAGAAACTGTTAAACAGGTTACGGATTTTTACTGTAGCATTTTTACAGTTTTTTACTGTTTAAATCACAGTTATTTTTACAGTGATCTGCGTCTTGTGTTTTTAACTGGTGTGAAAAATGTGTAAATGGGCTCTTATGCTGTTGCACACAATGTTGACGTTGTGTGGGAGTAAGACGTCTAGAAGCATTTGAACATTGTGAGCGCCTCAGTTCCTGTAACTTGTTCTACAACGTATTTGAAATAATTCACATTCAATTCTGAATTGTATATACTATAATTTTTCTCATTTTGTGACCTAATTAGTGAACTTCTTTGAATATACCTCTATTTTTTTTGTTGGTTTCAAACAGAATTTGACTTTCAAATATTTATCCCTTTTTTGGGGGGGAAGATCGGTAGGTCGGGGGATTTTGGCTTTATTGATATTTATGTATTTGTGATTAATTGATATGAATAAGTGATTGAATGAAAGATTGGAAGAGACAACCATTAATATTCACAATATTTCTAATGTAACGTCCTCTGTTTGTTGTTCACAGGCTCAGGAGCCATGATAGCTGTCATCGTCATTGGTATAATCATCATTCTCACATTTTTGCTCATAGTCCTCAAGACGTACAACAGGTAAGGCAACATTTCGATGCAAGCATAATGAATGAGTAACATACCACATGGTGAACACCTTCTATCTGCTCACAATAGCAGGAAAATTTTAGACAGGCCATGTGAAGATAAATATAGATTAGAGACCTATTCATCTGAACACACTTGAGCACACTTAAACATGTTCTCAGGGCTCATAGGAACAGATTATAAAACATGTCAGATCTCTTTCTGTTATGTGATTCATAGGGTTTGTGATTTCAGAGAGGCACCACCAGTGGTACAAATCTGACCAATATACATAAGCAACTTAATATATATTTTTTATTATTATGGTCAGTAGAATAGGGAATGAATTTCTCCAATTTAACATTTTTTTGACCAATTTCTTTGATTAAATTCCTGTTTTAATGAAAAGCAGGCAGTTATGATGCAAAGTTAACGGGGTAAATGTTTATATGTATTTTTAAGTTGGTCATTAAAAACATTATTGGAGTACATTTTAGAAGAAAATGCTGTTTCAGTATTTTTACTTTCAAATGTACTGTATTATTCAGTGTGTCAATTTATTTACTTTATTGAAATGAACCAAACATTTAAAAACTAAAAAAATGCTTTAAATAAATTTATACATCACATACATTAAATTATACAATGTGATAAAATATTAAAGATTTCATAAATATTACATTTGTTAAAAAAAAAAAAACTGTCAGAATATAAGAACTGAAGACGATCATGCAGTTACACATGAGCAAATCCATGTAAATGTCAACCTTGCCATAAAAAAAAGTTTTCACCAAAATAGCAAAACCCTTTCTATATTTTTTGTGAAGGCTTGTATTTAACAGTACTGTAAAAATACTCCAAAATGTTTCTGTCAACGTATTCAAACAATTATATTTGATTTACCAAAGTCACACAATTTCACATCTGTCACATCCATAACGAAGCTTTTTCCTCATAAATGCAAAAATGTAAAATCAAATAAAATCAATCATTTTTGTTCTGTAGTGAGCCGACTCTTATCCTTTTGATTATCATTATTTCTTCTGGGTTGTGCAGTTTAATTCACAGAACTTCTACAAAGTATGTTGTATACTGCAAACTCACATACTTTTTTTGGTCACATCCACAACGCATGTTTATTTTCCTTATTAAAAATCAAACAAATGTTTACGGATTGATATTTTTCTGATCCCATAACTGATGTGGTTAGTTGTTTTAGAAAATATAAACAGATGTTTCAATATAATGTTAATATACTTTCTCTGTGAATTTATGTTTTTACTGCAAATGTCACATCTATAACGCTGGAATTGCTCACATCCAATATCGATACAACTGAAAATCTTCAATTTCAGCCTCAAAATCTAATGTTTCATTAAAAAATAAAAATCACTGTATATTAATCCATCTTCCAGGAGGACTCAGGCGAACAGGATGCTGTCAGGAGGCTCCAGCAAACCACGAAAGAAAGTGTCTTCAACCACCACAAATACAAACCTGGCCATGAGCAACGTGGGCACCAGCTCAGTTTCTGGAAGCTTTATTCAGTCAAATGCATCCTCTGAAAATGGCTTCCGAATCCCTCGGGTCGACCTGGGAAACATAGACCACAGTAATGGAGAGCATTTCAGCACCACCAGCGGCTCGACCATTGTGACGATACACGACATGCCATCAGTTGATAACACATAGCAGACGTTCCCTAGTCTCACACATTTGAAGACAACACACCAACATGAACAAAGGACCTAAGGAAAACTTTTAACTCCTGCCATCCCTGCTTAGGATCTTATGGAACTTTGAGGAAAGTCCACTTTAAAAGAGCATATTTATGAAGAACCTGAGGAAAACTACAGACCTACCACTTGACATGATTTAGGTTTCATTTTTAGCACCGGTGAGGAAATGTAGGCTAAAAGATTTTTATCGCCTTGAGCTGGAAACGTTCATCAAAAATGGAGCCAGAATTCTATTAGCCAGTTTTAAGGATGCCCTGCGAATTTAACTTCTATATTAATTACTCTGACATTTGCACAGTAGTAAAGTCTCCCATAAAAGACTGTTCAAACATTATCATGCTGAATTTACCAACTATTGATCCAAAGCAGCTTAGGAGTCCAAAGGTGTATATATATATATATATATATATATATATATTGTGTTCAAATGCCATCTCTGGAACCTTGACGATGCTAATTGTGCCATTGTAGGACTAAAATGGCTTTGGCAAGTTGGAAAAATGCTGGTTGTGTTCCATTTTCTAAATTCAGTGTTCATCTGTATGACCTTAGAAGGGTTGAAGGGTGTAAGGGATAAAAAAAAAAAAAAAAAAAAAAAAAAAAAAAAAAAAGAGTAAGTGTCCATCACTTCTACCCTTCATTCTGAATGTTTATTTTATTTTTTTCTATATGGCCTGTTTTGAGCACCAGTTTGGAGTGGTCTTTCAATATGGCGGTCATGATTGTTCTCATTCTAAAACCCTATGGAGGTGGATTTATCCTACTTGGAAGACAGCAATTATGTGAAAAGTGTATTCAGATGTTTTGTTGTGAGTTGCTGTTAATTACATGTTTAGATGTGCCAGAGTTTACTGTGTGAAACAACAAATGACTTGTGGTATGTAACATGAAAACGATGATATTCTATAAACATTTACTGGTCACACATACAAAAAAGTATGGATTTATCCGAAATTGCCACTATACCCTTATTCACTATTCCTTACATTAGTTCACCAATATAATCTACATGAGTGAATTCGAGCATGATGCACTGGGGTGTCTATTTGTTTGTGCATTGCTTGATAAAAATGAAGTAAAATAAAATTGTTGTTTGTGCTGTCTATTAGTAATGAAACAAAGTATTTGGATTTGTCTCATGTAAATGTTAATTTAACAATTAAATAGTTCTTTAGAAACTTACACGTATAGGATTCTGCAGTGGGCGCCATCTGGAATTGATTGAGTGCACGTCAGAACATTAAATAATGCACTATTTAAGGCAGAGGTCATAAACCCTGTTCCTGGGGATCCACCTTCCTGCAGAGTTCAGCTCACAACTGAACAAATTAATTAGGGCCTGAAACAGCACTTGATTACAGACAGGTTTGCAACTTGAAATCTGCAGAAAGAAAAAAAAACTCCAGGGTTGAGAACCCCTGATTTAAGAGTATAGTTGGCAATTTCAGATACAGAATATACCTGGCCAGCAGGTGGCGATGTCACTTTTTCTAAGACACACTACTGCCCTAAAATCTGCCATTGTTTTTGGATGTCAACTACAAGTATATGCCAATAGACTGAATATATATGTACATTTTAATGTTTTGTAGTTTCCACAGAGATGATGATGATGATGGAGTCATTTGTAAAAAAAAATTGCACTTTGAAGTTTAAGGAGCGAAAAAGATTCTGACCAGTTTGTTGAATTAGCAAATCAGTGAATCTTTCAGGACAATCTCTGACTTATAATGAATCGTTGATTTGTTGTCAGATCTGAAATGAATGGGAACCAATATCTGTTTTTAAAGATCCATTAACAGTTTTGTCCTAATAAATAATCTTAAAAAATGAAAATATTTTCACAAAAATGTTATTTTGTCATAGTTAGCGGGTCCAACTGCAATGTTAATATTATGTGAACCAGAGTTACTTTACAACTGTTATAAAAAAGGCCTCAATATTTAATTGTTGGAGACAATATCATATTTCTTCATATCTCCAGTGTTTGAAAGCAGAACCCTTTCCTCTCCAGTGAGCCACACTTCATCTCCTCAAGTAACCTCAAGAAAATTTATTCACAATCTGCAACAAAACTAAAGTATTGCATAAGAATAAAAGAAAAGAAAGAAGAAAATTACAGCAGCGCTTGATTATATAAACATGTAGAAACCCTTTTTTTTTTTTTTTGTCTGTGAACACAGTTTTACCAAGCTCTCTGGCTAATGTTCTAGTGCAACATCTCAACAAAAACAGGCACAAGATAAACTTTTCTCTTTTTTTTTTTTCTGAAGGAGATCAACTCACATTTTGCATGAGGAGACATTTACAGCTATAAAGAAAAAGATGCAAGAACACATTTTGCGTACTACTCCAAGGCAACCATGTCAAGAAGATCAGTCCTTTCAACACAACAGTGTTTTCATTAGAGCTATGATAGTGTCTTCTGTTATTGTTTAATATCAAGTGCAAAGTAATGGATACTGGAAGTAAATGATTGTTAAAAGCCTTCCTGAACAGAGCTGCAAATGATATACATCGTATGCGACATAATTTCATCATACTTAGTGTGAATCTGTCCAGATCTACAGCGTCCATCTATTGCTGAAGAATATGGTTAAATGAACATTGTTTTTGTTGTTTTTTTATTAGAATTTTTCTGGAAAGGAATTTCTTCAAGACCAAAGAGAGTACATATAAGGCAATAACCTGTTAGACACTCAGTTTGGAGAGAAAAAAAAAAGACATGACACTATAAATTAAGTACAAATATAAGCAGATTTTACCTGAGAAGGAAAAGGTGCCAAAACAGATGTATGGCACATGTCACATACACACAACACATGATGGCCTTTTAAGTTAGCAGAATACTGAAAAATAAATTTAAAAGTCTTTCCTAAATTTTGGACACTGCTTAGACTGTTGTGGTCAAATATGTTGTTTTTTTAAGTGCTCAGTTAAGTGCAGTTTTTGTGTGGGACTTAAGACAGCTGGGCTGCACTGGCTTCATTTCACGCTGGTAACACCCTCAGAAGTGCTCATAACTCATCTCGAAACTCCGCCAGCTCATTTTCACCTGATTTATAGTTTCATTCATCGATTATTAAGAAGATATTTGTCTTCGTCAGCCAATCGTTTGGTCTTCGAAACCTCTCCACGTATGTTTTAACATACACACAAAAAAATATTTTCAGCAACAGCAGAAAATTACAGACTAGAAAAATAAATATCGTTCCACCTGTTCACCTTTCATTGAAGAGCAAATGAAGAGGGAAAATAATAATAATAATAATATTTGGACATTTCAAGATGCGAGAACTCCACGTTGGATCACGTCTGAACCGTATCGTCTAGTCATGGGGCTCGGAAGTCTCTGGGTGTGACACCTCTTGCCCTGCTCTGACTGGCCGAGATCAGACTCCTCAAGATGGCGACGATTCTCACTTCCCGTCCGCAGCCGGGTCCTGATTTGAGGAGAGGAGGGGGCGGGGCTTGTGCTAAAAGTTTTTAAGGAAGAGTTTTGGTCTGCCGTGTTGTCTGCCTCCTGCCTCTCGGTCTGTCTCCCCGCTGATGTTCTCTCACTGCGTTTGGGGATTCGGAAACTGCCCCAGTTTTTCAGATGCCGCCCAGATGTTCCATTTGGCACTAGTTTTCCCTGATGGCTTGCGTTTGTCTTCCTCAGCGATCCGTTGTATGTGTTTGGAGCGGTGGCTACAGAATTAGCGGCGGTGTGAGACAGCAGCAGTCTGTCATCCATGGTGTCGAGCTCCGTCTCACTGCTCAGCGTGTCCTCCATAGACTTCGCCTGCCTCAGTTTGTCTTTAATGGACACCTGGTCCCACAGCTTGCTCTTTCTCCTCCTGTCCTCCAGAGGGCGCTCACTCTCCTCCTCTCTTCTGTGAGATTCGCCACTCCTCGTCCTGCCCTCAGAAGGTCTAGACGAAGCAGACATCGCCGTCTCATTTCTCACAGAGTCTCCAGAACTGGGAACGCCGTCCATGAGCATCTTTGCAGGCTTGTCTGCTTCGATATGCTTTGAGGATCTATAAGAGTTGCTTCCCTTCTCGGTGGAGCTCAGTGTGCTGTTCTGCCCACAGTGACCCTTCAGAGGCTGAGGAGACGCTGGCACAGGTGGCGTCGTCCGGAAATAAAACATAGCCTCCTCCAAACGTCTAGTAGAGGATATGCCTGAGCAGGAGAGAAAACAGAAGGGGTCAAACACATCTGTTGGCTTAAAGGTCTTGTGAAATTAAAATAAAACATTTCAGAAGTTAGTTTCAGTCTGTTAGTTTTAAGGATATCTATAAGCTAGTGTGCTCCAAACAGTGAGAAAATTTGCATTGAGAAAATACAAAACTGATATAAACGATCAACAATTTTTTTCACATCACCTCATACTTCAGTTTCTCTTCAAATCTTGACCAATCAAATGCTCTCTAGTATCTGACATGCCCTGCCCCCTTCAAGATGCTTTTCATTTGATGTGCTTGAGCTACACCACTCTCACTGGCACTGAGCTGTGATAACAAAATGGTGCTGGCTGTTTGTTTGTTTTTTAAGGGAGGAGCTACTGTGTCCCAGCCTCTCTTCATTTTTCAGTTGAGATTGTCAAAAACTTTTTTTTAAATAAAAAAAAGCACATTTCAAAGCATTTTATGGGACTCTTTGGATGAGCATCATACTAACCTGTGACACGGCCCTGCTCCAGCAGCCTGATGTGGTGATGAAAGATCTGCTCCTGCACTCGGCACAAGGTCCGTTTAATCCTCTCCCGTCGACTGACCATATACGTCAAATTACGCACCTGAACACACATATATGTGGATGAGACATACAAAAATCTACAAAAAAAGCTTTTAAAAAGCATTATTATGCAATCAATTTTTTTTGGCATGTGAGAACCAATAAGATTTCTCTTGCATATCAGGAAAGGTAAATAAGTTGACTTTCTATCAGTTGCAATGATCGATGTGTACATATGAACAAGAACCTAAATGAATCACTTGCTTCACATAGATTCCTTTATGTATTTTAGAGGTTTCTAATGTGTTAAACATATGCACAGACTAACAATCGATGAATGTTTTGAACGTCTTAATGATTTGAGAATGAGAATAATAAATGGCCTTTTGTCTTTTGTAGTGGAAGAGTTTGGATCAACATGATGATGAGTAAATGTGTGTTGTCCACACTAGTAGTTTATGTCTAATGGCAAAAATACTGAAGTGATAATGATTGTGGCATGACAGAATGAAACAGGGAAAGAAATTATGTTAAATGTTACTGATAACACCAATATATAAAACACTGACTAACCAACCATATTGAGTGAAAAAAGACCATAATGATGCACTATAAATGTTCTAGTGTATAAAGTTTTAAAAGATATAAAGTTAGTGACAGCTGAGAGCTTGAAGTTTCATATATTGCATATTTTGCTTTTTCAGTTCAAATAAGTGCATGATCTGAATATAGAAAATGAACTTTTTTATTTTTGGATTTCTTAGTGTAATCAAACTAATTGGCACTATTTCTACTTAAAAATAGAACAGAATAGTGAGTGAATAATGAGTGAGTTTGGGAATCTAGGTTGGTGACAAGATAATGGTGGCTTTCAAAACAAAAAAGCAACTGGCTGCATCCAGAAAATGAAGTATGCTGCCTTCAAAGAAATAATTCCAAAGTAGGAAGACAAAGCACTCTTAAAGCACAATTCTGGTAACTATGATCCCAAGTAGACAATGATAAACCGAAGGATTAACAGGGTCCAAAGCGTTTTGTGCTTGTCAATTTCTACCAGTTCCAGGGGTAGCAGTAAAAATTCAGGACTAAATTGCTTTAATAACATGAATGCTCATGTGGTCAAATAGATTCAAACAGCCACACTCTGTGCCCACTGACTCAAATATGTGATCATTATGAAATGTGTTGCACCAAAACAAATAAAAGGTGTTCATACTTTGTTTCACTGTACCAAAACACACAAATTCTAATTGAAATTGTAGTCATCACCCTCATTCTTTTCATTCATTTGCAAGTCATGTTGCATCAGTTCTTCATTCAGTAGTATGTGTGTGTGTAGCACTGAATGCTATGAAAGTGATGTAGAGTGCAACTTAAGACGGAAGGGTCTCGATGAAACCCCAACACAAGTTTTCAAAAGAGATGCATGTTAGTAGTATCTGATAAAGATAGTAATGCATCTCAGCTGATCATTTGTGATTGGATAACTGAAAACATGTTAGTCCTGAGCTGTGATTGGCTGTTGCATTCAGAGTGGTAAGGAAGTCATAATGTGAGTTGATGTGACTACAGAAGGGCCCTGCGAAACTTACCCTCTCCAGATCCTGCCGCAAATGCGTGAAGAGCCGAAGTCGCCTTAAAAGCACTTCCTGTTCTCGTCGGGCGAGACTGTCTTCCTCCTCTTTCTTCGGCATGATGAGGGGCTGGTTGAAGTTCACCTTCCTTTTCAACTTCCAGTATTGAAACAAGAAGTCCACCATCTCAAGAGGAAGCTGTAGATGTTCAGCAACTTCATCAGAAGCGACGAAGCGATAGAACTCATCTTCGAGCTGCTGGACTCGAAGCTTTCGCTCACTGAGCCTGGTCTCCTCTGGGTTCTGAGAGAGTCTGGTTTGGGAAGAAGATGAGAAGTCTATTCCTCTATTTCTGCTTCTGTCTTCCCTGGTCGGGACCTTCACTGGTCTGTCATCATCGCCCTCTTCCTCGTTCCAGTCCAGGCCAGAGTGCTTGGGACAAAATGACTTGAACTTGACTTCATCCGCCTCTGTGAGGATCGTGTTCATCTTCAGCCCACAATGCAGACCACAGGTCACGTGGAACGCCACACGGCAACTTTTGGCAGAACACTAGGGGGATTTGGAAAAACAAGATGTCAGGATTAGAACACAGGAGGACGGAGAAATTCGAAGCTGGAAAAATGTTTTTTGATTCATGATAAAATGTTACATTTAACACAAATTGCTGTATACAGTATTAATTTTGGTTTTTTTTTATTTTTAAATTAAAATTCAGTTTTTTCCTAATTTACACAAATTATTTATAATCATGAAACTTATAAAATTACAATTATACTATTTTGAAAACCTACATTTTTTGGAAATCTTTTTTTTTTTTTACAATTAAGTGATTATTCCTTAATGTTTTAGTATCTTCTATACATTCTTATTCAAATTATTACTATTTTGAAAAGCACATCTGGCTGTATAATAGTAAATCTGACTACATTTTCAGTCACCAAAGCCACTGCAGAATGTATCATTTTTGCTATCTTAAAACAACTATAAAATAAATAATAATTGAAATTAAACTTCAATAAAACAAAGCATCAGATGACAAAAATCAAAATACTGCCTTTGTAACAATAAGGAAAAACATGAATAAAAAAATATGAATACAAATTTTAAAATAATATTACTAAAACAAAGAAGGAAAAAAGCTACACAACGATGTGAAATTTAAATGAAAACATTAAAATTAAAAACTATATTAGGGAGAATAAGAAAATAAGAAGAGTAATGCTCAGTATCAAATCAAACCACTTATCAGGATATATACATAATCACACTTCAAATGTACATCATTTCTAACATTTAAAAACAAAAAAATACTGTTCATGTTGCATGTGTAAAACTTTTTTTGATCATTTTATTCCCCAGAGCTAAAATTAAAAGAAATTATACACATTTAAAATTCACAATGGGCCTTCTGGAAGATTCTTCATATCTGTACTGTATCAATAATATAAGAGATAAGCATCAGCATTGTGTACCTGAATACAAGCTCCTGTTTTCTCTTTACACAGGCAGCATATTAGAGCCCATCTGTTGCTGGGTATATGAGACACATTAGTGATAGGCTCCATCTTCTCAGGGTTACCAATGCTTACCTAGAGATAAAGAGCACACAACAAGACCAGTGTCAGCACACATACTGCTCTTCTGCATCATTAACTGAATCACTTTACATGGGTCTTCATTTGTGCGTGCAACCTTACTTCAGGTATCCAGAGGGCACAGCTGACATGGACCCACTTGGTGCCACTGCGGGTGGGTTTCATAGCTCCGCCTTTTTTAGGGCACAGGTGGCATTTGGGAAAAATACCCAGCGCACAGGTACGGCAAAGCCAGCTGCCCTCAGGGACCTTCAGTATACCATAACACGCCTGTGGAGAGATACATTTTTATCGTAACTCACGTGTGCTGGAACATTCCTTCAAAATTTGGTCACAAATTTCTAACTTCAATACAATACCTTAAATATAATGATACTCTCTTCTTTTTTTTTTAAAACCACAGGGAAAATTGCCACAGCATTAATTACAATTACAATATTTATGCATGTCCTAATTTTTTTATTCGTCAGAGGGGTAACCACTAGCATGGCTCAATGATAACGATTTTTTATTAAAGTTGTGTTAAGCCAGTTTTCCAGACTTTCACTAGCCATGACAAAGTTTTCACTGGCCCAGATAATAAATAAATAAAAGCAATAAAATAAAAATATTTTTGTTTCATACATTTGAGCCATGTAACAATCTAATAAACTATGCCAAATGGCTTTTACACACACAGACAAAAATCACAACTTTAGTATAAAAGAAGAAACGACTGGCCAAAATGTGAAAAGACAAACTTTTCAAGGACTTTCCAGGTCCAACACCCTCAAATTCAAGGGCTTAATGTGGGAACACAGTTCAAGTGAGAGCAAGGTTACATCATGTTATATGACAGATATCTGATTTGTGTTCATATTCAATACATCCTATACTGTATTCTAAAATAATCTGATATTAACTTTTGCATGGATTTTATTGAAAAGAGCTTAGGCTCATATAACCTGAGGTTTTAAGATATATGAATATGCTTATATACATTTTTCTTGCCTCATGAGTTTACATGATCTTCTAAAGTAAAGCAATTCAACAGTACATTAAATAAGATATATTAGCCAGTATTTGGCATTTTATGTTTATCTGTGAAACATTGAGGTACTATAGTAGTAGTTTAGTATGTTCGTGAACATCATGGCAATGTACAACACAAAATAAATTATGGGGAAACACTTAACATAATGCGTAATTGTGTGTAACTAACCTAAATCAAGAAAGATAGTATGCATAAGCCACAAAGTGTTGGCAAAATAACACATTCACAAACTTACAAGGATTTCAAGGACCACGTAATTGGCAAATTTTCTAGCATTAAAATAAAAACTAATTCTTTCTAAATATTGCCTCAGTGATCATGATTTAAAATAGAAAAAGGGAGATATAAAAAATGCTGGGCTCCTAAAGAGCAGGGAATATGTAAAAACTGTGACAAATCAAACATGAGGCATAATTCCTTCTTTTCTGCCCCAAATACACAATAAGAGAAATGTTTTTCCTTAATTTGAAACATAAAATAATTGAATCTGTAATTTAAATGACTCAGAAAAACGTTTATATACTCGGGAGAGGACAAATTGACATCTTAACTAGCTGCAAAATGTGTACACCATCCACACCATAAGAAATGGTTAATCAACTAAACTCGTGTGCTTTATTTAAGTACTTTACACTTTTATTCTTGTAATTATTAGAGGTATCTGTTTTTATTCTTATTATTTTATATCATTTATTTATCATTTACTGCTTATTTTATTAATTTGATGGTAATATTTAACATATTTTACACATATCTAAAATTCTTTGGTGGTACTGTACAAAATGAGTACAGAGAGAGAGAGAGAAAGAATACGGCAGGTAATGTGAAAAAGTGATGTATCATTTGAAATACTTCAGTATTGAAAAATTGATACTTTTGACAACATTAGCAACACACACACACACCTGATGCACGCAGATGTTGCACTTGTCGCAGAACACCATCTCGTTGCCGTCCTCGCCATCAGGAGACTGACAGACATCACAGACCACATCCTCATCATACTCGATACCAAGCCCCTCTTCTGTTTCCATGGCGTGGCTCATGTTGTCATAGCAACGGCGCTCAAACTCCTCCATGACCCGCTCCATTGTCAGCTCATCAAGGGGTTGCATGCCTACAGGCAAATCAGTTAGTTGTAAGTGATTTTTTTCCCCCACAGAGTGAAGAAATTTGTGTCCATAATGAGCAAAATGAAAACTCCAGTCTGTATTTGCTCACCCATTTTACTGAACTCCTCATTAGTGATCTGCAGCCAAGCTACGTCCTCCTCATTCAGGTCATAGCGACACATGCCATCAGCCAGTGTCTGAATACCCACGTACCCAAGCATCGATGACTCAGATGAGCGAATCAGCTTCTTGGGTTTGATGAACAGAGGAGCAGAGCTTTTCTCAGCTACAGTGCTGCAAAAAAAGGACAAGAAAAATGAATCCATAGGAAATACTTAAGAAGAATAGTTTGACAGGGAAGAGGAAAAACATATTATACCGCACTGCACACTGCGGTATAGACTCTGGACTGACAGGGACTTGAACCCCTTTCTCCCACTCCTGCCGCCAGGGATCGGCCAGCTCATAATAGTCCTCAGGATTAAGCTGGTATGAATCATGCAGTTTCATAGCAGTGATCAGGTCTGTCCTGAAGACCTGTAAAAAGAGAAGAGAAAATGTGCATAAGAATATGTACTAAATGACTTCGGACAAACATCTACAACATAATCGTATGTGTATGTGAGTTTTGTGTACCTCAGATGGTCTCTTTCCACTCTGTTTCCTGTGCTTGGAGTTGGAGTGCTGAGACCAGGACGTGGAATTACCTGAAAGAGTTGAAAACAAAAAAAAACATGATATGACATGCATGTTAACATGTCCTGTGCTGAAAATGCTGAGAAAGAGAGATCATGTAATTAGCAGCAATAACTGTAAGTTTCAGAAAACGGCCGAACAAGTTTTGCAAAAGTAGAAGGATCATGTTTGGGGCTAGAGCTAAAGGGTGAAATATTAAAATGAACAAAAATACATTTGCAATATGCATTTTTTCCTCAACTGCGATGTATATGCAATTGAAAAAGATCCTTGACTTAAAAAAAAAAAAAATCGGGTGGGACTTTTCTCCATCTAGAACTTATTAGATAGTTGCTGTCTGCTAATAGAGTGCATTAGTGCGCACTTTTTTTCACTAGTGCAGTATCTTTGCTTTTATGATTTTTAACACATGAAACCTTGTAACTGTTGTGCTTTATTGCTGTGACATCAAATGAAGGACAGTTTGCTGGAGATTAATTATTATTGTATAATTAGAAAACACAGATCAACTTTCAATGTATGAAAACAGTATATCTGTTAACTCAATTACTACTTAATCATTTAACTTATTATTATTATTACTACTACTATTATTAGTATTACTACTAATAATACTAATAATCACTTATAATAAACACTGTAAATAAATGTGCATAAAAAAATAGGAATAGTCCACTGTGACTTCAAAAAAAACTTTCATGACAGCCAACTTTAGTTTTGAGAGTGAACAAGTTTCTTTGGGCAAGCTGATACTTGAAAAAACAGCGTCTGTCTACTCACTTCCATTGTCCGAGTCCTCGCTGGTGCTCGGAACACGGCTTCGCTTCATCATGAGCTGCCGTGGCCTTCAAGTGATGCGGAAATCTGCAGAGGTTGATCAAACATTACCAGAACATTCCTGAAAACTGACCTGAAGAGATCATTGAGTGCGCGTACTCCAGCCAGCGCACACAGCCATGAGAAATTAGAAACCTCCCCCAACTTAAGGTAACGTTACTTTATTTGACAGTTTATGCATAATTATACCTCAGCTTAATATGAAGAATTGACCTAAAGGTAATCCATCCTTATTCTGACTCCTTCAAAAAGTGTAAACAATGTGGCGCTACCAACCGTTGCTGTTTGGTTGAGCGTCGCGACAAACATTGATTGAACCAATAGATGAGTTTAAGGGCGGGACTCATTGTTGGATCCCACACTGTCAGACGGGGGCGTGGGCAAGAAATGTACACACTTCACCTTCACCAGTTTAGGTTATTCTGCTCTAGGTAACGTTTTAAAAACATTATTTAATTTCTCGAATGTCAAATATCGAACAAGAAAACTGAGTAAGTAGTGTACATACGAACAACGTCACACAACTTCTGATGTAATCATGTCATTTATCATATTTCATTATAATCAATTTATTATGGAACTATGAATGTTGCAGTGAAAATGCCTGAGGCGTGTCAAACATAACATATAGAAGCCCGTTTAACTCAGAAATAAACTCACTCCTTGTATTTATTAATGCACTTTAGAGCAGCTTTAGGCTTCTTTTTTACCACGACACACCTAACATTTCAGTACCAAACACGGTTACAGGTGAACCACTTAAAATCTATTTGACTAAATAAGAAAAGCAAACCCATACTAAGTAGTACATATGTAAAAGGTTTATATATGTCAAACTTGTTTTTATATTAATTTAGCCAAGATCATAAAGTTCAAATCTGAATTTAATCATAATTTTTAAATCTCACAACTGTCAGCTAATTCCAACGGTACGACAAGTAGACGGGAAAAAACCCGAAATACAACAGGACATCTACCACTCGACAGCAGATCACGCAGTGCAAACGCTCGCCGTGACGCTGATGACAGACCACGCCCCTTGACGTCACATAGCTGTCCATTTCAATGCCAGTTAGCAAATTAAAAACAAAACTATTAATATGCGTTTTCTCACCAATCAAATTGAATTTTACAGCGTTTTAATACACACCGTCTGCCGCTCGTTTGTAAATGTAAGCACAAACGTACCGCATAAAGAAAATCCAACTGTGTTGCAACATTCATTCGATTTAAAAAGTCATTTCTATTGCGCAAATCCATAAATTTGATGGATTTAACTTCTAACGCAAGCCCCCAATAAAAGTTTATATTTTTCACCGTTATTTTCACAACATCATGGCAGTGCTGAATCCGGACCAACCCAGACAGTGGCACGCGGAAAACTGTCTAATACTCATCCGAATATGCAGAATTCATACATAAATCAAAAGTGGAAAACACAGGCATGCATTCGACGCCAATTTCAGGGTCAATTGCTAAACGTTTAGGCCAAATAGCACAAGCCATACAGTCAGGCCAGGACGCGCGCGCCTAACTTGCGATATGACGCTTGGACACACATATACACACACATGCGCGCGCACGACCAGCACCTAAGCGATTCAAAGTAACTACCAAATTTTAACACATACCACATCCGCGGCTCATATAAATCAATAAATAGGCCACATGCACGAAAACATTTATTTAGGACAGCGTCTGCTCTTGCTCAACTTAATCTTTTGGCGCCATTTTAATGACGTGCTACATTTGCACCGGACCATCTGCATGAAGAGCTCGCGGAAATCCTGGAAAACACTTGCACCTCCCTGCCTGTAAAACACATATACCACAGCACAGCGAGAAAATCTGGTGTACCTACATAAACAGGTCTGGCTGATCCTGCGCTGGCGTTTCTGTGGCGCTTGCTCAGAGTTTGAGTACTAGTCGCCTCTCCTCTCCTCCACCCCACACACACAAACACATGCAGGTTACGTATGCGCGCCGCCGCTGCTTGTTTCCCTTCAGGGGGCGCCAGTGCGTGAGCACGCACATACGATTATCATGACTTCCATTTCAGCTGTTTCATAATAACCACATCTGTTTTGACTGGAGATGACGATGATGATAGAGACTTTTGTTAAAACGCAGGTTCAAACCCACTATTTATATTTTAAGATAAATCCATGGGAAACCTGTTTTATTACAATAAGGTGTCATGTTATGTCATCACTACTAATTCAAAGTGGGTTAAAATATGTAATATTCATTCATTCATTTTCTTTTCAGCTTAGTCCCTTTATTAATCTGGGGTCGCCACAGCGAAATGAACCGCCAACTTATCCAGCATATGTTTTACGCAGCGGATGCCCTTCCAGCTACAACCCATCAATGGGAAACATCCATACACACTCATTCACACACACATACACTACGGACAATTTAGCCTACCCAATTCACCTATACCGCATGTCTTTGGACTTGTGGGGGAAATCGGAGCACCCGGAGGAAACCCACGCAAACACGGGGAGAACATGCAAACTCCACACAGAAACGCCAACTGACCCAGCCGAGGCTCGAACCAGCGACCTTCTTGCTGTGAGGCGAACGTACTACCCACTGCGCCACCGTGCAGCCCAAATATGTAATAATACATGTTAATTATCCAATAGAATAAATTTAAGCTTAAAAAGAATTCATTTGAGTTGTTTACTTGCTTTATAAGAAGGTGAGATGCTTCACAAATATCTTGAACCTTTGGGCAAGGTACAAAATGCAAAAACTGTAAATCCCATAGGATCACTTCACAGCAAAAGGCTTTGTTCATTTTACTTTATTAGATTTTTTTCTGTTGGAAAATATAAATGTATGGCACATGATGACAAGCGTGGTGCATGTGTTCACAAGAAAAAAATGTTTGTACACAAACAATTGATATAAAGATAAAAAAACTAACCTTTAATATAATCATCCTTTGGCCATCCAAGGGGTAGAGTTTTTTTCCTTCAGTAGAATATTAAATAAGATTTAAACTCAAACTGTAGTCTTTGGTATTTAATTGAATGGAACTGCAAGGCTACCAGTAGTTTGGGAGTCAAACAAAACATATACACACAAAACAAAATTCATATCTGTGACTCATGACAATGCAATTGAAATTGTGTGAAGCAAAGTAAATGGTCTGTGCAAGAAAATGAGCCTTATTTACAACAATATTAATCCACAGTTTTTAGCAAACAGCCATAAGTGTATTCATGACAGTCTGGAGCACAAGCTTCTTGTAAATAATGTTCAGTTTCTTGCACAGACTGATTGTTTTGCTTCGTAAGACCTCAGCGTGTCATCAGGACTTTCAAAGTACTAGTAGCCATGTGTTTGCATTTTATTAACCAGCAAGGACCACAGTTTCAGCTAAAATCTCCTTTAATATTCTATATATTAACATAATATATCAAGAGCAAATTTAAATTTCTGGGTGAACTATCCCTCAAAAATACATAAAACAACTGTTTTTATTTTCTCCTGTAGTAGGATGGGTAAATTAACTAGGAGTTAATCAGGAATATTTGACCAAAAAAATCATCATATTGATGAAATGGAGTGAGGCCAGGAACTGATATGCAGGCCTTCTTTAGTTAAAAATCACCTACTGCTATTATATTTACACATTATGCATGTTTTTTGGTTTAGAAATTGTTAGTACAACCAACAACCACTAGGGGTCAACATGTAACCATTTGTCAAGATGGCAGTGCATAGATACACCAGACAGGATGGAGGGAGGAGCTTATTTTTGACACATCACTGGCCAATGAAAAACAGCTCCTGTCCCACCGCCTCTCAGACCACTTCTGCAGGCCTCAGGAGGAAGAGTCACAAATAACTACACCTAATCTCTACCAAGACTTCAGTCTTCAGGAGAAAATGTAAGGATCAGTAGTGTATTCACATTGTGATGGAGAAAATACTCCTTTATAATATTCCCAAAATAAACAACAGGTGTCTGATGTGTGCGTAAACACGATTACTGGTGTGTCTGATCAAAACAGGACTGCAGACAAGGCAGAAAGGGTACTAGAATCACTTTGGTGCTTGTTCATTTGAGTGCCAGAATAGCATCGTATGATTTTCCGGTCCGACAGACCTGCATGTCTCTGAATCCTGCATCTGTGAGCAGGCGTGTGTAATACGATGGTGGATGTTCCTTCCCTTCGGTCTGGACCAGCATGTTCAGAGAAAAGATCTGAACCATAGTTGGACCTTTGCGGTTCTCAAACAGCAGCGCCTCTGCTATCAGGATACCTCCACCTAGAGATGGTGAGGAGGACAAAAGGGCAAGTCATAAGCTTGTTGTCCTTTGAGGACCATTGGTTACTGTTGTTGATCTGGTAATTTTTTTTTATTGAATCTGGTAGTTCTCACCTGGATGACATGCTGCATGAATCTTCCTCAGCAGTTTGAGATTTTTCTCCTCTTTCCAGTCATGAATGATTCGGGCAAGAATGTATAAATCTGCTGGAGGGATTTCTCCTTCAAAGAAGTCCCCTGTAAACACACAGAGATTAGAAAAGCTATAGTAGAGTTACAAGATGTTTGTTTCATCACTGCAGTTTTACATCACAATTTAAAAGTATGGTTTTAAGATTTTAATGCTTATGAAAGTCTCATGCCCACCATAACCATATGGTGATAGTGTATATGAGATGAGAAGAAAAAATATATACTTTTAAAATTATACATACTTTTAATATGTACCTTTTTATACATACCCCCCACATTTACATACTCTCATTGTTATAAAAGGTTTTTGTTCTGTTTTACACAAAAGAAGATATATTGAATAATATTGGAAACCACTGACATCCATAGTAGGACAAACAAACACTGTGGAAATCAGTAGTTACAGGTTTCCCATATTCTTTAAAATAACTTATTTTCTGTTCAACAGAACAATCCCTTTAACTGATCCAATACATTTGAATGTTTTTATTTTGTATTTTTTTAGATTTTAGTTTGAGTTGGAAGTCAAAAATCACAATTATGGTAAATGCAATTACATTTCACACACCTGTGGGGTTTATCCAGTCATACTGCATCAGCTGGAAAATCAGAATAATGATGTATTTTGGATGGAGGAGCTCCAATGTCTGCATCTAAAATTGTATATTTCCATACTATATACTAGCTGAAAAACTATATGACCAAAAAGTCTGTTTTAATTCAAAATGTACCAGGATGACTCCATGGTGAATGTAGTACTGTATATCCAGATTACATTCATACCACACACGTTAATACTACTCACTCACTCACTCACATTGCTTCGGCTTATTCCCTCATTTTTCAGGGGTCTCCACAGTAGAATCAACCGCACACATTCATACTATATAAAATATATTTATTGTTTACAAAAAAAATCATTATTTTTGTAATGTTTAAACTGGAGTTCAAGCATGGAACTTATTTAGCAAAAAACAATAATATAAAAAATCTTAAGAATCTAAAAGGATTCATTGTAGCGTGTTCAGTTTAGAATATATATAGAATAAATATCCCTGAGTGTATTTTGCCTCTTTAATTTGAGGCCATTAATATTTGAGTTAGTTTTGAAGTCATACAAATGTACTTTAGCTAAGTTTACATTCACCGTAATAAGAACATTCTGTTTTTCAGGGCAGTTTGCAAGTTCAGAAGGACAGAGAATCGGTCAAACGGCAACTATTAGCAATGTTACAATGCATTATTACGCACCCTCTTGAAAACAGATGGTGTCATCTTGCTGGGCGAAATGCCGCTGGGCCGTCTGAACCACAGTCGGTAGATCCAGAACCGTGACGGTGGAGGACGGATACTCTTTAGCTAGCTCTCGCGCCAATGCACCAGAACAGCCTGCAAAAACATCACAAAATAACATGAGTTGCAATTCTACTGCTTCATGCATATTTTATTGAAAAACTACAACATTTATGCAATACTGCAATCTCATCAAGAACTAAATCATTCACTCTCACCTCCCAGATCTATGACAGACTTGAAGCTAGAAAGATCGAAAGCTGTCACTATGTCATGGCCGTCAATTACCCACGTAGAGTTCATCAGTCCCATGAACTTCAGCATCTCCTCTTCTGACCTGAAACGACAGATGGAACCTTTCCAGATGGATTCCCACCAACGTTGGGACAAACAAACCCAGATACTGACACTTCTGCCATCTGTTACAAAACACGGCCATTAGCTTTAAACAGATGTACAACCATAAAAAAAATGTTGGGTATAAATTTAACACAGTAATTGGTACAATTAATAAGAAGTAAAGAAAACAAAAAACAAACATAATGATATTTAAGCACAGAAATATGAGTTAATAAATTCTCAACTTTATACTAAATCTAATGCAACCCTATGGCACTCGCATTCACACTCACAACACAGTTGATACAATGACACAAGTCCTTTTTTCACCATCACATACACACACACACACACACTGCTCAGCTCACACTATAGCACACACAGACAGTCCCAGCACCCCTTCAGACGCCAGTCATAAAGCCTCAAAGCTGAATGGCTTGTAGTCCATGACCTAGAATTACACAGCACCAGCGGCTAATCGCTTAAGACCGCATCACTGCAGTCAGAGAAAGGACTTTTAATCTAGTGACGTCTAACAACAACAACAAACACATTCGCACAAACACTACTGCTAATATTAAACTTCATCGCACACACCTGTATATGGCAGAGAAGATCTCTTCAGACGGGAGGTCGAAGGTTTTCTCATTCTGGTTCTTCCCTTCCCTGAAAAGTTATCAGATGTTCTGATTATTATTCCCTTCCCAAATAAAGAAAATACTATAGTAACTTATAGTAATACTATAGTGTTTTTGAAGCATGCTATAATAAAGTTCTTGCATTATTCTTTTGTGGAAATTCTAAAGTTGGTATATTAATAATAGTTGGTAATACAACAGCTACACTAAAATAAACAAATATAGTTTTCAACAACTATAGGGTATATTTTACTACACTGAATCACAGTTTACTGTTGTAAAAACAAAGTACACTACAGTATTTATTAGTTTATCATCATAGTTAATACTACAGTATGTTGTAGCATTCATTAACATTATACAGAATAATACACTTTAGTATGGTTATAATATTTTTTTCATGTAGGTTAATACACAAAATAATTGCTAATAATTTTGTTTTAGATATTTTACTGGAAAACAAAACAAACATTTTAATTACCTGTATTACTGGAATAAGACATATAAATGATTTTTGTATTGACTATTTTTAAAACTACAGCCATACAGCTATATTTCTCCAGAAGAAAACTCTTTTCAATTAATTCTTATAACTTATAATTTAGTGCTAAGAAAATGTACAATATGTCATTTCTTAGTGGTAAGTTTTTACTTGTTTTGCTGTAAATCATGAGATGTTATAACAGTGTAATTCTTCTACAGCATTAATAATCATATTACCACCACAGTCATAAACTGACAAGGGCTTGAACTAAATATTCAATGAATTCAATATAAAGGGTCAAAACATCGCCCTCCTTATTTGATTAACTAAATCTATGACAACTGTGAACAAAGTGGAAATGAAAGGGAAAGTGTCCATTCAGGGCATTATATTTAAATCTGCAAATGTTGCATCAGATTTCAGAACAAGGATCAAGTGTCTCTCAAAACCAGGATGAATAATGAAAGCGGCATTGCCTACCTAACAGCGTCTACCAGATTGTTCCAGAGCGGGTAGATGGTCTGAGAGGAATAAATTATCAAATCATGCAGAGATTTGGGGCTGCTTTTGGCCAGGTAGAGATTAGCAACATCTGTACTGCTATAAAGATCTTTGAGAGAAGACAGGAGTAAAGGTTTAGAGATTCAACACATGTTCTACTGATATTCTAGACACAATGGATGCATGATGTATGAACAAACAGATAAAACGTATTTATGTTTTAGAAGAATCTAGGTTATTTCCAGCCATTTGTGGTGGAATTATGACATTTTTCAGCAGCTCACTGTTTCCCTGGACCACTTCTACATCCACAATCTCGATGGCAACCATCAAATCCAGCAGACGCTCAATGCCATCTTGACTGGTGCCAAGTTTTTGTGCCACTTCAGCTGCACTCAGCGGCTTTTGGGACTGGAGGAGCAGGTCAAACACCCCTAACTCACAAGCTGAAAATATTGCCTGGAAGACAGGAGAAATTCAGGTAATCATTCCAGATTACTCAAAATATTTGTGGAAATGTTTTGCCTCAAAACATTTGAGTAAACAAAATCATTTTTTAAAAGTTAGTAGAACTTAATTTTACTTTTTGCCACATCAACATGTTTGTGACGACTGGATCGACACACAGGTGTCTCTCATTAAAAAGATTGTTAACCCCAAAAATCTTAATTGCATCACCATTTATTCTCCCTTGTGTTTTCTTAAAAACCTTCATGAGTTTCTTTCTTCTATTGAACACAAAAAATCGATTTTAAAAATGCTGGTTGATGTTACCCACTGATTTTCATAGTAAAAAAAATTGGGTACGCAGAAGTCAATGGGTACCATTAACCAGCATTCTTCAAAATATCTTCTTTTGTGCTCAACAGAAGAAAAAAAACTCAACTTGTGCAATTTGTTTGCATTACTGTCATATAAAGTCCAATCTTTATGATTAAGTGATAATTACAAATAGCATGTTAATAATACTATTTTCACACATGTTCATGCATATAGTTTAGGATTATATACAGCAGTATAAATGTTAATAAATAATAATAAAAGAAAAAGTTTTTTCAGCCCATCCTCAACCAAAATACAGGCTCTACTCTTCATCACCCTAGAAATTTCAGCATAACAGTAACCTCTGTAAATGCCAAGATAGCAAAACATTAGTCACATTTTTCCCCTATGTTAATCTTGTGAAAAAATACACACACTTAATATATAATATATAATTTGCTTTACAACAATAAAATATTGAGTTCATGCAACTTGTTTCTATAAAGAACAATTTACATAATTACCTAATTGTGAACTTGTTGTGTCATTTGTGTTTGCTATGTCTTTTAAAAGATTAAATGCATTTTAAGCATAAAAAGGTCCATAGTTAAATTAAATATGTTTGCATTTCACTCTTAAAAATGTTAATTCCACAATATTAATACAATTTATTGCTTGCTTTTCAGGATTTTTTGATGAACAGAAACAGAAAGCAATTTCATTAGAAATCTTTTGTAATATTTTACACCTATTTACTTTCGCAATTTAATGTCAACTCAAGGCATTCTTGCAATGTAGAATTATTAATATCTATTATCCTAACCAAAAGTATATCCACTCCATTTCTCGAGGAGAACCCCAAAATTAAGGGTTTGTAAATAACATGATCCAACTAGGTTTTAATGTATGTTGACATATAGGGAAATATATAATATTCATTATTTTTTTATAGTTACTAGCTCCAATTTCATCACCATTCACAGATTACAAGATTCCTTTTTGCTTTAATCTAGCTCACTGTAAATTGCCTCTGAGTACGAAAATGTAAAAAATTTTTACAAACTTGAGTTCCTGCATAATCCTTTTAAGCACTAAAGGACCTTACTTAGAGTCTCATGGGACAACAGAGTCCTGAGTCATTTCAGTGTTTGATTCTGTGGCTTTTAATAAGTCATAGGCTGGTCCTGCTGGAGGCGAAATCAGTCCTGAGCGCTACATGGGATACAACAGTGGACTGACAAATAATAGATGCTCTCACATAAAACTACTCATATCTACTTATAAATCCACCTGCAAACGTCATGGTAACATGTTATTAATATGATCTGTTAATGATTCTTGAGGTGAGCAAGGAGGACCGATTAAAGCAATGTGTTTTAACAAAGAGAAAGCATAAAACACAAACCTTGGAGATCCTGAATCCATTGAAATATTCCAAGAGCTTGAAAGGATAGTCCAGTTCACTCTGGGATAAATGCTCAGCCATGATAAAAAATGTCCTTTCTGCTATAGTCAATGACAGAATAAGCGTCACACTTATGAAGAGGCTTCAAGTTATATTATTTATCAAATCTTAACAGTTCAGTTCAGACAAGTGAAGGTAAAACATTAAAGTAATCAGTAAAAGCTGTTTTTTGGAGGATCATACAAAAAAAAGACAAATTATTATATCATGTACCAGTCAACTAGGTATCCACTGACTGTCCATATTTTCTGCCATTTACATTAGCCTATGTTCTGAAAATATAGACCAGACACTAATGCAAAGACATGTCCAGATAGGGAAATGCTATGCAATTATTCATTATTTGCAGTCTACATGCACTCATAGTGTAGGTTTATATGAATCTGTGGTTTACACACTTTCACAAAGCCGGTCACTGTGAAAAAATGTATTGTATAACCACAAAATCTTTCATGCGAGCTGCCCACGAGACCACGATCTCGATTATGATGCACTGACCACAGTAGCAATTATATGTATTCAAATAACACAAATATGATAACAAAGCTGCGAGATATTTTACTACAACTGGAATCACTTGACGCTTATCCATCAGTGTTTAAACAGTTCAAGAAAACCATACTTACCAAACAAAAGAATCTCGGTTTGACGTGCAGGTCTGTTCACAATTCTACTCCAAATCCGACTTTTCACCAACCGTCATCCCAGGTTTAAAACTGCTCTCTGAAATACGAAAGAAACTGTGCGACTGTTCTGTAATAATGTCTGATTCGTGAATATAGCGTTCTATGGAGTCGGATCCTTTTAGTGACTCTGTTGAGTCATTTCACTTAACAATTGATTCAGTAACGAACTGCATTGCATCGGTCTTAGCGGGAGTCATTTGATTTTAATGAAAAATAATTTGTAACCACAACCATATAAATATAGCTGTTTTAGAAAAATTTTTATATTGCACAGTTATATATGTCACGGGCGACGATGCGTGATATAAACAATCGTTGAAACTCTTTGAACCGGTTCAAACGATTCCTTGGAAAGAACCGATTCGCGGGAATGACCCGAACTTCCTTGAATACCTTTGTCACTGCACCGTTAGATTTTCAGCGACATCTGGTGGTTAATATACCGCACAAGCTCACTTTATGTTGTGATTTACTGATATTATAATCAAAGAATGGATTTTGTAAGCTGGGAGAACAGCATTCACGTCGGTATTGGAAACGTTAGGTCATGTTCACTGTGCAAATAATCAACCTATCAAAAATCTGAGCTTGACTACAGCAACGTCAACTTAATGTTTGAAAAACAATTACTTATATGACAGAACAGACCATTTACTACAGTATTAAAAGTACTGCATTATAATAACAGAGCTGTATTAAATAATATACACTTTATAAATGATAAAAAAAACTTACAGTTTATTGTTTTGTTTGAAATGACCTTGAGTTAAGTTGTTTTCATCTCTAACAAACTTGTGCGACATTTCACACCAATATACTATGCTTAGTATCCATGTTTGCAAGCCATAAAAACAATTCCAACTACTCTCTGCTCAAACTACTGCTTTGACTATAATACATTTCTGCATATGCAATTTCTGTAATTATACACAAAGCACAACTAATGCTTTCCTCAAACCACAATTCCCCTCCCTTTTGCAGTACCATATTATTTTCAGATGTCATATGCTTTACTATAAAAACGCTAAATAGCTCAACAGTAAAATAGCATATCAAGCCATATTTAATCAAAAACCTGAGTAGTTTAAGTATGTTTGACATATTGGTTACTCCCAGCTGCTACATTTGTAGCTTTGCTATTTGAAATGATCCCCTTTATGAAAGACAAAACTTATTTCCCACTTCAGACCAACACAACAACCGGGCAGAAAGTGAAACAGTGATTATTTACCAAATGTATTTATTTCTGCAACAAGTTCTTGTCCTGCTCCCCTCCCCCGAGAGCACACACACACACATACACACACATCCTTGCAAACTCCATTTAAATACATGACGTGAGAGCCAGCATTACCTCACTGTTTGCTGCACATGCTTTAATAAAATGATACACATATTTACAGAATCCACAAAATCCGCCTCACCCCCTCCCCCAGCAAAGACAAAATATTCGTCCAAACTTGTAGTTCCCCACTCCAGACAAAAAAAAAAAAAAAAAAAACACTTAAGGGTGGATTTGAAAATTACCCACAATTAAAAAGAAAATCAGCTGAGAAAACAAACAAAAAAAACTAAAGAGCGGAAAACAGATGGAAACAGAGAAAGAGCAATGGATCTTTTGGCCAGTACAACACAGCAGTGCGTGGAGTTTAATAACAGCGCAGATATGGCAGTAACACTGAAATAGCTCATAAAGTCTATGTACAAGATCACGATAAAGGCGTCTGAGCCTCACGTGTCTGATTCGCTCACAGACGTGAACACGCCTCATCGTACGAACTTTAAGGAAATGAAGGGAAAAGATGCCTTGGCTTCTGAAAAACCTCCTATGAATAGTAGATAACGAAAAAGGGCAGAGCAGGACACGGTTCGTCTTCGCATTCTCAGTCTGGTCGTTCAAACCTGTATCTTTCTACATCTCTCGACTATTCTGTAGTAGAATTAAACAGAAATAAGGCACAATAACTACACTGACTGTTTCGTTAATGGGGAAGGGAGAGTTCTGTTGACTGATGAGCTGATCCTATTAAACGTGTGTACTGATCTTCCCTTTGCATCCCGACCAGCTGTTCAGATTTATACAATTCCAATAAAACGAGATTTATGGCGACAATGCTAATGGATACCCTCCCATCCCTAATGCTTTACAATCACATTGTGACAAAAAAAACACTAGAATCTAGTGGTGTGCACAATAGAAAAATTGCTAAGAGCACCCACCTACCCCCAACCTTTGGATTGATTGGCTTTTGGATTGTTTACCATTTCCATTCGACGTTGACTTTGACTTAAAACGACAGTCGATGAATATGCATAAGCTTCCAATGCTTGAGAGTGTTTGAGACATGACAATTTCAAACAACAACAAAAAAAACATTTTAAATGGAAATAAAAAAATAATAAGAGACCCCGGTTTTAACCTGTTGTGGACTAAACTCCAGGCATCTGCCCCGCTCTATGTATGCTCATGAACAGTGAAGTCCCCAAAGAAAATCAAGTGAATAAAAAAAAATATAAGTGTAAATTCAGTGTCTCCTCCTTTTTAATCATCTCTTCGCACAGTCAGTCCAAGCCTGAACACTCGCATGTGCTATCAGGACACTATAAAAGCCTCAGTTCTGTTGGACTGTAGGGTAAATGACAGAGGGTTTAGGGTTCAGACTGAGAAATTAGGGTTTAGTAGTGTTTGATGGCATTTATGGTCTAAATCAGGGACAAAAGGAGCTGGGTTGAGGTGTCAAGAACAGACAAGAAGAGTAACTCTGAAAGGCTATTGGTCTGTTTTGGCAGAAGAACAGTCAGAACAGCTGGGGGCTTTTAGACAGACGTGTTTATCTCCGCTGTGATGGAGCAGTAGTGGGACACAGTACGATCGAGGGCAGATTCTGAGGGGTTTTCTTGCTGGGGTTTAACGATTCTGAATGGTGGCCTTTTCAGTCCTGGGTTTCAGCTGCTGTGATGATTCAGCAGATCATTCGTGTTTTTGATGATCCTTCATGTCTTCCTCATCTGTGTACTCAGATGGTTCGTCTCCTGGCTTCAATAAACGGCCAACATAGTCATATTTCTCTGAGAAAGAGAGAGAGAAATATTATGGATATCTTATCATCATGTTTACATAAACTCTTATTTTGAGACTGAAATATAGTAGTAATGACCTTGGATAAGTTGGTACTGTTAGAAATAACATTTGACTACAGAGTGTTTCCCCATTAGTATTGCTGTTATTAACTAAAACTACAAAAAAGTGAATAAAACAACATTCAAATGACTAAAATTAAATCTTAAAGTTAAATTAACATAATAAAAGCTATATTTATACAATATTAATGTTACGTGCTGTATTGTAACAACCAGTTTAAAGCAGTGTTTAATAATTAATATGAATGCGCTGATTTGTCTCTTTTGTTACACGGCATATACGCAGTGCAAAATGTTTTGTGCTTTATCACCACAGACACTTTGTTAAGCAACCTCTAGAGAAACCTCAAGCAGCTTATCACACACTCCCTCATCTCACACAGCAATACAAACAGATAAGAGGCCACGCTATAATAATTCAATCTAAATCAGCTGAGTGTAAATCTCATCAAAACAGCCACAAACAAACGTTCTCCAACACATATTCAACAATACTAATATAAACAATTATTACTATAGAACTCTATTAAAATCAAACAATAATAAATAATAAAGACCTATTAAAGTCTTTTATACATTGTTCAATTTTTGGTGCAACTGCTTACCCATAAACTGCATCTCCCATTCTCGAACACTTTCCATCTGTACAGCGTTAAGGTCTGAAAGGTCATCATACTCGTCCCGCAACGCATCCTTCTCCAGGCAGAATGTTGCCAAACCCCGAGAAGCATCACGTCCCGCAAAGATCCCGTAGGGGCCCTCTGAAATGACAAACACACCGTGAGTATAAAGGTCAGCAAGACAAACTTAAGAAATTCTACACACAACTTCTAAATACAAGCAGAACTGAAAGTGCAGTATTGTTTGGGCTTAACCACTTTATGGTGTGATCTAATCATATCACATTTTTGCACTGTGTAAAAAAAAATAAAATACAAAAAAAATAAAAATAAAATAACAGTACAATGGCAATAAAAACCCCACAACATTAAGAGCAGGGACAGCTAAAATTGTGGAAATGTTCTGCTATTTCTGCACAGGATTTTTTT
>CAIGQV010017386.1:12345201-12403524 GCA_903798115.1 Danio jaintianensis
AAGTGGTTGTAATTGGATTTGCATTGTAAAGCTTAAATAGTAAATATATAATACTTACTATTTAAGCTTTACAATGCAAATCCAATTACAACCACTTGTTTAGTAAACAAACCTACAGCAGGTCTCTCATATAATACACCCAACAAAAGATTACTTTACTGTTTTGTACATAAATTGTTTTAACAATTTCCGTATTATTCAATAACATTACTGAATTTATAATAAAGAATAAACATTTTTACAAACTTTACAAAAGACTTAACAAGATTTCTTGATAAGACTGATGCAGATTTCTGTGGAGGCAACTTGTCTGCCACATCTTTAGAATGCATAACAGAACAGATAAGATATGTTTGAGTTGTACAATATTTGCACTTGTGTTTTATGCATATTTTGCAAAGATATTTAACAGTCAAATTTGTGTTACATGCAGTAAAACCTCATTTAAAGACTGAGTAAACCATAAGCTCCAACCTACTTCAGTACGGTGACATGTACAGCTGAAGCAAAATATTGAATAGAGGGCAAGGTTTTATTTTAGCACTCCTAATTGCCTCAATGTCTCACTTGTACTAAACTAACAGTTGGATTGGAGGGGTTAAGGATATTTTGTCCATGCCATCATCAGAGACTGAATGGCATTTTATTGCAATACTTTCTTGGCCTGATAAAAGAACCCAGGTGAACCGCATGAGGATCCCAGACAAGCTGTCGTCTCAAAACATCCAAACAGCTGGGACGAATGGAGCCAGAGGAATGCAGGTAAACACAGAGCTTCTACAAAACAGCTGTGACACCTCACTGAATAAGGAAATGAACTAGAGATGATGTGCCAATACATAACACCATACCAACAAAATCACCTCCAGCTGCAGATTGTTGAGGACACACCTCTCCTACCAAACCAGAGCCATAACGGAGGAGCACCACAGACTGATGAACTTCAGTCACCTAAACCAGACAATGTGATAGAGCACACAACACTAGCTGCATGAACAGTTTTACTTCTATTTCCTGTTCATGCAGTCATGAATCCATGATTCATAAATAATACGACTGACAAAGTGTTTCAGATCAGGCCTGATGATGACTAGGCTGCTCTGGTATGTGCCATTTCTTTCTTGACAGTTTTAGTCAGTGTTTATTCAAAACAGAAGGCGACAGAAGAGAGAAAGAAAAAAAAAAAGCCTCTGTGGATGCTTCTTTTTTTCGGCTCATCATCTGATCACCATGTGCAAAAGCAAATTAGCTCATGCACACATAAACACACTCTCCTTTCAGCAGTTGAGCAACAGTAGTCTTAGAAGAAACAAGCAGGTCCAGCCAAACATTGACCAAAAAGAGCAGTCTGACCTATGGGCCAGTGATAAGATACCACGTCTGCCTACAAAGTACAAACCTTTGTCATAGTCTCATCAGATTAGAAACCAATGCTGCAATAGGACTGCAAAAACAACTTGATAAAACTGACAATGAAACTAATTGCCAGCAAACATGATTACTGAATAAGTGGATCTAAGGAGCAGAAAACATCAACAAGACATGTCATGTTGATGTTGTGTGAATAATGCATTTCTATGGACAAAACACACGACACATTCAGCAAAGGACACAATTGGAAAAAAAGTAAACTCCAAACTGTAATAAACAAACATGAGAATTCTTAATCATAAATGCTTCAAACAAACTAGCTCAAAAAGCAGACATTTGCTACTAAAAAAGTAGGTAATACATGAGTTTATCGCATCATATCTTTTAGATCAGGTTCATTGGGTATCTTCAAATCAAAACCAATTTAGAATATAAATATAATAAATCCAACAAAAAACAAAAACACTAGTCTAATGTAATACAACTTCTATTACATTAGACGCTTTATATTAATATAGGATAAAAAATATTTTTCTGCCAAAATTTTGCTCAATTCTTTAGCTGAGTTCACATGAGACATTATTACTGAATCTTTTATTTGAGTTATGTTATTGTCATCAAAACAAATAATTTAACCTTAATTGAACAAGTACATAGCTTTATAAGTCTTTAAAAGCAACCATGTCAGATGATGCATCCCATGGCCATATTCCAGGATGACAATGCTCAAATTGTGAAAATGGTTCAGGGAGCACGAGGATTCACTGTCACACATGATTTGGTCACCACAAAAATCCTTAAGCCCACAGAAAATATTGGGATGTGCTGGCATTCTGGTAATTTGAGCCTCCTACTGTTGATACAAGATCTCTGCCAAACATTAATGCAAACTCTTGAAGAGGAACTAAAAAGAAAAATTGTGATTTATTTTTTCAACAACGCCACAACATATACAAAAAGCTAAAGGTAGTTTTTTTTGGCTGGCCAGTAGTTTAATGCAGCTTGATAAATATTTGTGCAATTTACTGTTTGCAGTGTTTGAGATGTGTTTCCAGAGCACTTTCAACTTTCACAGTTAAACTCTTATCTGTAGTTTTATGAAAGATTGCACAGGCTAGTTCATTAAACTTCACTGAATGAGTGCCGGTGCAGCAAACAGACAAAGCACTATAAAAAGGAGAGTGACAATTCTGATTGAATACAGATTTTCTTGCAATACATTAAATGTAGGTTTAAAATTCTGCATGTAACTTCATTTTTATAAGAGCAGTAAAAGTATATGGTATGAAGTTAATAACTGTCGGTGTAATAATATAATTACAATGTTGAGATGAGTTCCTCAGACCAGTTAGCGTTTAGTCTGATTCTGTCATATAGTTTTAAATTAATTGATTTTTAATTCGGTTCTAACTTGACAAACAAGCAGGTCATTTTAGATTCTATAATGCAATGGTTATATTTAACCTATTCGGTATTTCTTATCATATCCTTCAAACTGCAGGACAACATACGTTTTAAAGACAACATTCAACAAGATCTATGGTAAAGGTTATAATTGTAGAAATGTACTTAATAGTTTTTAATATAAAATGATTGCATTTTAACAATGAATCTTATTTGTGTTTTTGTCATTATTTGGTGAAATAACTGACAGATTCATCATTTTACAGATTACAGCGAAATACCGTAAAATGCCACATTGGACTACAGGTGTCCAAGCGAATGACGCACTGGACAGAGTCTGATCTACTGCTGACACCACACCTTGAGCTCCCCCATAAATGCCACAGATGGTCAGATAACATATCTCATATATAAATATAGCCGAGGGAGATGTGAGGCCCAATCACAGACACTAGTTTGAACTGTGAATCAAAACTTGTTAAATGCAATCAAAGTCAAAGATAATCCACATACACCAACTATATTGACATTCTCAACTTCACTACAGAGTTAGATTTCCAAATATAAACTCCAGACAGACAAAAGACTGCTGTTCTGGCTTTGAGAACAACATTTTCAAATATTACATGCAGCAAACAGCTGAATGCCTGTAAAGCGTCCAGGGGAAAGAAACAAGCGTTTCCTCTGCCGGGGAGGGAGGAAGGAATGAGGCTCAGTGCTTGATTTCTTAACCAAGGCCACTGCTAAACTTAGCTGACCTAATATCCATCATAGCAAATCAAGCTGTTAACTTTACATGTTTAAAATAAGCCTACAGATTATTGTTTGATACGGCTCTACCCGTGCAGTGCATACCTGTTGGGTGTGACAGCATATGGCTCTCACCCCGTTCTTCCACGTCAGACATGGCTCTCGCTCAAAAATGCACTGACGTGACCGGTTGATGCCTGGGAAAGAGCCATTTATGAAGAAGATAGAAATGGCCTGCCAAGAGGTTGGTAAACTCTAATTAGACATCAGACCACCCTGTGCATCATCACAGCAGGGGTATCTGGGTAAAAAAAAAAAAAAAAAAAAAAAAAAAAGAACCTCAAGTCTTTACAGTGACCAGTGTTTACCAGTATGAGCTCTCCTCTGACCAGAGCATTGGCAAGTATAAGCTGGTTGCTTATCCCATGGCAAGCTGTTGTTCTTAAAACTAACTTGCATCTACTTCTACTCATATTCTAGTAAATGTAATCCAACTGCTTTAATCCAACTTTAAAACTGCTGGGGTTTTATTTTAACAAGTAATCTGGATACAGTGCAATTACTAAATAACAAATTAACAACATGTACTTACTACATGCTTAGTTGCTTGTAATTAGGAATAAATTACTATTATTACTACAGTACATGCAACAAAGACATTAAAATAAAGCGTCACCAGCAATTTAACTGAATATTTCATTTGTGACTACTCACTAGATGATAATACTTACTCCAGTAATGTCTAGTATTCATTAAATTACTCACTAATACTTATCCAATAGATACTAGTCACTCACTACTGTTAAAGATACTAGTAACTTCACTTTAACTACCCCAGTTGCAACCCTTGACTTTTCCATTGTTACGAATGAAATATTTACTTCAGACTAAAACGAACCTCAACTGTTGCTTGCATCTAATCCAGTTTTAGAAGAAAATATGATAACGCGTTATTTCATGTTGTCGTTACAGTGTAATACAGAGTAATATTATCGATATGCATTTACTAAACGGTCACAGTATATTTTGGTTAACGTTAGTCGCTTTTAATTGTGCGTAATGCAAGTACTGCTGCTACTACTACTATAGTTAGTACGTTACGTGTAACGTTAACAAGGACACTACTAAATAATTTGTTTTAGTATAAGGTAACTTACTACTCATTCTTGTTTATTAGTCACTAGTTGCTAGTAACAGTTATGTATTCCATCGTTTCTAGACTTTGTTGACTGGATGCTAGTACCTTCTCCACAGCTGAAGTTAAAATACCCCGCTCAGTGTGGGTGTGAGCCTGAGCCCTGCGCGCTCCTTACCGCGTCCGTAAAACTTTTTGCCGCTGGTCACGTCGAAGACCTTGGTATTGACTGCCATGAGGATGCGCGGGTTCTGCACGCCGTCGTACTCGCGCAGCTGCTGCAGGGTGAAGTCGCGTCTCCTCATCTTGGGCAGCGGCGAGGCCTCACTGCCCCGGCCCGCGTCCGCGCCCACCCTCCTCCACCAGCGCGCGTAAAGCACGTAACACGCGGCCAGCACGAGCACGAGAACGCCGAGATTGAGCAGCATGCCGCCTAAACCGAGACCGGCCCCCGGATCCAACTCCTCTGTTGTCCCCTGCTCGCCGCTGGTGTCCGCCACTGCACTCCTACCGTCCCCATCGTCCGCCATACTGCAACGATAGCGCCTTCCCACCGCTCGCGCCCGCCCAGCTGGCACGCAAAAGCTCGTCTGATTGGCTGCCTGTCACCGGAACAGCGCGTTGTCTGCCGGGATTTGTAGTTTCCTGTCAGCGCGGCGTCTACGAGACCACCGAGCGTATGCGACCAGACAAAGGCTTTTGAAAATGAAAAGGCGCTAACCGTTATGATTATTGTTTATCACCAGCTAACCGCGATAAAATAACAGTGTTGAAAATGTTTTTTAATTAACATACAACTCTAACGCATATTTCACACTGAAAAATGTCACACAGATTTAAAATGTATGTGTATTACAAACAAAACAGTTTTAATAGCTCTAATTATTATAGGGTTGTGTATGATAATTTAAGATAAAAGTGTATACCGTGTCAGATCTTTATCTACACAGCTTACAATTTACAAGCGTTGTTATTTCAAAGTAAACCCCATCCTTCAACTTACTGTTTATACATGCTGTATTCTTTACAATGTATAAAACTGTTTATAGTGTACACTAAAAGTATAGTTTACAGTGGTCATGTATCCTATCTTTAAGAGGATTCCACAGTCACAAAAAAAGGTAATATTCTGGAAATTTTAAGAGGATTTCCAAGCCTGGAAAAATCTTTAAAATGTCAAGTCAAGTCAAGATATATATATATATATATATATATATATATATATATATATATATATAAAATAGTGAATACAAGTTTCAGGTTATGCTGGACTGGACTTATACTGTTCTTTGTAAGTGCAATTTATAATTACTTAATTGTTTATACATTTGTTTTCAATAACTGGAAAAGTCACTGAAATCCACGAACACAGGAAAAAGGATACATCTCATTTTGGGTTTTTATAAACAGATTTTAATATATTTTATGATTTTTTTACATTTTACAATTTATGATGAAAGAAAAATTAAACCGACATGCATACCAACACACAAGCGCACACAAAACAAAAATATCACAATAAAATGAAAATCAATAAAAATGAATTGATTAAAATTAGAGAGCTGCATCTAATATGTTTATGTACAGTTTTCAAAAGTAAATATGATACAATCGGGACATCATTTCAGTGTCTGATTTATGATCACAAATGAGCAAAAACACTGATTGAATATTATCAGCCAACCTGCAAAATAAAAATAGAATGAAATAAAAGTATTCAATGGGCCTCCACGTTTGCAGTCATCTGCACTCCCTCTCTCTCAGTAAAATCAATAGAAAAAAAGAGATTATAATCAATTAAGCTTTCAAAAGAGAGTAAAACAATAAATTATCTCAAGCTCAACTCCAATAGGATTCAAAATTTAAAAGGAAGGAGAATTCCTCTCAAAAAGATAACATTTCTTAGAAACTTACTTAGAGTACACAGATGTTTTCCAATTTAAGTCAAAAAAAAAAAAAAAAAAAAAAAAGGCTGAAGATGTCTCTTCATCACCTAAACAGAAGATGTGGCATCTTTGTGAGCACCACTTCCGCAACGTGAACAGCACAACATTGGTTGCTGATGATGTTAACACTTAATGATGTTACAATCCCTCGACTTTGTCCTGATATCTACGTACTCCTCTGATATTCAGCTCAGACACTCAGCTAATCATAAAAGCATAAAGAACTTAGTTATTCCACCACTGTCATATTTCCTACACAAGCTAAAAGAGCAACAACAAGAAAAAAAATGCAATAAGCTATATAGTGTGTTATCTGGTGCAACCTCAGTTCAAGTTAGATTTTTTTGTTTGTTTGTTTAATGAGCTGCTTAAAATGAACGTACTAAATATATATGCCGTGCATGTGCAGGACAGGCACAAATTAAAAACACTTAAAAACCAAGAAATTATTCATTATGCTGATAGAGATGTAAAATATATATATATATTTTTTTTGTTGTTGTTGTTTTTGAAATGTAAGGCTTTTGAAAAAAAAAAAAAAAAAGTAAAACAAATTTTAAAAGGAGATAAAACTGCATTCGATGGAGGAATGCATGTTTTGTAAACTTTACAGCAAAACGAGCTCACCATGCGCACTTGATTCTGAATGCTAACTACTAAATGCAGAAAAGACAAAAGAAAAGTTTTATGGAAGTTAACCTGTCCAGAAATAGCGTTTTGTACAACACAAAGACACTTCTGGTTTACTCTTCGGTTTGTGAATGCAACGGACTGACAGTTGGTCTTTGCTTTAACGGTTATGACTGGCTCACTTCCAAGGTTTTGGGTGTAAAAGGTAAGCCTGCACCAGCATTCAAAAATCTTTCACAGCTCGAGAGTTAAAAATCGCATTCAAATACTGTATATAGTGTGGTAAGGGCTTCATTTCTTTGGCTGTTGGGCTTCTTTGTTTTTGCTCGTTGCCGCCTCCGCTTTGCGAGCATCTGATGAGGTATTCTTTTTCACATTCTCTTTGGGTGGGGCTTTTGCAGGCTGCTCATTGGCTGAGCTGCTCTTGGCGGTCAGAGGTGCTGGTTTCTGATTGACTAAGGCTGCCTTGGCTGCTGGCTGATTGGTGGATTTGGTTGCCACTGAGGCACCGGCCTGATCAGGGGCTGTTTTTGCGGTCGTCTGATTGTCTGAGGAGGTCTTGGTGATTTGGGTCTGTTTCGATGACGAAGTCGAGTTGTGTCGTCTACGTTTCACCTCATCTAAAGCGGAGGATGAGTGTGCTTTCCTCCTCATCCCTTCCTCTGCCATTGGTGGCTAAGAGCAAAGCAAATAACATTTGATTTAGATTATAATTAACTAATAATGTCATTTAGAAAGAATTTTTTAATTTATGTGGACTTAATCCACACAATCCTCTTGCAAGAGATCTTATTCACACGTAAAGCTGACTCCTATACTCACTTCTACTCTGAAATCATCGATGCTCTTGAATTTACTGAGGTACTCCTTGAGTTTGGGATCAATGTCCTGATTCTTCACCTTTGAGTACTTCAGGAAAGCCCAGAATTTCTCCAGTCCATATAGTTGACCTACAAATAATATGAAAAAACAAACAAACAAAACATCAGATTGGCCCATTTTGACAATTATATGAAGCGATTAATCCATAGGTCTCAAACTCAATTCCTGGAGGGCCGCAGCTCTGCACAGTTTTGCTCCAAACCTATTTAAACACAGCTGATCTAGTAGTGTCTAGTAGTTTTGAACACCTTGATTAGTTGGATCAGTTGTGTTTGATTAGGGTTGGAGCAAAACTGTGCAGAGCTGCGGTCCTCCAGGAACTGAGTTTGAGACCTAAAGGCATAGTAATGGAAGAAAACACAAGATAGACGAAAAATTATATTTTATATTATATAAATTGATTTGCATTTACTGTTGTGCTCCCATAAAATGCTTGCAGTCAAAATGTTTGCAGTCTCTGCACAACTACACTGTAAACAAATAGCAATTACGTTGTCTATAGCTTGTGATTTATTGGTGTTTTATTATTTATTTACATTTTTGAACTGCATTTTGGGACATTGATCTCTGCTCTAAAAACTATTTTACCATATAAATCTATGGATTTTTTTTTTATATAAAGTCAATACACTCTTATTGACATTATCTGGCCTGGTCATGCACATTAGGGTACAGAAACCAGGTATGTACTAACTGTACATTTTCTGTTATTTTACAAATGTATACATTTATATACTTATTTCATATAACTTCTTATACAATATATGGTTTTAAACTACTGAAAATGTCAGTAAAAGTTACTAAGTTACTCTAATTTTAACAAACATTTTTGCAAGTTTCTTTTTTTGTGGATTACATATGTAATAATTTGATTATAATTTTCTAGACTCCTTAATAACTGATAAAAAAAAAAAAAAAAAAAAAAATCAATAATAAAAAGGCTTGTCCGAATAACTGAAATCATACAACTTTAAATTAAATGCCACCTTAATTAAGCATTTAACTTCATATATATTTTGAGGAACATAAATAAATAAATAAATTAATTTCTGTTAAAATGACTTCTTAAATAAAAACAGGGATATTTCACCCAAAACAGAAAATTCTGTCATCATTTACTGTTATCATTTTTGCGGCCATACCATGATATTACCCAGCGCAACTGGCACATGCTCCCTGTACAAGCGCGTGGTCATGTTGAAAGTTACCTAGCTGGGGACCATGGTATGACAGCAAAGTTCCTTAATTATTATGCAAGAATGAGAGTATAGTTCTTAGCCATATTGGCCTAGAAAATAGCAACTTTTTCTGCAGAAGAGTCAAGTAAAACTCAACTATTCATTTTAGGGGAGTTGTAAAATGAGCCTGCTTTAAAAAAAATGGAGTGTTCCTTTAAACCATATTCTAAATTCATTAGCAAAAAAACTGAAATATAATTTTCCTCCTACCTTACATTTATATCAAAAATGTTACACAAATGAACAAAAAGAAAATTAAAAGTTTTGCAAGGGAATGCAATTCACTCAATACTTTTTGGGGAACACAAAATTGTGTGACAGACATAAAAAGCACTGGAATATTTTAATACCACCCTGTTCCTTCTAGGCCTCTGTACTTCCAGAGTTTTTATTTATTTATTTTTAAAAAAATTTAAATGATCAAGATCAATTATCAAGTTTCAGTGGCTGACATTTCATGTAAAACACAAAAACAGAATTACAGACTGTACCATCGTTCACAGATGGTGGTTCACTAATAAATGCTGAGTTAGAAACAACAAAGAACAAACAGAAAACACCAGACACTGTTAGTGGGCGATACGTAGCAATGGTGCTACAAACATTTTTAGTTTTATTTTTTTGCTTTTCATGTTTTGTTTTGTTTTTATTGCTTTTGTCAAAAAATTATTTCTCTTAAGTGTCTGACCTTTCTCATAATCTTGAATGGTCTCCTCCTGGAAGTCCTTGAAGATGTCCGGTCTGAATCTCCTCTCGAGTCCATAACTGTAGAATCGGAACAAACACTCCAGTCCATACCTGTGACAAACGTGAATATATATTAGGAAACTTCTCAGATAGCACAGCAGGTTGTTTACAAAAGCCTTATATTTCCTTTACCAGTGTATTCATTTGTATGCTTAACAGGTGTGCACAAAAAATAAACAGGCAAAATATTATTCTGCAATGATTCTGAAAAGTCTGTGTTCCCAGGAAATTTACAAAGGTATATTTTGTGGCCATCTCATTTAATATTAATAGTTTTGCTGCAAACAAGTTTTGGTGAAAACTTTTCATATTGAACGGTATGACCCTTAATGTTTATAAATCAGCAATTTTTCTGACGTTGACAGCTATATATATGCTAAACAGGATTTGCTAAAGAATTCAGGATTTGCTACTGCAATATACACACATACACAACACTTTGTGACTTTAAGAATGTACCCATGTCAGATAGGAACCAGGCAATGTTCAAACTTGGCAGCCACACGGATGTGTTTTTATATTGCATGTTATATAGGCCTAATGTGAACGCAGCTTTAACACACTCTCTTTAAAAAAATGCTACAGCAACTTATTCATGGTTATAGATAATGTGGGAGCAAACTTTTTTATTTCAGGAATGTCATTATACACTTTATATGTCTTTATACATTTATACATCTTTTTGCCAGACCGGAGTGGATGTTTGACAATGGGTCAAATTAAATAGGCACAATTTGTCCAGACGTGACCTACAGATAAAACACAGAATTTAAAACTGTGATTCTGACCTATAGTTCTCCTTGGAGTCCTCAACGGCAAACTGCCTGAACTCCTCGTACATCTTCCTGTTGAAGTTGTCTCTGAGGAAGAAGGACCAGAATCTGAAGAGGGTGTTCATCTCCTGAGACTGACCCACACCTAACCGCTTCCTCTCTAAAGAAACAAACAAACAAAACAAACATATTTACATGTTATTCACATAAAGTAGGTTTGTACAGACAGATAGAAGGAAACATAAAAGGATGGATTTATGGATGGATGGATGGAAGAAAGAATGCATGGCAGGATGAATAGATGGATGGACAGAAGTATTGAGAAAAACTCATCGTACCATTGAGGCAGCGCCTGCGGTATTTGTGGTAAACTTGCTGGGTGAAGCCGTTTTCTCTCAAAAGCTCATGGGAAGGATGCCAGAACTTGGGCAGGGACTGCGGGGTGCAGCCGTAACTGCCGGACAGCGCCGGGGCTCCTTCAGACGGAGAAGCATTAGAGCTGCTGTACGGAGAAAAACAGGAGAGAAAGTTAAACAGAGCCAGCTTTCACATTAGTGCTAAGAAGGGTAAAAGAATATAGTCACAAACCTGATGGAGGAAGTGCGAGGTCTGTGCTCCCGTGAGTCCATCACCCAGCCGACATGGCATTCCAGAGGAGGGTTTAAACTGTGGCGGGTTTTCCTCTTTCTGGGGGTCTAAAAAGGGACAGGAAAAAGTCATTAATGCATGAAATACACGGTTCTGAAAAAAGTAAGAAAACCCTAGTGAATCCCATGGTTTTCTGTATTAAAATATATTTCAAAATGATCTGGTCCTTGGCAGGTCTTAAAAATTGTAAAATAAAACCTCAGATGAACACCATCACCACACGAAATACTACACTGTGTCATTATTTAATTAAGGAAATAAAGGTAAAAATGGAAAAGTCTTCAGTGTCAGACTTAAAGGGGTAGTTCACTGAAATGAAAATTTCCCTTTATTTAATTTGTTAAACACAAGGAAAGATATACTGAAGAATGCTGGAAAAAAACAGCCACTGACTTCCAGAGTATTTTTTTGTTTCACAACAGATGTCAATGGCTGCTTTTAAAGCATTCTTCAGGATATCTTGTTTATGGTTTAGAAGAAAGCAACCAATAAAAATTTTGAATCACTTCAGAACACTGAACTATCCTTTTAAGACTTTACTTTACAATTAGTCACATTGATAATTTCACAAATAGTTCTGCTTGGTTCAAACGTACCTTTCCATCAAGGTTGCCGCTGTCTTCTTTAATGACAGGGTAAAACCGTGGGGTTTTGGTGGGATCTTGTCTTCCAGGTGTACGAGGTGTACGTGGGGTTCTAGGCACACTGGAGGATTCTGGGACATCCGCGGGGAGAGAATGAGCCATGCTAGAATCATCTACAGAAAAAATTAAACATTTAAGAAAAAAAATAAATGTAAACAAATTAAGTGCATGTGAAGAAAAAAATGTTTCAATTAAAAAAAATTGATAAACTCAAATAATGTTTTTAAATAAATACTTAAAATAAGTAAAACAAATAATTATATTAATTGCTAATAATAAACAAAATAATGGATGCAATGCTTCTCTAATAGAGAAATAAAATGTCCAATCACCTGTTTGACATGGTGGAGGAGGCGGGACCTCTTGGTTTGGGTCAATGGGAAGTTTAGGGGTTAGAGTTTCAAACTCATCTTGGCTGATCATGTTGAGCTTTTTAAAGTTTTCCATTTCCTAAAAAAATATGAACCACATTTGACGCATTAAACACAGAACACAAGGTTAGAGCTAAAAGCATATAAACTACAAGCAGAGCATCACACTCTTCATTTAAAAACATATGGGAGGAGAGGAAGACAAAGTGCCCCGAGAGACTTCATGTTTCTGTCTGTATGAACAATGAAGTCATCACCGCTCACTGTTTGACAGCAGGATGTGCACTTGATCAGCTTTACCAGCGCTTATTACTCACAGCAGCTCACAAATTACATCTTTATTGTCCATCATAAAGGCTTCAGCCCACTTGGCTATTAAGAGTGAAGCTTTCAGGCCTTAAATCAGACATTACACAGTCAAATCATGAGTTATCCAAAAATATCATTTACATTAACAGAAAGAACAATACATGGACGTTTCTTGGTACATATGACTCACATTATGCTTTTAAATTTTATATCTCAGTTGTATCAATGACCTGATCACACGGTACCCAAAATGTCACTAGAATTCAAAACGTCATTATTTATCATCTATGCTATTGTAATGTGAGTGGGCTTTACCAAGTATTTTACAAACAAAAAAAACATCTTGAGAGTTGAAAAGCAAAAGTGCATGGTGAATCCTATCACAATGGCAGTCAAAATTACTTTATAATCCAAATTGTGAAAACAAAAAACATTTGTTTTTGAGAAAAACATTTAGTGATTCATTCATAAAGACAGTCACTTGCTTTGTTTCTAAATGAATCAGTTATCTCGAATGACTCAGTTGAAAGAGTCAACGAATCACTCATTAAAACAGTGACTTGCTGCCACCTACTGCTGGTTTTAAGGTCACATTTTTTCCATAACAGGCCTAAACCAGCCAAGGTATCAGCTCAAAGGACAAAATAGTTATCAGTTTTCTTGCACATTCCTATCAGAAACTAACTAATTTGAGGAAAGCCACATGTGCTCGTTTCTGTCGTTTTGTGCAGCTGTTTATCAGGCGTCTGTACTTTGAACTTCAGCCCACAGAGACCTTGGCACGGTTAACACAGGTGTTACGAGTCACATAAGCAGAAAACAGAGAAGTACCCCGGATACAACTGTACAGAAAAAACTCACTTTATATCCGACAAAATAAACAGTCACTCACACTCATTGTATAGGGAATTAAATTATAATATGAATGGGCACATATGTCTAAACAAGCATTTTAATCTAAGAGCTAATCAAGACCACAACTCTTCCTCTAAAACATTATAGGTCACATGCTTTTAGGGAGCTCTTGTCTGATTGGCTGACTGTAAATGATACATTCTTGTTAGTATTTGTTATTACACTGAAAAACAAATGCTAACACTGTGGACTTAAGGCTTAGACTCCAACAATAAAATCCAGACACTGTGATAAAGCTGACATTAAATAAATAAAATACTGAAAGATATTAACCCATATCAAACCCTAAAAAGGTACTGCGATCACATGCCAAAACCCTGGAGCGCTCAGGCTGGCTGAGAAATCAGTTAGAAGACAAAATGTGTGTTTCATTTCAGATCGTAATCATATCTTTCTGCATATGTTTGTCCAGCACAGAACAATTCAAACATTTGCAGTGGAAAATTCCCATGTTACTGCTGAGCGTGGACATTTATCTGAAGCCAGCAGCTGCCAAACTCCACACTCAGCGCAATTTACTGTAGTGGTACTATTACACACTTGCTTTCCCTTTAAAGGAAGCTTTTTTTGTTTACACTAAAGAGTTCAAAAAGTTTGAGGTCATTACTTTTTAAAATAAATCTATATTTTCATTTATGCTTTGAATTGAATGGTTTAAACGTGTCATTAAATATCTTTAAGTTGTAACAAAAAGTGTATATAATATAAATAGTGGTCTTTTCAAATTTCTATTACAAAATGTTAGACAATACAAACGTTTTGAACATTTATGAAGTGCTTCTCCACCAAATCAGCATATTAAAATCATTTCTGTAAGAGTTCAAGTAATAAAGCTTTTCACTGGTTTGTAGACCAAACAAAAGCAGCACAGGTAAGCATTATTCTTTACATCTGGTTTTAAGATGTTTTGATTGGTCCAATAAACAATTCAGGACCTTAAATAAAGATAAACAGGGTCAAAAAACAGTTAAGCATGGCCATTGATTAGATTGCTTTCATAGTGTAAACACTCATGTGGTTGAATGTGCATGAAAAGCCACAAAAGATCACTGACTCAGATGGTCTCTGTGTTGTGAGAGTACACCAAATTAAGTTATACCAAAACACATAGATCACATTTAAAATCTTACATTTATATAAAATCTTGCATTTATATAAAATATCTTTCATTCATTTGCTTTTCTATTGTGTACCACAAAACAAGACGTTTTAATTTAACAGAACTCACACAAAAGTAATGTAGATCATGATGAAATGTGCAAGGGTCTTAACCAAATTGAAACACAAGAGATGCATCTAAACCCAAGTGCTCTTCAAAGCTTTACACTTTCTAATATTCTGGTTGCAAAGACATTTTTTTTATATATATACTATAAAAATGTTATATACAAATGTATATGTACATACAGTGCTCAGCATATATAAGTACAGCCCTCACAAATCTATCTTTCAAATTCATATTTAATAGGAAGCTATACAATATTATATTTGTGCATAAACATTAGATTAGTCAGTACTGAAGCCAAATCTGGAGCTTATCTAACAAAATAACTTACGATAACGGTCCAAAAACGAGTACACCCAAACTTATATGTTATAGAAAAATTATTAAATACAAATTTAAAAAAAGAGGAAAAAATCAAGAGAAGCAAAAAAAAAAAAAAAAAAAAAAGTTGAAATTATCTTTCAATTTCTAAAAATGTTTGGTGACTAAAATATTATTTTAAGAAATATATCTGTTAAATTAATCTGTTTTGTTTAAATGCACCAAAATACACTGCCTATATTCACTGAGAAATGGATAAAAATATTCATTTTCAAAATGGGGTGCGTACTCAATTACGCTGAGTACTGTATGTATATAAGAATGTTATTCTAGGTATTGTGACCCTGGATCACAAAAACAGTCATAAATGTCTTGTTTTATTTTAAAATGACGTTTATACATCTCATTGTATTCACAGGTTAATATATTCATTGATGGGTCAACATTTGGTTGAGATAAATATGTAATGTGAGAGTTCTAAATACTGAGAAAATCATCTTTACTGTCTAAATTAAGTGCTTAAAGCACGTACTAATCAGAATTGAGTTTTTATATATTTACAATTTACAATATTCTTCAATGGAACATGTTCTTTGCCAAAAATATACCCATGCAATAGGGCTGCACGATATTGGAAAAATCTGACATTGCGATATTTTGTTTTGCCGCAATATATATTGCGATATTAATAAAATTTCACCAGATGAATTGAATAGCTATATTTGGAAAGATTTCATCAATTTAGATCGACTGGGATGATAAAGTCTTTTTCTATGCAGTGCATATGCATAAATTTCAATATATTCCAAGCAAAAATCAATGGTAAAATAAAATGATCATCATCATATAAATTATATAAAATAAAATATAAATGATAATAAATGAAATAAAATAAATTTTAATAATGTATTTATATTTTAGTCTATGATAAATAATCGAATCCTGCAATGTGAATACTGCAGATACACACATTGCAATATCGATGCTCAAACGATATTTTGTTCAGCCCTACCGTGCAACATAAGAGAGGTTTTGTGGTCAAGGGTCACATATGTATTTATAAGTGCATATTTGTATTTAGGGATTTTTTTTGTATTGTTCTACCCCATTACTATACACACTGCATGTTCTCCCTCTGTCTGCATTGTTTTACTTGTTCATTAATGAAATAAACTAATAATAAAACAGTTTATATTGTCATGGATTTTCTGCCATTTTCAGTAATAGACTGAAAAAGTAAGCACTCTCACCATGGCATTGGCACACTCTGGCGGTCCTTCTTCCTTTGTCCAGAGATCCTGCTCATAGTAGAACAGTCCGTCATTAATGGCTTTGGCGAGGTCGGCTGTAATTTTGGCACGTGACACATGGTTGCCCGTTCGATCACCACTAGGGTGTTTGCGCAGGTGAGGAGGCGTCTGAGTAACAATCAGGATCTTGTTCACATCTCTGTCGTCAAGTTCGTCATCAGAATCGTCATCTGACCAATCGGTGAAAGTGTTCTTGCGAGGTGCAGCGAGCCGCTCCATTTCCTCATCAAACAGGAAGTCCAGCTCCTCCTGGTCAGCTTCAGGCTGAGGTTTTGGGGTGGACTGAACCAATTCTGTACGCTCCTGAAGAAAACACCAAATTGGAGTCTTATTTCCGTTTAGTAAATGAAAAACAGCAGCAAGCAGAGGAAAAGCAGAAAATACTCAACTGTAGATGGGAAGAACTCAAGACGGGGAATAGGAGGAGGAGGAGGAGGAGGAGAAGGAGGTGGAAGAGGAGGAGAGGAAGGAGGGCTAGGAGGAAGAGGAGTTACTGAGGTCTGCACAGCCATAGGACAGAAGAGACAGAGGAAATGATGAATAAAGAAATATGGAGGAGGAAAAGAAAAGAGCAGCATGAGCAAACAGTGTTAGAGAACCTCAAGCAGACTGGTGAGAGATAAAGCAACATGAAGAATTATAATGGGATAATGAAAACTTTTTTTTAAACAAAATAATTGTGTCAAATAGTGTACAATTGTGATTTCAAATGAATGAAGCAAAATAACAGGGATGCACACTATGCTGATACCATATAATTATTACTATATATTTTATCATTAAGTTTGTTATCGTAACAATATTATATTGTTATAAATCTAACATAGCACTTCTAAAGACAAAAAAAAATACAGAATACATTAAACTTGCGTTCATGTTCAGTGAAAAGTAAGAACGAGTAATAAATCTACACTGTAAAAAATTCCGGGATTCGCATAATTCCTTCATGTTGTCCCAACACAAATCTATTAAGTTGACTTAATTCTTTTTACAAATTTAAGTGGATTGAACATAAAACATTTAAGTTTTCACAAAAAACAAAAAAATAAAATTAAGAATTGGTTTGCTTCAACTCATTTTAAACAAGTAGTTTGTACAAGCAGCAAAAGTAATTTTTTGAGTGTATATGAAACAGTCCCTTAAAAGTGACGTTGGGTGTTATACTGGGCATGGTTCGGATAGCCTAGTGGGAGTACACCCTAAAACTGTAAAGGGTTTAACATTAATTTGTGTATAACATACCTCTTTCTAAACAAACGAAACAATTTATACACACTTAAATTTAGTTATTTGATACTTTTGATGTTTTAAACAAATTTTAAATTAAATGTTTTATTGTTTTGTATTGGTGTTGATAAATTTGATGTATATTTGTCATTTTGTTTTGTTTGTCGGACCCCAGGAAGAATAGCCACTACGTTGGTAGAGGTCAATCAGGATCTAAATAAAACACAAACACTGTCCACTGTAAATTTGTGATACCTAAATCCACTTGCATTTAAAAAGACTTTTAACTCTTTGTGCTTAATTTTTAATTCACAAATCATTTAGAATTTTAATATCAGCAAATACCGGTGAAATATTCTTCAAAATTCCCGGCCAACCTCAACATAAGTGTCAGAATACCCTTAGTGGATCCAGAAGTACCTTATTTTTCCCAGATGTGTTTCTGTGTCGTTTCTCCACCTGTATCCACGGCTGCGCATCTGGATCAGAGAGGCTGCTGGAGCGTTCTTTAAGATTACTCCCATCCTCACCGGAGCTGCTCTTTGAGTCTGAAGGGGACGATTCTTTGGACTGAGGTTTGGCTGTGTCTGTTTCATCGCTGGTTTGGCCATTCACTAGAGAGGGTTCGTCCATGTGCTGATTAACTGGAGAGGAAGACACTGTGACACACGCAGAGAGAGAAATAAGTTGATGAGTCAGGGCTGCTATTTTAAGAATTAAGCAAAATAACAGTAACTCAATAATACAACACAGCAAAACAAGAAGTCAATTTAAAAGGTTTAAACAGCAGAAGCAGGACCTAAAATAAAAAGTGACAAGCCCCAAATTAGTGTTAAAATCATTGGCAAGTACACAAAATGATGTTGACCACCAGAACTATTACACACCATTGGTAGGTATAGCATAACTTTAGTTTGCCACCATAATTATAATAAGCCAATGGTACGTATAGCAAAACATTAATTAATATGCTAGTAGCAAGTGTAACGAAACTGTAGTTTGCCGATATGAAAAAGCAACACACCAGCGAATACCAAGCGAAACACTGTAATGGCTGGTGTAGCAAAACGTTATATTTAGGCTGTGGGAGGAAGACATGAGAACCTGTGCTGAGGGAGGTGAACGTCTGTCCCGGGACGAACTCTGGGCAGTTGATGAGCTGGGAGAAATCGGTGCGCGGGGAGTCCAGAGCGAGGGCCGGGATGGGCCACTGCTCCGGCTCCTCTTTCCTACGGATCTGCTCATCCACAAGCTCCACAACCTCACTGTTCTTCAGCGCCTGTTCAGACACAGAAAAACCTGATATAACACAGACTGCAGATAACCATGTAAGAGGTGTGTGTGCTGAAAACGAGGCAGGTCAGGGATGAAAGGTCAGTGTTCACCTCTTTAATGAGGTTGATGTCGGTGGTGAGGGCCTGGACTCTGTGGAAACTGGCGATCAGAGAAATGGGCAAAAAGCCTTTAGAGTCCATCCTCCTCCGCAGGAAAAAGTCACGCTCCAGGTTTGGGAGACTGAAGTAGTATTCACTAAAAACAAAACAAAAACAGCCATCTGTAAACACCCAAATAACAATTAAACAGTGCAGTTTCACATTTGCAGCCCTGTACTTACTGTGTATTTAAATACTGGCTACAAAATAAGATACAATTACATACTTGGATATAATTACATACACAACATATTTAAAGCTGTTAGCAACATGTTAAGTTGTTTAAGATGTATAAAAATAAAATATGTATATAAAATATGTTTTACTAATTTGATAGTTTTATTCCTTACATGCTAATCTGGCTTATAGCAGATAATAGCTATATTTACACCCCTACAGTAATACTTTAATATACAAGACAACAACAGAAAAGAAAACAGATCTGATCAAAACAGATCAAAAGGTGTGAGACCACAAGTGAAAACAAGCATTTTATATAATACACATTTTTTATTGTAAATTATAAAATCAATCAAGTGAAATGCTGAACTGGAAAATGAACACTGCAGAGTGTTTGACGCTTTTCTTTCTTTTTAATGAGTAAGACTTGAACCGCATGAACGGAATGACACATTTTCATTAATTCAGGTTATGTTTGCAGGACCGCAAAATAGAAAGTAGTTGTTGTCAAGCTACTCTCCTACATGCTGGAAAAAGTATCTTGGGAATAACTAACTCCTTAATTATCCATTCATCCTTTGCTCTTTTCCAGCAGCATATGCATTCAGGCATCATCTTTTTGTCTCCTCTTTTACCTCTATCCTCTGGGTGTTGTGTTTTGTGGAAGGTGAGGAACAGATCAGTTCCGTTCAGATGACACTGAGCCTGTGGCATTACTCCAGTGAGACCAGGTGCAGAAAAAGACCAAACTGCACTATCACTACTGAATTTCATATTTAAATATTGCAAACTAAACTTCTAGAGTCTCTCTGGACAATTTCTTTTGAAAAAAGCTCATCAAAATGTTTTAAAAAATGCACGTTCCTGTGATGAACCACCACAAATTCAGAGAGGAAAAGGTGTGCTCCATTAAAATTCAAAAATCCTTGTGGAGATCAGGTCAACCGGGAAGTCATGGAAGGTCTTATTTTAGGTTTTGTTATTCAAGTTGTTCACACAGGGCCAGTTGGCATGTCTGTGTGGAGTTTGCATGTTCTCCCTGTGTTTGCGTGGGTTTCCTCTGGGTGTTCTGGTTTCCCCCACAGTCTAAAGACATGTGGTATAGGTCAGCAGTTCCCAACAGGGGGGTCCTGGCCCACAAGGGGGCCTCAGCGAGCTCTGTTAGCAAAGTTCTTGCTAACGAATGCATGAGGCCGTCCAAATTAATAAGACATTTGCAGACGACTCATCCCCAATACCGCAACAAGCCCAGAGCATTTTTTGAGCGCAAGGCAAAAGAATTGATACACACACAAAATGAGATGAGGGATGTGACAGCTACTGACAAGAAACTTTTATATGCGTCTTGCCCTGTCAAAGATCTCTCTACGTATTGTCCAAATTATTACTCACTGCCAGCAGCAATTCTCACACTGATTGATAAAGCATAACAAACAACATTCAAGTATTAAATTGTAATAGCCTATATTATTTTTTCCCTTATACATCAGTGTAAATACTGATATTTTTGTTATTGAATTTCAAATAGGGCCAATGGCTTACGTTTTTCAGTTACAAATGGCCTACTGACGTTTTGCTTTTAGATTTTACATTAAGCTATAATTTTTTGGGGGGGGGGGGGCTTAAAAATTTTTCCCGGGGGAAAGGGGTTGGGAACCAGTGTTAATTTCGTTGACAACAAATTTTCGTCATTTTCGTGACGAACAAGTTTCTACCGACGAAAACTAAATAAAAATTACAGTCAAAATTAACACTGTTGGGAACTCAGTACTAGGTTGTGGCTGGAAGGGCATCCACCACATAAAAAACATTCACATTGGCAAAAGAAAAAAAGAAAAAAAAAAAAAGAAAAAAACATTCTTATTCTTATGCATGATCTTTTTAATGTGTTAGCGTAACCACTTCTGCCTCATGCCTATTAAATACTTCTTATAACACAATAAGAGTTGCGAGCTCTCTTGTGAGCAGCAGTGGTCTGGGAGGAACAAGCGCCTCCACCCTGAACACACCTCACATTCCAGCAGCTTTAATCACCTGAGCTCGGGACGCCCTGTGAGCCGCTCTGCCAGTGATTCTGGGGAGTTTCAGCAATGGGGTTGTGCAAGATTCACTCGCTGGTATGTTTAGATATGAAATCAATCTCTCCTGGGAGAACATCCAGGACATACATTTTGAAAAAAAGGTTTTTAAATTTTCACATTCACAAAGAAAAAAAGTTAAATAAATATATAAATAAATAAACCAATTGATAAACAGAGTTAGGTATAAAACCACTGAAAAAGTTTCACTTCTAAATCTATTTCTACTCTTTCTATGAAAACAGCATTCGCTGCAACTATAACTGATAAATTAAAACAGAGTGAACTGAGTCTTATGAAATGTATACTTATATGATACTTATATATATATATATATATATATATATATATATATATACACACACACACACAGTAACTGTAGCTCAATTAAAAACATAAAATATAAAAACCAAAATAGCTCCAAAAATATATAATCTATAGAAGGAATCAAGCAATGATGTTGGGATTGAAATACTTGTTTTATATAGTTTCTTAATATTCTTATTTTTGGTTCCGATTCTAGAACAAAGATGCAAACAAAGCTTATTATGACACATGTAAAACAAAATGTCACAATAGTATTACTATTATTACCCACAGTTTTCCACAAAGTGTGGAAATTTCCCATAGTTTTTCCCAAAAATGTTTAGCCTCACAAAAATCTCTGTATATTTTCCCTGTAATATTTTTGTTTCATTCTCATGTTGAAAAATGTTGTTAATTACTTATTTTAAAAAATCATAGTGTGTGTGTGTGTGTATGTGCGTGCACATGGGGGGACTCTAAGCTTGTTACAGTCACAGTGCTGAAATAAGCTTGGCTGAACTCTGTGAATAAGATTATATGTGCAAGAATGCACACACACAAACAATAACCTCATGCTGGCTGGCAGAGGCAAAACGTGAACCCACACACTTGAACCAGTACAAATTTACAAATTTGCATTGCACGTGAAATGCAAAAGTCATTATTTGTGATCAACTAGGAAATGCTTCCATACACACAACACACCCAGTGTCCTATGCCCTAATCTCTCTGACCCAGATCATCTGACCCTTTCTCCATCATCCAGAAGGCAGACAAGCTAAATTAAGGACACGCTAAAACAGGCAGTGCAAGGCCACCCGATGCTGCAGCTGCTCCCTCTGCTGGCGCCGCATGACACTGAACACACACACATCCTACAGTATACTACTATTCAAAAGTTTGGGATCAGGACATATTTTTATGTTTCTGAAACATCACCTTTCTCACACCAAGACTGCATTTATTTGATCACAAATAAAGTTTAAAAACTGTAAAACTGTATAATAATTGGACAATTTAAAATGTAAATACTGTTAAAATGGAGTTTCTTTTTGAATGTGATTTAAAAAGTAATTTATTCCTGTGATTCAGTGACCCGGCCCCCAGTGTCACTTCACAAATCATTACAATATGCTGATTTGCTGTTATTATGGGTGCTCGACCATTATTAATGATTCCAATATTGATCAATGTTAAACACATTTGTTTGAAAAAAGAAAATGTGCAGTTAACTGTTTAAATGCAAAATCAAACTCTGAACTTACATTTGGCGTTTGATGTATTCTTTGAGCAAACTCTCCTCAATGGTATACATTTGCACGCGATTACCGTCATTGTAGTAATAGACCATGTTAGTACCGAACTCTGCTGGAACTGAAGTCCCATCGAGGTAAGACTCCCGGTAATTGAGGGAGTAATCACCCCGACCTGAAAACAGAGAGAAATTATGGAAAATTCATTTTGAGGTTACAGCACTTCTCCAGGTCCTCCCCAAAAAGCAATGCAAGCTCAAAATGAACTGAGATCTATTTGCACTAAAGGGGAAAAAAAAAGAGATATTCTATCACTGATTCACATTTTGTTTTAAAGGTGCAATATACTGCACTGATTCAATAAGTTAAATTGTTCTCTGATATTCATTCATTCATTCATTTTCTTTTCGGCTTAGTCCCTTTATCCAGCATATGTTTTATGCAGCGGATGCCCTTCCAGCTGCAACCCATCACTGGGAAACATTCATACACACTCATTCACACACATACACTACGGACAATTTTAGCTTACCCAATTCACCTATACCGCATGTCTTTGGACTTGTGGGGGAAACCGGAGCACCCGGAGGAAACCCACGCGAACACGGGGAGAACATGCAAACTCCACACAGAAATGCCAACTGACCCAGCCGAGGCTCGAACCAGTGACCTTCTTGCTGTGAGGCGAACGTGCTACCCACTGCGCCACCGCGTCGCCCGTTCTCTGATATATAAAAAGTAAAAACTATCTAAACGAATAAGCCTTCAAACACGAAAACAAATATATATACATAAAAGAATAAAAACGTTTCCTTAAAGAAATCTAAAAAGAGGCTCTTGATCTTAATCAGCTTGGGTTTCATTCTGATACCAAATGTATTATTTTCAAGTTTGAGGGAAAAACTGATTTAAAACCCCCACCGGTAATATGTTGGGGGAGAAGAGTGATCAAAAAAGATGAGTAACATAACAAACAATGTACAATGTGCAATATTATCCATCTCAAGAGCTGTCAGATCAAGATTTCCTGGAAGCACCCAAAACAAAAAAAGCTTTAAAAGGGTTGTTTTCTTAACTGAATAAAAACACACATACATACATTTTACTTGATGGAATTCTGAGCATTCTTTTGTTTTCTACTAAAATGTCATAAAGACTCAAACACACCGCCATATATGACAGCTATTTTAAATACCCAGTTTGATAGTGAGCATTGATGTTGAAGCGGTTTATGGATTTTTTTTGGGGTTACCTCGTCCACGACCTCTGCCCCGTCCACGACCTTTGCCCCTGCCCCTGAGGCCTCCGCGGACATTACTGCCCTCGCTGCGAACACTTGCTGTGTCATCAAAGAAATCTCTCTCTCTTCTCCAGCCTGACGGACACATGACAGAACAAGAGCTTCAATTAACAGTGCCATTCAAGATGAAATAATGACGTCAAAAATGAACACTGAAATCTGCTGATCAGCTTTTACAGAATGATGAGCATTCTGAGATTCTGTAAACTGAGATCTGATTGTCTGTAAACTAATTCATATAAATGATCAGTCACATAGAAAATTAAAAAAACAAAACTTAATTTTAATTATGTTGGCTACACTATTTTTATGGTCCACTTTAGACATTCTGTTGATGACAATTACTGTGTGAGTGTGTGTTTCAGGGTTAAGGTCAGTGGAATAAGTTGACATGTATATAAGTAATGGTCAACAGAACATCTGAAAAAGACCATCAAAATACCATTATGATTTATTTTTAATTGTTCAAAATAATTCAATGTTCACAGTGAACTTTTATGAGTCACTATATTTATTATTTATGATTTAACATCATATCAGCAACAATTCTATATATGTGGAAAAAGCAGTTCATGTACATCATGGAAACTATCTTTTTCTTCAATAAAAAGGTCTTAAAAATAGTCATGAAATGTTATGTTAAATAAATGTATATAAATATTATGATTTTTTTTGTGTAATATGTATTAAAAAAACAATACCAGAAATAACAATTACATAAAATCTTTCAACTTAATGTATTATAAAAATTCTAATATTATTTAAAAAAAATGCCAAAACTTTCTGAATAAAATAATTCAGATATAATTTTATAAAGTTGGCATTTTATTAAAATATGTTTTATACTCAAGATGTTCTCATATAAAATCACCAATTGGTTTTTAATTTTTTTAAGTTTAAAGTTAAGTTAAACTTGGTCATGTCCATTTTTAAAATAACAACAGTTTCTCTCCATTGATATAAGAGTGAGTTCCAGCATTCATTATCAAGTACAAACCAGCAATATAAAGCAGAGTCTCTTTATATCTATATGGTTTAACACACAGACAAGGAAAGAAACCAAATGAGAAGCTTCCCAAAGGCAGTCAGAGCTTTCAGTAATGCTGTACATCCTCCTGTACATGTTCTGCCATAACATTTAGACAATATTTCACTGCATATTACCTCAGACTTTAATCCAAAAAAGACATGATCTAAGATTTATGAAGTAATTAAGGAACCATGTCATTAAGCAATAAGCACGTTGTAATACATCAAGAATATTGAGTGTGTGTGTGTGTGACCGTGTGTACATGTGTGTATGCGTTAAGACAGGCGTGTGAGATTTAAAGCATTTACGTGTCTGAAACCCACCCAGGTATCATGAGAATTTCTAAGCTCTCAATCCATTTAGTGTCTCATCGTTCCTCTGTCTTTTAGCTTGAAGTTGCTGCTGCTACACGTGGGATCATGTTCAAGTTTACACACATTTTGCAAGATTGCATGAGTGTCTTAAAATTGCTAAATCAGTAGCACCTTTGAAACGTTTAACACATCGCAGTGAGATTTGCTACAGTGAACAGATGTTTAAAAGCCATTTTTAATAATTTTATGTTACATCCAAATCTTTACGAGTGCCTTTAAGGTTTGTTTTATGTAAAGAAATTAGTAGTACTTCTGACAATTTAAAGAGATTATTCACCCAAATTTGAACTTCCTCCACTTGTTCCAAAACTGTTTGAGTTTTTTTTTTTTTCCAGTTGAACACAAAAGGAAGAATGTTGGAAAAAACACCCATTGACTTTGAGTTTTATTATTCCTACTACAGATGTCAACAGCTGTTATTTTTTCCAGTTTTGTGTTCAACAGAAAAGAAAAATTCATAAAAGTTAAGAACAACTTGAGTGTGAGCCAATGGAGAGAAAACTAATTTTTTGGGTGAACTGTCCCTTTATCACATTTATTACCTTCACTACAATGCACAGATGTTTAAAGCCCTGCTGAACCGTTCAGGGTTTTATTTGACATTTATGTTTCACATTTAACAATAGTTCCCCATGACTGACCACTTTAAATACCATTGTGTTTTGGGTTTCTAAACAACACACACAATTTTACAAACATTTAAAAATCATTTAATAAAATAATTTTCTTCTTTTTTTTTTTAAACAATACATTATAAATTTTTTTAGAAAATAACTCATGTTTTTTATCATCTGAAACCAACCTGTGACTTATATTCAAAAGCAATTTGTATGATACAAATAAAGTCAAGCAATATATTTTAAGGCTCATCATAAAATGTTGTTCATAGTGAACGCACTATAATTCACGTTTTATTATTTAGTTTATACACACACACTCTTCGCACCTCTTTCGGTCCTAAATATGGAGAAAACTAAAGTGCTGAGTTTATAAAATAATTTGTTAAAATACATTTTATAAAAGAATATTTTAACAAATTTTTACAAAATGTAAATATAAATAGTAATTAATTTTACATTTTTTCTGAAAGATACTATAAAATACAACTTTCACAAAAATGCTGTGTCTTTTGTTGTATGATTAAAAGCACATATTTTCTGGAAAATATGGTAAAACAAGGCCTAAAATGCTCACAGAGAAATGAGATGAAAAATCCTATTATAATGTTTGTATAAGCAATGCTAAAATTGCCAAAAGCTGGGTACCACCCTTATTATCGGATGTGTTTTGTTGAGGAATGAATTAATCATGTGTGATACATTGTACACAAAACATTTGGTAACCAATAACTTTGGCACAATTGTCTTTGACGCTAACTTTGCCATGCTGCAGCCAACATCAATATCAGCCAGAGAGATATACAAAAAACTTTATGCAGATTCTTTTACTGTGAACAGAGCAAATTCTAATCAAAGAAATCTTTAAGACAACCAATTGGAAATTGAAGTATAAATATGAAATGCCCGTTTACATGTCTGTGTGGACCGTCTCACCTCCTCTCCTGCGGGGGGCGCTGCTGTGAGTCTCTTCTCCATCTTCTGCCTCCTGCTCGTTCGAAAGTCCTGTGATTGAATTGGACTGCGCCTCCCTGTTCTCCTTACTGTCACTCCCATCACTTCCACTCTCCTTCTCCCTCTTCTCTCCCCCATGCTCCTTCTTCCTCTCTCTCCTTCCGGACGTCCCTTTCCTCCCCTGTGTGTTGATCACATTCTGCTGCTGCTGAGGAGCGCAATCAAATCAATCTCTCAGTGAATTCAGTCTGAACTCAGCAAAATGAAGCCAGCAGTGCAAGCGGTCAAACTCAACACACACACACACACACATTTCTCCTGCAGGTTTGGAGCCGCATGATATGAACGACGGTGCAAAAATTTTTCTTTATTTTAAACTATCTTAACACTGATATGAGAATGTATTCCTAGCACTCTCATAGAAACATACATGTATGAAACAAAATGGCTTTTAAATACATAGTAAATTTACTTTTTATTTTTTTTTTATTTACTTGTGTTAATGTATGTAGTATGTACATTAACAAAATCTGGTTAATCTACACCATTTAATTGAAACATTTCATTTCAGTTAGCTTTTAACAATAAAACAAACAAAGGGTTACATTAAATTCTCCCTCTCTTCTCAGGTGGGATCAAAGGGCCAACGTTGGCCCGCAGGCCCTAGTTTGGGCATCTCTGATCTATACAGTCGTACTGTTCATTTTATTAGTGTACTGTATTCCAAGTCTTCAGCAGAAATATGATGCATGCAAACGCATTATTTGAAAAGTAACAAGGCAAGACTGTAATAATGCATTACTGCATTTTCCAGAAAAATAATGCTGGGTTCAGACTAAAATATATCAAGAGGTTTTAGCATGATTCGTTGCAGTAGGGTGATTTGTAAATAAAATTCAAGTTTACTTGTATATGGCTTTTCAAAATAATTATAGTTTCAAAGGAGCTTCATATCATTACAGTCAAAATCAGAAAAGTTAAGGAGTCGTGTAAAAGGTTGGTAGTATATAAATGTAGTTAACCTGCAGTTATACAGTATATAGTGTCCTTTTAAAATAAATAATACTTACATGTAATACTAATACAATGAAGTGTATTTGTGTATTAAGTGTTTGTTGTCCCTGAAGTTCTGGGATGGTTGGCATCATCAAATAACAATGGGCATTGGGATGCAATAATCATAATCATATAATGTGTCATAATAGACAATAAGCTATGCTTTTTGTAGCCATTGTTTGTTTATGCTGCTTGCTATAATCTGTATGATATCACACACGTTTTTACAGCTGTCAAGCAATGATTGAGTAGTGAGCAGTGTGTAGTCTGACATGTTTATAATTTGTCACACCACAAAAATGTAGGAGCAAAAAAAGAATTTGACACTGATTATAGATGCATACAAAAATACTGTGTAAGCCGGAATAAGTTGCGCTGTCAAAATTGTATTGGATAAAAATGTAAAACAAGCTACTGTGTAACTAAATATAAAATATGTATTTTAGTTTCCGTCACTCCACAACATATTTAAAATGAAATTTAATGAACAGAAAAAAATACATACAAAACAGAGATATTATATTAGCTATACAAAATTATTCAAAGTGATTTTGAAACATGGTGTGTGTGTGAGAAATGCCCTATACAAATGCTGACTTGCATCTCGGTTGGTTGCAATGCAAATGTGTGACGCTTCAAGCACATTTTGCTTACTTCAAGTTAATAGCATTATGCAAATCATTCTGAAATGACTTTTTCTTACACAACGTTATAATATGACGTGTCTAAATAAATGGAATATAATACACAAGTCATATGGACCACTTTTAAGATATAACTTTTCCCTTCCGAGGCTGAAACCGAAAAGTTCACTGACTTTAATGTCCGGAAAAGAGGAGCTCATATAAATGGTTTGATGCACCACATTAATAACATAGAATACATAAATATTTTATAGAATAATTATATTTGACAATACAATCTAAAATAAGAAATCGCTCTTCAAAATTAACCATTTTAGGTTATTTTACATTTTGTCTCTTTTCAAGTCATTTTGAGGCCCCTTAGAAATGTCCTGAGGTTTCTTGTGGGTCCCTGGCCCATTCCACAGACCCTCCAGATATCATTTCACTAAAAAAAAGAGACCATTTGTGACTACGGAAAACATAAAGCCATGTCTGGCTTTAGGCCGTGTATGTGCAATCATCACAAAGCCCCCTTTTAGGCAAAACTGACAACAAAAAAACCACACCAAAGTCACATGGAAACTCAAGAATGCATCTCATATGTAAATGATATATTATAGACCTAAAACTGAAGTAATTCAATGTCTATGAAGCCAACACTACACCAAATGACTTTATTTGAATGAAAATATTACAATGTCTTTCTCACCTCCTTATTGGCCAGTTCTCCTGGGGTAGGCCAGTTCGTGATGTCACTGAAATCACTTGACTACAAATGTAAATGAAGCAAAGAGAAAAAAAAAACAAAGTTACATCTGAACTGAAAGCATTCATTATGTTTACATCCTACACTATTAATTATTTGTTTCGAACAATCACAAACAAAAAACATTATTCCCAAATGATTCTGAGCTAAAGGGTAATTTGCAAACGAATGCTTTCTCACTGTCCAGTTTGAATGATTTATGAACGGCAGCTGCTCCGCTCCTCTGGCCACTGTGCATCAGATAAGTCCAGTTTCCACCATATACATCAACTTTGTCACTATTTAACACACAAAACATTATCCGGGCACAGTGGGGGAAGTGTGGCTTTCCTTTTTTCAGAGATCACTTCACCTTCTATTAGCGGAGGAACGTCAATCATTCCTCAGGCTGCGAAGCAACCCAGAATTCCAAGTGGTGTATCTGATTCCACTATCGTCCTGAAATGGGTCCTGGGTGTCCCAGATGCTAAAACTGAATTCGTAAGGGAGCGCCTTAAAGTTAAATGGTGTAACCAATGTGAACTTACAAGGCTTAAGCTGATCAACGCAAACGCGTCACATTCCACACATGCACAAAAAACACTGTAATGTGTGAGCAACAAGTGACATGCTGGGGCTCACAAATGTACAAATCAAGTGCTGTACTTGTGTGTGCGTGTGTAAGTGGAGACCAGCTAACATGTCTTGGAGTCAGTCATGGGGACGACTCTACTGCCCCCGTTAGGACTGAATTTGAGCCATCTATGTGCTCTCTCTGGAATGTCCCGCTGAGGTAAAAGTCAAAAACTCATGTGCCGACTCTCTGTTGACTGTCACCCACACAAAAGACTGAACAGAGCGAACAAATATCCACTTAAATACAAACACAAGCTGAGCTGCACTATGACTGGCTGCGGCTGACCCCTGATCCGGGACATTCAGACGACAGACTCTGTTACACAAACAGACTGGAGGAAAAACTGCAGATTTACACAAATAGATGGACGAGAAAAAAAAAAGTGGTCTGTCGGTATGGATTCAGGTAGCATTTATAGTTATTTGCAGTGATTTAAGTTTATCATCTTGGCTTGTTTTGAGAGGTCAAATGTCCTCAGTTGGTGATCCTTTATTTATGAGTGTCTTACCTTACTGGTCTTCCTTGATCTGGGTTTGCTGGCACGGACAACTTTGGCAGGACTCTGGGGTTCTGTGGACACAGAGCAAAAAACATGAGAATGTGATTATATTTGAGGCAGCTCATTATAGAAAAAAAAGAAAGAAAGAACAAAAGTATGAATAACAAACAAAAGAAAAATGAACAAGCTATAATTAAACAGAATGATCAAAAAAAAAAAAATTAAAGAAAGAAAAAAAGAAAGGAAAATAAAAACAGGTTAAGAATGAACTAATGAACAAAAAAATTGCCAGCAAACATAAACAATAGAACAAAGAGAAAAAAAAAACGGAAACTGAAAAAGAAAAACAATTATTGAAAGAGAACAAAGAAAAAACAAAGAACATTCATTCATTCATTCATTTTCTTTTCGGCTTAGTCCCTTTATTAATCTGGGGTCGCCACAGCGGGATGAACCGCCAACTTATCCAGCTTATGTTTTACGCAGCGGATGCCCTTCCAGCCACAACCCATCCCTGGGAAACATCCATACACACCCATTCACACTCATACACTACGGACAATTTTTAGTTTTACCCAATTCACCTATACCGCATGTCTTTGGACTTGTGGGGGAAACCGGAGCACCCGGAGGAAACCCACGCGAACACGGGGAGAACATGCAAACTCCACACAGAAATGCCAACTGACCCAGCCGAGGCTCGAACCAGCGACCTTCTTGCTGTGAGGCGAACATGCTACCCACTGCGCCACCGCGTCGCCCAACAAAGAACATACTAAACAAAATAAAAAAAGAATTAACAAAAGAGAAATTATCCATTGAACAAGAAACAAATGAACAAGCAAGAAGACAAGAAAAAAAAAAAAAGAATTATATTGTGACCTCAACTAACATCCTTTGCGCTTTATTTTAAGGCTTACTTGTTATTGTGTAATTTTACATTTAATAACTGAGTAAAAGAGATTGACAAATTGTGAATTTTTTTAGAAAACAATAACCGGTTGCACCACACTGACCAAAAAAAATAATAAAAATAAAAACTTCACACTCCAAAATAGCAAAGAGTTTATGCAACATTATTACGGCTTTCTTTAAAATGTATGAAAGCAACTAGACGATTATACACAAATGCAAACAGATACTTAAAATTGTGACATTCCTATCTGACATGCATGTATTTTTGTCACACTGTTTAACCACTTGATTAAGTACTAATGCTGGTCTCCTCTCAGGCTTTACTGCAAACATACTGTAAATTCTTTTGTACAAAATGCAGCATCCACTGAACCAATTAGTTAATGTATAATGACATCACATACAAGACCATGTATTGTACTGTATACATGCTGTTTAGTATGTAACTCCAAATTGCCTACTTGACCCCTTCAAAAGTATTGTATAATGGAAGCAGATCCTTTTTAGCGGTTTCAGAAACAAACCAGAAAACCTATTGGTAAAGAATCTTTGTCCAATAATAGACGGATTTAGCAAACAGTTATAAGCGCTGATTAACCAGCAAAACCAAACAAATGTTCTTCTACTTCTACTTCTACTACTACTACTACTACTACTAATAATAATAATAATAATAATGTAAAACGTGGACTTATTACAAAGTTAAGAATTGGTTTGAATAACGTATAGTTTGTTGTGTCCAATTATGCATAATTTCCTGTAATTACTACACCCTTGTTAAAATTAACCATGCTGTTACTACTAATATAACACACACTGCAAAATTCCACAAAATTCATTCATGTTGTCCCACCACAAATCGATTAAGTTAGCTTAAGAATTTAAATAGATTGAACATAAAACAATTGAGTTTTCACAACAAAAAAAAAAAGTTTCAAGAATTGTGTCGTTTCAGCTCATTTTCAATTAGTTCGAACAAGCAAAAAAAAATTGTAAAGAAAAGAAAAAAACATGGCTATTCAAGTTAAAAAATGGCAACCAAAAATCTACATTTTTTTGCTACCCCAAGTATAGTTTAGCCATTGTATTTGTGGTAAAACTAATTAAATGTGTAACAAACACTGTAAAATAGCACCAACCTCTCTGATAGACTTCTGCAAAGTACAAAAACTCTGAATGCAGAATCACATCTGTCAACCAATGTGAGCCTGTGACTACTGTCATAAGCTCAAAATAAATGCTTAAGCAAACTGCTAAATAATACTTGATTTATTTTCTAAGGCAGTCTGGTCACATTCATAGAATCGGACTGACATTGTGTGAACACTATATATGGGGTATAGTTCACGCAAAGAGAAATATTTGCCTTTCATTTACTAACCTACCCAGGGTAAAGAAGATTTTTGAAAAGCATATAAGCAAAGCAACAAATTAATTGTAGCCTTATAAAGCAGAAGAAATTGACAAAAAAGTGTGACAACAGCTGGAGCATGAGTGTTTTGTAGCACAGTGAGCCAAAACTGTACCATTTTGATGAACAACACAACACGCGTCCTCACTCTCCACTGTAAACAAACAGTGTTAGCTCACACGTGTGTGTCAATATGGGACAGAACGCTTGTCCCATTTGCAGACTGGCTAATAGTAATGTTGTAAATAATATTACATTTATTGCACAGACTGATCAATTTCACTTCATAAGACCTCAATGTGACACGAGGAATCACAGGTAATTTAATTTTGTTTTGCCTGTACATGATGTTTGGTCTCTCACAGTGCTAGTAGCCATTGACTTGCATTTTATGAATCAACAATTACCACAGTATTGATTCAAATCTTCTTTAATATGTTATTGAGGAAAATAATAAATCAACATTAAAGACGCGTAAATTAACCAAATTCTCATTTTTGGATTAATTGTGCCTTTAAGCTCTTCAGCAATACAGCCAGCATTCTTCCAACTGTATTCAAACAGTTATTTAAAGACTTTATTGATCATTCAATCACAGACACGACACTGAAGACAACCACCCTTGCTGTGCAAATGTCCACAGAGGAAGAACTCGGGATTTGGGGTCGATATGGATCTAGTTTCATCTTAGCCAGAAGACACGTGCAGTATGAGCTGAACTTTCTATGTTTAACTTGAGCGATAATGACTCGAGGGCATTTACACATTAAACCAACTGCTACATATACAGTACACATATACATCTAGTATATGTAGCCATGCGAAAACAACATTAAATAAGACAGATTTTTGCACAGTCACAGCAAGTGCTTATATAATAACTCTAGGCATTTTGCATACCGCCTTATTCTAAAAAACATCTGAAAAAAGCAAGAACAATAGGACCGTATACCTTCTGTGATATAGAAAACATAGACAGAATCAAGTCATAAACAGTATAAAATAATGAACAGAATAAGTCATATTCTGCTATCTTTTTTCTTGTTAGTGCAACTAAATTTTATTAGAGGTTGAGCTGATGGCGCTACTGACTTGCCAAACTAATAACTGATGACATTGAAACCGCACTGTCATTATCCACAACACTGATGTGGCAAATATTGTGCAACAATGATTAGGTTAAAAGACTTTTCATTCACAAATCACTATCATTTTACTGTACTAAAAGCAAAGAGAACCACTGGTAGAAATATGTTTCACCCAGATTGAATTTGATTATGTTTTTAATTTATTAAATGTATTAACCGAGTAATGCAATATAACTAGTCATTTTAATAAGCAATTCTTTTTGTGCATTTCACACAGTCTGTTTAGTATTCTACACATACTGAATTAATGCACAGAATTGAAGGAAAAAAGTAAAACATTACTTTAACTACTGCTAAATTAAAATGTTTTATAATATAAATAAATTGAACATGCTTTTTGATAACTAAAAATTAATTTTTAGTCATTAAAGTGCAGAAAATAAAAGCAGTAATAAAATAAAAAGGAATTTGGAAAAAACATATATAACAAACTTTGAGAAAAGAAAAGAAAAAAAACATAGGGCCATACATGAAGCTGCACGAGTCCCAAAAAACACCTCCAGGCTACAAAAACGACATAACTTGAGTTAATTAATAGCTCTATGAAGGTTCATGAATACTGCATTTCTACATTCACACGACTCACGAGTCAACACTACATTTTTGTCCTCTGGATATCACAGATCTGCACTTAAAATCTACAAGCGTCTTTCTCCCTCTCGCTCTGTCCAGGGTGTCTGGTCAATGCGCACTAAGTGCTGTGGTCAATTATCTGAGAGCTGCTTCACTTAGATTGGAAACCCACACACCAGCACCTGTACAGCGAGGTCATGCTTCCACACACGTAAAACATTAACTTCCTCTGCATGATAAAGCCACAAACAACATCTCTATGAGGGCCAGTGAAAGTGGAGTCATCCGTGGCATTCAAATCCCCCCAAACACAATGACAAGGCCCCTATGGGTATTTGCACCACTGTTCACACAACCAACAAAGCGCTCTGCCTTGTCCTGAAAAACTGCCCTCACAACCGCATTATAATGACAGATCCAAAACTGCACAAAAAAAAAAAAAAAAAAAAAAAAAAAAAAATAAACTTTAATCTTGGTGTAGTCTAGCCTAACTTCTGGATTACCAAAGTCAAGAATGTTTTTGCTAAGCACTATGTATGCGACTCAACCATTTGTTTGCATTTTGATGAAAAGGTATCCTTCACTGCAACACTTGGAGCTTTAGATTTGCACAGGAGGAGTTGAAATTCTTTGTGGTCTTAGATAAACAACCATAAACATTACCATTTTGACCTTAAACAATCACATCAAACTAACTTTATTCTTCAGACAGAATGCAAACTTCAAAGCTCTTCTCCCCTTTTGGAGAAACAAATATTTTGTTTTAGTTGCCAACAAAACCGGTTTAAATGTCTTTACTTTTTTGAAACAAAAAAACGAGTGCTGTCAGGATTAAACAGGCAATAGAGAAGGACGCCCAATCCTGGGAGTGTCCGGGGTCCTTTATCATTGCTGAAAGGATGGCCTGTGTGATAAGGCACTGGGTGCTTGCTGACAGTGTGGGGTGTGACCATACACTCTTACTGATACTGTCCCGTCGACACCTTTCTGTCAGTGAAGAGCCGCCCGAGGCTGAAGAACTTAATCAGATGTATTTAAATCACTAAAATGTCAAGCCAGAAACATGAAGTAAAGGCTGCGATCAAAAACTGAAATAAGCTTAGCCATCTTTTGTCAAGTAAATGAAATTTGAGTGTCTGCGATAAAAGAATAAACATATTTTCAAGATCTAGTTTAAGACACTTTGAGCATGTACGTGGTATTTGTTGTTTCACATGGTCTTGAAAAACACTATTAATCTATGCTATTTTAATAAAAAGCTTACATGTAAAATTGCTTAGTCATTGCATCAGTCAAAATGTAATTAAACAAATTTATTTAATATTGAATAACTGTGAGTGTAGATATCCTACGAATATTATTATTAAAAAAAACAAACATTTGAAATGCTAATTTTCTACACGTCATCAGATATTCATTCATAAATCATTATATTTTGGAGTTGCACCACAACAACCAGGTCAATTTAAGCGACACATTTTTTATATTTACTTTTAATAAATTCAATAATTGGCAAGGACAAACACCTGTTCTTGGTTAACAAGAATTCAAACAATAGAATTCTATAGAATTCAAACAATTAAAGCCACCAAAACATTTTTTAAAGAAATTAATACCTCCCCTAAGCAAGGATAAATTAAATAATGTGACAGTAATTAAAAAGGTTACCAAAAAAAGTTTCAAAACAGTTAGAAAGTTTGTCCTTTTGAACATTACATTCAAAAGTTTGATAAAAAAGGCATCTTGTTTATAAAAAAATACTTTTTTTTAAAAAGAAAACATCAAGGTATTGTACACAACAAATACAATATCTCGCTAAAAATAGGAAGAGTTTTTAAAATGTGACTACATAGCTAAATATGTTTATTTAATTTAAAAATGACTGTGTGCAAGTAACACTGCAGTCAAAACAGACAAGGCTGCTACAACAAAGATGCTGTCACAACACAAACCCTATAGGGAGCAGGCTATTCTCTAATGTCAGCTAACAAGTTGTGTGTACAGGCACTACGACCAGTGTCATGGTTAATAAAACACCGATATCAGTCCATACATCTTTGACCACATTCTGGTGGAGCACACATTTCTAATTTTAAACACACATTACAAAGGATCAACATGAGAGCTTCTTTTATATTAAAGGTCAATTTGTAAATACTCAGAATTGTTATTAACACACTGAACCTCAAGTTTGAGAAGAACTTGTACGCAAGACTAGAGAAGTGCCCTGTATGAAAGCAGGGCTACAACACAAATTAAGTGTTTCTTATGAACAAACGACCTACCGAGTACTCAATCGGTTATGCCTTAGAATGTAAACATTCGACAAATTGTGCTGTCTGTACCTTTTTCCAGTGTGCTGCATCTGTGGACAGGTTCAAAATGAAAACAATTTTCCTGCTGTATGTGTTTTAAAATTTAAACAAACAACAAAGGAAATCATTCACTCCTCTTGACTAAAAAGCTGTTACAACTTCAATAATGTAAAACCTTTGTTGATTTATACAGTGACTCTATTAATGCAGTGTTACATTTGATTATTATTCAGTTTCTTTACCTGAAATCTACTTTTAGATACCTGAAAAGCACTGTTTATTTTATCAGCATATTTGCTATATTGTGTTCATTTGTGATTTTGCTTGTAGATTGTTTTTTTATACCGAACCATATCAAAGCCAAGACTCTAAAACAGTGGTATGAACCGAACCATGCAAAATCTGTACCGCTGGAACCCTAGTGCAAATATCTTGCTTTTCTGGTTTGCAATTTTCAGTGATGTTTCGTTATTTAAAGTAAATTATTTATTGAACGCTACCTGTTCTCAAACAGGTTTCCTAAACACGTCCCTTGTGAAACAACAGAGAAACAATACGGTGTCCAAAACATATGCCACTGAGCCAATCCATTTCAAATCAAACAGAACGATGCGCCACAGTGTTCACACTTTATCACGACAATTTACAAATTTATCACTTAACATATGGCTAAATTACAATACCCTCCATCTATCAATCTGGGAATAGGAAAAACTATTTTAAATTACACTTAAAATTTAAACAACAATGTACAAAAAAGGCACAATCCTATGGTGATCAAATGAACAAAACCCAGGCCTTATCAGTGTACACAATGTAATATGCAGGGAGTGGTTTAACATTACACACAGTACTATAAAACTACACCGTACTGTCACAGTCATTTCAAATCAAAAGGTGAGCTGCTACCACAAACACGACAATGATCAGAGAAGCAAACACAATGCTCTGAAGCCATGATGAAGTGTTCAGCAGCTGTGTGTGTGTGTGTGTGTGTGTGTGTAAAAGGCCTCTTATGAGCTCCTGCTGGAGTTGCAGTGCTCAGCACTCCACGTGCTCCCGTGCAACTCGATCAGATGGGGTGGGGGACTGAATCTGCCCGCATCAGCAAGTCTGTCCAAATACACCCAAATGATCGAGGCACACGCGGGTCTGTCGGCGGAATGGTGTGGGATCGGGCGTTTTGATGGGCGTTTATTCCCACTACCACCATATTTGGTCACATCACAAACAGCAAAAATGAGCTCCGGGCTTCCTGACGTGCAGTCAGTTAAACTAACATAAACTAGCCCAAAACATTTTGAAATATCCTCTAGAAGTATACACGAGTAACAGAATATTTTTATTTAGAATATATATATTTATTTATTTATTTTATTTATGTTTTACGCATTGTCTAACTTGAAAAACAGCAGTTTTAATCAGGCGAGCCAGGAGAGCAAAGCATATGTTAGCCAAAACCGCAAACGCTCCGAGACGCAAGACCTAAAACAGTGTCGTGACAGTCATAACCACTTGCAGACTATGTAATATTTGTAGATAAAGAAAATTTATTTTCGTTGCTATATACCACTTTAGGGGATTAAGCGAATTGTTGTGTTAGCAGGGTAGTCCGATTCGTGAATGAATCATTCTTTAGAGTCGAATCTTTACAAAGAATCGTTTGAACAAAACGATCTGTTTATCTGAATCTCGAGAAGTGCTTCACAATAATAGAATAAAATACACATTATATAAAAAACATAAAACGTACTGCAAGTGTTTACGACTTTAGCTCATTACAAAGCACATTTGGTTTTAATAAACAAGATTTTATCGAAATAAAATTAGCTAATGCTTTATTTATTTAGTTATAATTGAGTCTTGGCAGCCCTTCTTCATAAATACAAACTAAATTGTGATGAATACATTTTGTAGTTAACACATACAAAAACATTGCACTCATACTTCACTGAAGTACGTGCTTACGTGCATACCGTCACGCCAGATTGACAGGATTGACGTCACGACGTGCCAGAACGTTTGAATCTGTGATTTAAAATAAACTGTTCAAAAGAACCGAAACGCTAAAACGAGTCGGACGTTCCATCACTAATGCTAAAGCTAACAGGCCCCACCTCCGCCCCTGATTGGTCCGTTTCTCTGACCATGTATGAAAAACACACTTTACGGATATGGACACAAAGTTTATGAATTATCACAAAATTAGAGAATAGTCGTCGTTATCGTCCGTTTTAAAGCACAAGTGCACGAGCATGCAAAAAAGGCCATAAAAGTGAAGTGACAGAAGTTCAATGGCCGCTCCTGTTTGCAGTAGCACATGCGAGCTAACAGAGCACATGTGTGCACGAGAATAAATGCTGTCGATGGCATAAATGTGCGTGTTGTGGCCACAAACTGCCTACCTGTTTGTTGCGAGCTGTTATTGGCATTATTAGGGGGGCATGAGTTCCTCTTTGTCCACGGGTTGACTTTCGGCGGAGGAGCCTCGACCACTTTCTTCTTGGCAGTTTCTGCTTCGTGGCTTGATGCATTCTGCTCGTTCTCCTTGTCGTTCGTGCTGTCCGTGCTCAAGCCATCCGCTTTGCTCTCCATGACCCCCTGTTTTGGAGGTTTAGTGTCGCCCTGAGGAGGATCCTGCTGCCCCTCCTCGTGGCTCGTGGTTCGGTCAGCTTGCTCGGGTCGATCCGCGTCCGACTTGTTTTGGTTCCCTTCGCCCAAACAACCGACTGTCACGTCCAAGTCACTCGCAACTTCAGTGGTCATGGTTCAAAAGCGCAAACGCCCACGCCTTCTTATTTTTTTCACTATCCCGCAACAGTTGTTTTCCAGCGCAAACGAAGAGAAAGAGTCGGTGAAAGCTGTTGCAGCTACAGCACAAGTTGACAGCCAACAGCTTGAAACACGGCGGATAGCTGCATCGGACTTTGTCGTGTTCTTAAATGTCAAAATGCTCGATCCCTTAAAGAAGCCATGTTGTACGATCACACTAACTGATTACAGTAAGCCAGACGAAGGAAATAGAAACTTTGCCAATGTTTTCAACACACTTCCACGATTTGGCTGATCTGCAACTCACCTAAATAAAAGGAAATACTACGAACGGCCACGAGTCATTGGATGAGTGTGTGGCGCCTCTCTGTCGCCCCTCGCGGCCACACTGCAGTACCGTAGGAAGGCAGAACGTGGTAGAGCTGAGGCAGGGTTGCCATGTCCTCTTTTTAAACTCGTGTATATGGTGAAAATACAGGTATAACTTTAAAGTTTTTTGGATTAAATGTAAATCCCCTAAAAATGACTTAACGAAAACCACAATAGAACGGTAAGCCGTTATAAATAGTCGTTCTCAAAAAATAACAACTTAGAAACCGCTATTAACAGTATTAAGTGTACATTTAAAAAGTGTCTTTTTAAACTGAGGCAGTGTGGGTAAAAAGAATGACGTATTTGTAAAGCATCTGCCAAATGCGTAAAAGGAAATGATTTGGAGACATTTCTTTTACATATGTTATTTTAGCAGATACTTTTTATCCCAAAAAAGCTGCTTACAAATGAAATCAAAGATAATATCAATTTTACTGACAATGCATGATTCATTTTATGTGCAGCTGCCTTAATATTACCCATAATAATAGCAGGTCAGATTGATCTAAGAACATCACAAACATAATTTGGTACACATCAGAGTGCCTGAACTTTGTATGGAAGGTAATGATCGTAATAAATAAAAAAAACTTACAAAGTATTAGGGAAAAGAACATGAAAGGTAAAAATGGCATGTTTTATTTATAAAGCTACGTACTGAAAGGGGCAGTTTGCGCTGCGTTTTATACTTATTTCTTAAATTTTAATACTTGATAGAGCTTGGCCTCATAAAACATCAAAGCATGACCAACAATATAATAGCTGGTGTTAAATATATATCTTTTATTTTGTTTTATTTATTGTTTAAGCCTTGTACTAAGTCACTTTTGTTTGTTTATTGTTGTTATTTATAACTATGGTACCATGTGTTTTATAGATCTAAATATAAATTTTTATCCATATATATTTCATAGAATGGAATGAAGAGTGTTTATTTCTTTGATCAATAAAGCATGATGAATTTGTTGGGTATTGATAATTATAGCATATAATTACGGCAATATGCAATTTGACCTTATTTAGCTCACTGTACAATGTATCCAACCAATCAATAAAATTCCTGTAAAGATGTTGCCTTTTTAAGTGTTGTTTTGTCAGGTTGCTTGTTTTTCTAGCGTGATTTGGCAACACTGATCTGAGGCAGTCTGACGTGGCCTTTCCCCTAGTCAACAAAACACAGAGACTTACAAAAACCGAGAAACAACAAACGTGACATCGCACCGATAGACCCTTTTCACTTGACGTCACGCGGTATCCGGTTTCACTCCATGCAGTGTATCGTTTGTTCCGCTTACAGAACTCCCCATAGAGAACTCACCCAGTCAGCTGTATATTTACCACAGAAACGGTTAGACTGTGACTATGGCTGTTTTCTGTTGTCTGTATTCAAGGTGAGACATCTAGATCTCAAAACTCAGGGCTGCTGGTAGTACCTAGAATAGCAAAGTCGAGTAAAGGTGGTCGAGCCTTCTCATTTATGGCTCCTAAACTCTGGAATAGCCTTCCTGATAATGTCCGAGGCTCAGACACACTCTCTCTGTTCAAAACTAGATTAAAGACCTATCTATTTAGTAAAGCATACACTCAATGCATCGCATAACGGTATGATGCATGATGCATGAGGTTTTTGCATCTCGTTTATATACACTATGAACAGCAGCTATGCTAATTATTCTCTTTATTCTCTATTTCCACCTGGGGATACTCATCCCGAGGCCCCCAGAGACTATGCAGTGCCACTAATGCAATCCAAGACCTGTGAAGAGATGACCCCAAGGTTTCCATAATCCCAGACCGGGCCATATCCTGAGGAGCTGCTGTGGTGGTCATGGAGGAGTGGAGAGAAAAGGACTGATTCCTGTGAGACCCCAGTGAAAGACGAGTCTTCTCTGACGTCCAGCGTTCACCAGCCTCCGGCGCCTAGACTGCAGCTCTGCACAAGACGTTTGGCCATAGGAGAAATGGTCGTGCCCAACTGAGCCTGGTTTCTCTCAAGGTTTTTTTTCCTTCACTTTCGCAAATTGGTGAAGTTCGTTCCTCGCCGCTGTCGCCACTGGCTTGCATGGTTCGGGACCTGTAGAGCTGCGCATCGATGGATTTGCTCTTCAGTGTTTGGACTCTCAGCAGTGAAAATTAAACCACACTGAACTGAACTGAACTTAAACTCTAAAAACTGAACGGACACCATTCCAATTCACTATAATCTTCTATGTGAAGCTGCTTTGACACAATCTACATTGTAAAAGCGCTATAGAAATAAAGATGAATTGAATTGAATTGATATCTAAAAAAAAATGTAAAGATCATCCGGATTTACGAAGCAAGAAAATGGGACTTTAAACAGAGTCTATTGCTTTGTGTTGCTGTCTTTACTGCAGAGGAAGTTGGTATGTACTCGTCAGTATTTGTCAAATAAAGATTTCAGATGTTTACACGGGTGCTCAACATTTTTTTTTTTTATGTCAAATTTATTTTTATTGTGTCCCAAAGAATAAGAAATAAATAAAACTGTGGGTGTTTTATTGTGTTTGCTTACAGTGGACAGCTGACTCACAAACACATTCATATTATTCACATTCTACTGCTCAGTTCTATATAGGTATTTTATTTATGAACATATACTATTTATATCTATTTAATATTCATATTAAATGAAATAGAATAACAGTGTTGTATTTGACTCTTAATAATCAAACGAAATCATTATAAAAATTTACAGTTGCAAAAATAATACCAAGAGGACTGCATTTGAATTCCATATTATTAGATTATGAAATTATTTGTAACATTATTAATTAAAAGGTAGTACAGATATCAAATTAAACCCACCCAGTTGGTGGCGGCAGGACACTGTCTTAATTCATTCAAATGAAGAAACTGAACAAAACATTAATATATCAGTAAATAATAAATGATAAAACTGGTTGCATTTATAGACGACATACTTAACAGCTATATGTGAAGATTTAATAAAGAATTTAATTCATGCTGGAACATTTACATATAACAGATCATATAAATTTATATTCACAGTAGCATCAAAGCAAAAATAAATCCATTATTGATTAAATAAAATAAAACTAAATTAAATAAACTTAATTTATAAGTGAAAAGGTTGCAAACATACTTTCCTTGATAAACAATAACTTATTCCTATTCTTAATCACTTTAAAAATCATTTTCAAACTCAGAAAGCTGTTCAGTATTGAAAGAGAAACATTTGGACACATGCCCAATACTTTAATAGTCTTAAATCAGATCGTGCAATGTTAATATTTTCAGTTTTAAATTTTCCAAAGAAGTCTCCCATTTATTCAAAGGTAAACCGGAACTAAAAATACACTGTGTTGCCGATAGGGGGAAGTGAAGTGACGTCATTGTGAAAAGCGTCTATTTCACCCACTGCTTCAGACCCTTTGACAGACATAATACAAACATGAACCCGTCATCTGGACGGTAAAAGTAGCGCTGGGTCAATTTGAACAACAATAACAACTAAAGTTACGGTTTATCTATCGGAAATTCTGCTGTTAATGTATGAAAACTTGTGAAATTAACAATTGTTGTGGACGAAAACATGGTAATTCTAAATACACCACCAGGGGTCCCTTCATTGTGCCCCTCCTTTTTTTTTTTGCTGTATTTTAAATGCATCACGTGATATGATTGAAAAATTTGTTATTTGTTTCTCAAGCAAAAACTATTCAATTAAACTGGTCAAGTTATTTATTTTTCAAAACAGAAGATTAACTACTGGAATTTATGCAAATTATTACTTATTATTGTGATGTATAAACTATTCATAATTTACTACTTTAGACTAATACTAGAATTAGAAAGCTGTTAACTGAAATTGATAAAATGTCAGTCGCGTTCCTGGCCAACACTAGACAAAACACAGTGTTCATAATATATCCTCCCTATATTTGTCAAAGAAAAACACTGCAGGGAAAATACCTGTGTAACACCTCCAGTGACTAGCGTTTTTCAGTTCGCCTCCTGCTGCCACACTCTGCAACTACCGTCTAAAATGTTCAACTGAAACATGAGGAAATTAACATTTGACTGTTAATAAACAGATTTTCAAACAAATATATTGTCAGATGTAATAAAAGAGAATCTGAATACATGCAATCTCTTCAGAAATATTTGAAGTGATTTAATAAATTCGCCACTCAGATTGTGTCTAATATAATAATTATTGTATATAGTAACAAGGCTGGTAAGGGACAAACAGTTGACGAAAGCTTTAGAAGAGCTTGCAGATGAGAGACAGTGCTTTGGATCTTGTATATAAATGTAAAAGTGACAGATGATATACCGTGTTGATACAGAGCCATTTATTCAGCTCTTCACCTTATGACCTTTCACTGTGAAATTAAAAGTATTTGCCTTGAAGAAACTTGAGTCGGAGGTGCTGCTGGGTAAATGACGTTAAAGCAATAGTTCACCCAAACACAAAAATGTACACACGAATTACTCACCCTCAGGTCTTTCCAAACCTTTACAAATTTCTTTATTCTGTTGAACACAAAAGAAGATATTTTGAAGAAAGCTGAAAACCTGTAACCATTGACTTCCTTTGTAGGACAATGTCAAATAAATACAGGTTTCCAGCTTTTTTCAAAATATCTCCTTTTGTGTTCAAGAGAATAAAGAAACTCATAGAAGTTTGGAACAAGTGAAGGATGGGTTTTTCAGTTTTGGGTGAACGGTCCCTTTAAGATATAATTTCCTATCAAATATTTTTGAGACCTATAACAAACCCAAACATTACAGTGACAAAGGCTCCAGTCCGAGCAAATTTCCATGGCAAATTCATACTGTTTGGACAATTTCTTTCTCACCGATGACTTATATATTTCTTTTGCATAGCAGAACGTTCAGCATGGAGGCAACACAGAGTCTAAACTCCAATCTAAAGCACTGCAACAACCTCTTGGTGTTTTAAAATAATCCTAATCTGCGGGTTTAAATTTGTGGGTCAAATCCCGGACAACATTAAGAGGGCATGGATGCCCTCTGCTGGCCAACATTTGTAGCCTATTAAGATTACAGCTGGCTCTAAAAGGATAGTGTACCCAAAGCTGAAAATTCCGTCATCTTTCCACAGAAGAAGATATTTTAAATCAATAGTTACAGGTTTCCACCATTCTTCAAAATATCTTCTTTCGTGTTCAACATAGGAAAAAAAAAAACTCAAATTGGTTTGGTCAAGGGTGAGTAAATGATAGCAGAAGTTTCATTACTGGGTTAACTATCATCCTAAATTGTTCCAAATATCTAACCAGTCGGGTTATTCATATAACTAAAACCTACTATAAAACAAACCATGATAAACTCTCACAAACCTTCATTTTAAAAGAAGACCGGGAACATAATGATTAAATACACCATTATTTAATCTCAAAATCATGGAAAAATACATTTAGCAATGCATAAAAATAAATAAAATCTGTAACTAATTATTTTTTTACTGTTTGTTGAGAGAGATTCTGTTTCTGTTGGCTGGCGAGCAGCGGTTGTTCATTCTAGTGTATTACGGTAAGGGTTTTGATGGCTACTCCTCCAGCAGGATGTCTACCTCCTCCATGGGCATTCTCAGACGCAACTCCTTCTCAGTCATGAGGTCTAAAAACTCTTGCACACGTTCAGGAAACAGCTGCACTGCATCCATATACAAGCCCTGCAAACACACACACAACATGCACATTAAAGGTCCCGTGAAAATAAAATAAAAACATTTTTCAGTCTGTTAGTTTTGATGATATCTATGATAATGATATCTAGTCAATTCAATTCGAGTTTATTTGTATAGCGCTTTTCACAATAATTGTTTCAAAACAACTTTACAAAAGCTGCACATTATTGCATTACAATCAAAATCAGAAAAGTTAAGGTTAATAGTTGCCATAACTTTATTAGTTACTAATAACTTTAATTAACTAGTAACTAATAGCTTTTAACAGTTAAAAGTCATTATATATAAACATAGTTAACCTGCAGTTATATAGAATATAGGTGATGTCTATATGTAAATGTTAGCTAGCATCTTAGCTAGCGTGCTCCAAAACTGCCAAAATTCACGTTTAGAAAATATAAAACTGATATAAACATCTTAAGCTTGCAGTTTGTTACTTCTGCCTAAATCGATCACCTCATACTTCAGTTTCTCATCAAATCTTGACCAATCAGATCTTCTCTGGTATCTGACATGCCTCGCCCCCTTCATTTGCTTTGCATTTGATGTGCTTGATCTCAACCACTCTCACTGGCAGAGTTGTGATAAAAACAAAACGCTATTGGCTGTTTTTTTAAAAGGGTCCTACCTTCTCTTCATGTTTCAGTTGAGATTACGTCACACATCAAATAACAAAATGCACATTTCAAAGCACCTTTAAGAGAATGAAGTGTTATCTGGCAACCATTTTAACAGTAACACATACACTCAGTCACTTTATTAGTTACACAGTTACTGTTCATTCGTGCAAATATCTAATCGACCAATCACATGGCAGCATCTTAATGCATTTAAGCATGTAGACATGGTAAAGAGGATCTGCTTAAATTCAAACTTAAACATGCCATAGTTGTTGGTGCCAAAGAAACAGGTTGGTTTATCCTTTTCAGAAACTGTTGATCTACTGGTATTTTACCCACACTGCAATCTCTAAAATTAAAAAAAATCCAGTGAATGGCAGCTCTGTGAATAAAAATGCCTTGTTAATGCTAGACGTCAGAGGAGAATGACTAGAGTGGTTGGAGCTGATAGAAAGACAACAGTAACTCTTTGTAACAAAAAACTATTTGTTATATCCAAGATCTGCAGAAGATCATCTCTAAACACACAACACATCAAACCTTGAAGCAGTTGAGCAACATTTAAACACCACATTCTGTCTGATTAATGTTGCTGACCATGTCTCATTCCTTTGATGACCACAGTATACTCATTTTATGCTGACAACAGGATAACACAAAAAAGTCGCTGAAGTAAAATCATCTTAAACTGGTTTCTTGAACATGACAGTGAGTTCATCAAACTCAAATGACCTTCACAGCTCCTCATGTCAATGTGGACAAACATTTTAAAGGAATGGAAAGAGGGCATTGGGAATGATGCATGAGGACTCGGGAGGCACATATAACAAACAAATCATTCATATGGTTCGGTTTTTGGAAATTGAGGTTTATACATCAAAGATACAGCTATTTGACGATCTAGAATCCGAGGGTTAAAAAAATTAAATCAAAATATTAAGAAAATCAAGATTAAAGTTGTCCAAAGAAAGTTCTTGGCAATGCATGATACTCATCAAAAATGTAGTTTACAGTAGGAAATTTTCTGAATATATTCATGGAAGATATTTATTTAATACTTTTTTTGACATAAAATAAAAATCATTTATTTTGATTCATGCAATGTAATTTTAACTAGTAAGTGCAACATAAGACTGAATAAATATTTCATATTAATTCATGAATAAGAAAGCATCACTAGATGTTTGGAGAGATCTTCACCCCTCAAAACGTGAATACTCCTATTATTCCTCACCCAATGCGGTTTACAGTAGGATTGATTATTTTTTTATGTTTAGCAGAGACAGACACAGGGTAAGAGAATGTGAAATGAAAGCTGCCGATGTATCAGATCATGCAACATTGTACCTCACTTTAAATTTGAATGATAGAAAAACTGATAAAATATGGAGGCTCAATACAAGTATACTTGGGAAAATAGAAGTAGTGGCTCAAATTAAATCAGAAATTGAATTATACGTAGAGAATAATGATAATGGGGAAGTAAGTCCTATAATTTTATGGGATGCAGCTAAAGCCGTAATACGTGGCAAGATCATTTCCATTACAGCAACCCTTAAGAAGATAAAAGAACTTCGATTTAGGAATCTTGAAGATGAATTAAAGCAATTAACAGAACAACATGCAATTAGTAAAGATACTCAGATTTTGAAACAGATTAAAAATATAAAAAATAAAATAGATGAGATGTATAGAGAGGACATAGAGAAAAAATTAAAATTCTTAAGGCAAACCTTTTATGAAACGGGACCAAAAGCAACAAAAAGGCTAGCATGGAAACTTAAAAAACATCAACAAAAGGTTTCAATTCATAAGATAAAGGACCCCCACACAGGGAAAATATTGCATAGTCTGGATAAAATTAAAGAGGCATTTGAAACCTATTATAAATCTTTATACTCACAGCAGACACAGGTGAATAATACATCAATTAAAGCTTTTTTAGATTCTCTTGATCTTCCCTGTATTGGACAAGAACAAAATAGTCTCTTAACAAAAGAAATTACAGAGGAGGAATTAGATGGAGCAATAAATAATATTAAAAATAATAAAACACCTGGTAATGATGGTCTACCCTCTGAATGGTTTAAAACATTTAGAAAAGAGATCTCACCTCTTCTTATATCATCATTTAATTGGACTCTTAAAGAGGCAGATATTCCCCCTTCTTGGAGGGAAGCAATTATCACAGTTATACCTAAAGAGGGGAAGGATAAAACTCTTTGTAGTTCATTTAGACCAGTGTCTGTTTTAAATGTGGACTATAAATTATTTGCCTCTATTTTAGCAAAGAGACTTGAAACATTTTTACCTGATCTGATAGATATAGATCAAACAGGGTTTATTAGAGGACGACAGACTCAAGATAATATAAGAAGGACACTTCATGCAATACAACAAATTAAAAAAGATCACATTAAAGCAATTTTAGTTAGCCTAGATGCAGAGAAAGCCTTTGACTGTGTAAATTGGGAATATTTATTTAATGTTTTATATAGATTTGGATTTACAGAAAACACAGTTAGAAGCTTTCAATGTCTATATTCTAACCCAGAGGCTAGGATCAAAATAAATGGTAATCTTTCAAAAAAGATAAAATTAGAAAAAGGAACTAGGCAGGGTTGTCCCCTCTCTCCCCTGATGTTTGCCATGTACATTGAACCTCTTGCCCAGGCAATTAGAGAAGAAAAATCAATTAGGGGGATTAACATTAATAAGGTAGAACATAAAATTGCTCTATACGCGGATGATGTGCTATTATATCTCTCCAATCCAGATGAATCACTTTCTAGTGTATTTCTTGTTCTTGAAAGGTTTGGACAGCTCTCTGGATACAAATTAAATATACAAAAAACTCAAATTTTATCATTTGGCTACAGCCCAAAAAACAAACTTCAACATAAATTAAATATTAATTGGAAACTAAATTCACTTAAATACTTAGGAATATGGTTAACACAAGATGCAGCTGACCTATATAGTAAAAACTACGATATAATCAATAATAAAATTAAAGATGATCTTAAACGTTGGTCCTCTTTACCATACCTAGACTTCAGCTCTAGAATAGAAGGCATAAAAATGAATATACTCCCAAGACTGTTATATCTTTTCCAATCACTTCCTGTGGAAGTCCCAGTCAGGCAGTTTCAGGACTGGGATAAACAGTTTTCTAGACTTATTTGGAGAGGAGAAAAACCAAGAATTAGGTATAAGACTTTGCAATTAGATAAAAGAAAAGGAGGAATGTCCCTCCCTAATTTTAAAGATTATTATTATGCCGCACAATTAAGACCATTGGTATGTTGGTGCGATCTTGAAGTAGAGACAAGATGGAAGGAAATAGAGAGCGAAATCCAGGAAATGCCAGTTCAAGCATTAATAGGTAAAAAAAATAATTTCCAGATGAAGATCCATTATCTTAACCCACTTACACAGTTTACTTTGAAAACTTGGTTTACAGTGGTAAGGGAACTTCATTTGGAAAAACAAATTCAAATTCTGAATTGGGTGGCGCATGACCCAGATTTTAAACCTGGCACTATGGATAATAGATTCAAACAATGGGTATATTTAGGAATCTCTTCATTTTGTACAATTATAAAAGATGGCAAAATGGAATGCTTCCAAACTTTGAAAGATAAGTTTGGTCTTATAAACCAAGATCTATTTAGATATTTACAGTTGCGAGACTATTATATGAAAGAAATACAGGATGAGGATTGGAACAATCCGCTTGTTCAGATTTTCATCCAGACATACAAGAAAAGTATGACTAAAACAATTTCTAAATTATATAGAGCAATAAATAATTCTAGAGGGCTCTCAACAGACTATATAAGATTAAAATGGGAAAAGGAAGTAGGCATTATTTTGAATCAAGACCAATGGGTTAAAATATGTGCTGTCCCACATACCTCAACAAGCTCAAGAATGTGGCGTGAGTTTTGTTGGAAAAACTTGATTAGATTTTTTATTACACCAAAAATTAAATCATTACAATTGGGGTCTCCTCATGCTTGTTGGAGGAACTGTGGGGTAGAAGAGGCACATCATGCGCATGTATTCTGGCAGTGCTCAAGAATCAACAGTTTTTGGGAAACTGTGCACTCCACCATCAATGATATTTTTGATCTCCAGATTCCTAGATCATTCGAAGTACTTTATCTAGGAGATATTCCTATTAAACTTGAAAAGGAGGATAGATATCTATTTAAGATATTTTTGGCAACAAGTAAAAAAGCTATAACCCGGAAATGGTATAAAGAAGACCCACCAACTAAAGATGAATGGTTCAAAATAATAACAGAAGTTGAGGAAATGGAAAAAATGACACATGCCCTTCGATTACAAATAGAGATCTTTGAAAAGAAATGGGGCAAATGGCTGGCTTTCTCCACAACAACAATATAATTATCTATAATTTAACATTTACATAATTCTAGAGGCTATGCGTCATTGCGAGAATATGTTTGGCAACCTTTTATTTTATATTTATTTTATTTACTTATTTTCCTGATGAGGTTAATTTAATCTTTTTATATATCTATGTATATAGATATGCATGTGTGGAATAGATGTATTTGGGTATATACGTATGTATGTATGATTATTTTTTGTTTGTTTGTTTATTTTGTTCCTACCGGTTATGTTCCTAAAAAAATCAATAAAAACTAAGTATAAAAAAAAAAAAAAAAAAAAAAAAAGAAAGCATCACTATTACTCCTGACAGTGAACAGCCATGTGTTATTATTATTGTTACCGAAAGGCCTTTTTGAAAGTATGTTAGTGGTAGCCACACAAAGACACTTTCGTTTTAAATCACTCATTTATTGCAAACCACTATTTCGATCACTTTGATATATTGTGCAGCCTTAATAATAAAGACACTTCTGGATGGACAAATAGGTCCAACCTGGTACTTACATATACTTACTGGTATAATACATATTATACATATACATACTAGCATTGGGAACCTCACCTTTACCCAGGGCACTTCTTGTAAAGCCTTGTAAAAGATCCCACTGCCTCTGTCTGCATTCCCATCACACACCTGTGGAAAAACACTGAGAATCAGCTCGACGAACATGTTTATTGCTTGAAATTCATAAACATTTCTAAAGTGTACTGTTTACAACTTTACCATGAAGTTCAGATACATTCTCCACAGCAGAGGACAGTGGGCTCCATGTTCTGTCCCAATAGCGCTTTCAAACAGACAGCGGATACGATTGCTAAGACCGTTTACTGGCAGGGTGGGAAGAGCTTCTCCAGGAAAATGAGACCTTTGGAAAAGAGGACACCGCATTGTGGTTTAAGTCCACATCAAAATAGCACCAATAGTTTTTTTTCTTTTGCCGATTCTAAATATTTTGCCTCCATTCACATTTTTTTTAAGACATGACCTATATGTGTCACTGTAAACAAACAAAGACAGAACACGGTGGTGGATAAAAAACATCTGATGCATGTAACTGTTAATGCATCTACACTGGTCCTTCAGTTGATACAACAATTTTAGGTTTTGTTGTAATAGTGCTAGTAAACTTAGCAGTGCCTGCAGCACAAATACAGCTCTGTAATCCACCATTGTTGTTGTTGTTGTTAGCGGTTGATATGTGCAGGGTTCTTTCTCCTTCTGTTCATGTATTACTTTGATGTCATCCAAAAATAAGGGGGTTGCCTATCTATCAGCTACACAATGGGCACCATTTTGGTATTTTTCCACTCTGTAACCAGTTATTCAAAATGTTTGTTTCAGGGTACTGACAACACCAGTATCATGTGGCCAGAAGGCAGAAACCATATTAAACTTTTGCCGATTTACTTAAATTCATTGCTGTGTGGACAGGGATTAAACCAGACTGTTATTTTTTTGGTAGCTAGCTATAAAAAAAACAACTAAATTTAAGTAATTGGCTTGGCAAAAATCTCTGCTAACTGTTCTTCCACCATGGAGGGATGAGATTGCAGATAGTAGGAAAAAATAATAAACAAGTCTACTAATGTGGCCCTTGTTGAAGAGCTGAGAATGCAACACACTTATGTTACATTTTGAAACACATTAGCTGCAATGTGCTAGATTGACTGTTCCCAGAACTGTTATGTATATAAAACACACACAAAAAAAATGGAAAGAGAAAAAAACTGATTAAGAAACAACCCTTTCTTTCTTACCTTTGCACAGAGTCTAGCAACTGTTTAAGATGTTGTTCTGCAGTGATGGCGAAAAGATACGGCACAACACTGTCAGTTTTCTTTGCCACGCTGTGAAAGAACCTGCGAGTTCGGCCTGCGCTGTGGTAGTGGTTCTCTGTTTGCAGGTAGAGATGCCATAATGAGGCACTGGAGGGCAGCAATGAAAGCGCATCTGTAAGTGCCAGTCTCAGTCGGGACAGGGGGAAAGCATTAATTTTAGCGTGATGGCGCAGCAGTGCTACATGCTGGACAGCAACAGCCTCCCAGTCCGCAAAGACCTTGGCTCTTCTCAGAGACCCATCTGCTGCTTCTGAATTCAAATGGCTGGGAATCAGTTTTTGGATGGCCTGACTGTACACAGCCTGTGCTGCATCAATCCCCATTGTCAGGTACTGAAAAAGTCCAAAACATCCAACTAGGCTGGACGTCCTGTGGTCTTTCTTTGGCGTTCCAGCATTGCTGTCTGTGTTCTGCTCAGGTAAAAAGCTCAATAGGGCCTGCTCATAGGCCTTTCTGGCCTTCAATATGACCACTGGGCTGATCTGGCCAGAGAAAGGAGTGTAGGCAGCGCCTTCTGCTAATTTAGTCAGAATGTAGACAGCTTTGGAGAATGTGGAAACTGTCCCACCCCTTAAAGCCTGTTCTACCTCTAGCTGGGCATAAAGAATGCAGAGCTTGCAGAGAACATGGTCATTAAGACCCCTAGAAACACCCATACTCAAGGCAGTGTCAAAAACTTTTCGTGCCTCTTCCAGATTTCCTAGAAGCCACTCTAGATGGGCATACTCTCTCCAAAGTGCCAGACTGCCCCTGTTCTCTGGCTCTTTTAGGAGCCTTTTTGCAAGACGTTTACTACGCTTCCCCTGAGACTTCAGTTGCCTTTTATTTCCACTGCGTAAACACCTCAGCACCTAAAACAGGAAAGCAATGTATAAGGTTAAAATTGAAACAAATGGTCCAAAAACGCCAGTGCTGTAAAATTTGAATTTATTTATTTATACCTAAATAATTTATATGAATCTTATATTTGTAATATATTGTGGTATTATACATAGAAATATTACATGACTAACAGCCATAAAGTTACCTTGAGTTTCTCATACTGCAGCCAGCAGAGGGTAATAGCAGCTTGATCCTGTGCAGAGATGAGCCGGAGAGTTTGATGTAAAATATTGTGAAGAAACTCCTCTCCAGCTTTACACAGCCCTGCTTGCTTCCTGCAGCCACTCAGACATGTCATGTGACCTACAGAACATATCCCAGTCACTGGGAGGTCGTAAGAGGTCAGAGGTCGCTCCAAATCAGGGCCCTCTTCAAGGAAGGTGAGATCGTCTAGCAGAACGCTAGAGGAAGATGCTGTAAAGAACTTGGTTGAAGCTCCGGGGAGACCGAGGAACTGCAGAAACGCCAGAATCAACTGCACCTGGAGATCTGCTCTGTCCACACGAATCATGGACGGGCCAATATCATCAAATAAGACCTGCATGAAGACAGAACAAGATTTAAAGGCACAGCATATAATGTTGGCCACTAGAGGGTGTATATTCACAACAAACAAATGCGTTGTTTGATGATGCCACGTGGAATCATGGGAGTTGTCATTTTTATTACATCCTATGGGACTCCAGCAGAAATCATGTTTATGGATGCTAAATTATTCAAATTTATTATCATTGTAGTATGAATCAGAGTAAGGCTGAAAGCACTGAACCAATTGCTGATGAACAATGAATTGATGAACCAATTGCTGATGAACAATGAACGTGACGCAGTACAATTCCAGCTCTTTTGGTTTGGTTTATCATACTAAATATATAATATTTAGTATAATATAATGCCGGACTGTGCAGTCTAATAAAAACAAATAAACATATTAAAAGTATCTTTGGTGTTTTCTGTTTTCTATGAACTGAAAAAAATCGAGGGTGTGTGACAACATTAGCATGGCAACACGGGAAAAAGTGCCACTAGTTAAAATAGCTTGATTCTCGTGATTTGAACATTCCTCAAAACATTTGGGATAATGTCAGCAAAACATATATCATTGTTCTAGTTTTTGGAAATTTTAATCAAAAGAAATCTTAATTCTTATCTTATTGTGCCTTTTTCACATAACTGGAACATTAATCTCTGGTTAATTCGACTATGAATTAAACTATACAAAAAACTACAAATCTTGTTAAATATTTATTTTCATAATAAAAAAAAAATAATCAAAAATATATACAAGATTTTATTTAAGCCTACTTATAAGTTTGTCAACAAATATCACACCTGTCTGTCTGGGTCCTCGCAGTCCTCTTCTGATTGGCCCTTGGTTTTATCTGGTCTCCACGGCAGCCAGTGGTTTGCCTCTCGGGACGCCTCCACATCTAACCAGATCTTCCACTTGGGCCAGGTTTTGTCTTTGATCTCAGAGTCCTCCTGCTCTTCCTCCTCGTCATCATCTGCAGACCACAGAGATCACTGCAATGTTAGCTCTCAGAATTGACTAAAAACACTTGATTTGGAGAGACGACAGAACTCTCTGATGTCTTGAAATTGAACATTAGTTCTTTAAGTGACAAGCATAATATCCATAATATATGACAAGCTATTATCCATGTCCATGTAAAATAGTCAGAAATGCCAAACTTCAAAATATCTATATTTAATACCAATATGTATTAGCAAAAATCTCCATTTGTGTGAGTATGTGTTTAATTTGAACACCTGGCTCAGGTGGAATCACCCATCCTCCTTTCTCCTGCTGAAGCATCCAAGCCTTCCATCCGCGGGCCCCCCGCTCCCCAATCTTGGGCTCTCCACTGTCCCAAAATGGCTCAAAAAAATCCACCTGGACACACAAGGAAAAAGATAGTAAACAAATAAATGTAATTGGATCAACAAATAAAACCAAATAATGGATCAATGTTCCCAGAGATTTTGATGGATTTCCATAATTTGTCCTTTCATTCAGAACTACTAGATTTTAAAAATTGTTCTTATAGACACCCGAGATGTCACATACAATTCTCACACAATTATGTTGTTTTATGATAGTTATAGACTTTCCATTTTTAATCAAATATTTAAACCTAAGCATACATATAAAAAATCTGTTCATGTCTTTTTGCTATTTTGCATGCTTGAATTTTGAAATGGCTGATATTTATAGGTTTTCAATTTAAGATCCATTTGCAGAATCACTAGCAGAAACACACTCTTTCACATTTAAGTGCTGCAAAATGTGTACTCAGCTGAATGGGGAAATCTTGTTTAATTTGCAGTAACACAGTGTGCCAAAACTACCTCATACTGCAGTGCCTAAGAACTTGTTCAGCCAATTACAGAAAGATGCCAGGGGTGGTCAGCCAATCGCATGATGACTGAGTGATTAAAGCAGCAGTGATGTGCATCGGACCCGGACCGTGACACTCACTGATTGATGTTTGCTCAATTTCAAGGATAAGAAATGCAAAGAGGTTCACAATTGTTTACCATAGTAAATATGTGGAGTGGGTATAATGAGCAAATAATCACAGATATTATGTTTTAATAAACAACAAGAATCAGCTTGATGGTGTATTTAACAGGAACATTTCTGCCACTCTGGGTCTTGCTTAGCAGAATGTGATTGTTGACATTACAGATATTTCGGCTGTTAAAGGAGAAAAATCTTTAAAAAGCAACAGTGTTTGTGAATATGCCTCTTCAGCAAATCTTGCAACCAAAACAAAGAGGGCAGGTCACAGTTTCATGTCCATTTGAAAACACCTTGTGCTTTATATAATTATGCCTTCTATATGCTTTTTTAAACATAAAATATTTTTACTACATATTTATATCTTTTGTCTCAATGCACAGAAAGAAAAAAAGACGTAAGAACTACATATTTTGAATTGGTTATTTGGATAACTACAATAACTGACTACACCATTTTAAGCAAGCCTAGGTGGGATTCGGTTCAATCGGACCCTAACTTAACACATTTCTTTGGGGTATATATACCAAGCTGGCATAAGACACATTGAAAAACAAACCAACAGAGTAATTGAAAATAACATTTATCGCTCAAAAATGACAATTCTGTCATTATTTACCCACCCTTGACTTGTTTGTAGTTTTTGTTCTGTTGAGCACAAAAGAAGATAAACCTGTAACCATCCATAGTAGGAAAAACAAATACTATGGAGGTCAATGGTTACAGGTTTCCAGCATTTTTCTAAATATCTTCTTTTGAAGGGTGAGTAAATGATGACAGAATTAAAATTTTTGGGTGAACTGCCTTTAAGTTGTGTGGCTGTAGTGGCAGTGCTTCAAAGAAAATGAATTAAAGAAAGCAACATTTACACCATAGTTTTGATGCTTTTGAATTTGTGGCTCTACCTGTTGTCTGGTGGGTAGATTCTTTACATTGTCTGGCTTGAAGATAGTGAAGTCTAGTAGGGCTTGAAAAAGACAAACAGCTTTCTCTGTATGACCTGCCTGGCGCAGGAAATGGCACTGCTGCAGAAAGATATCTGGCGGACAAAAGAAAACACTTTGCTGACACTTGAAATCTGATCATATATACCTAAAATAATAACAAATATAAATGAAATGAATATTTAACCTAAAAACTACATTTAAATGTGCAGTACTGCACCACCACCTCTACGCACAAGAGGGCAGCCCAGTGTCACAGAGCTTTAAGGACTTATTTACCCAAAATCTTTCACCCGCATGCTGTTTAAAACCGGTATGACGTTTTTACTCAAGAACCATCAAAAGGGTTTTAGAACAACATGAGGGATAGCAAATAATGACATGATATAATTTTATGGATAAAGTAACCCTTTTAAACTCCTTTCAGATCCTGCTATGCTCATTTGTCCCCACAAAACACATTTGAATGTCACTTTACACCTCAGTCCAACCTGTGCTAAAATAACTGTATGTTCGCATGTAAAATTTCATCTTAGTTTAACAAATGCTCACTCTGAGAGTGCTGAAGCAGATACACACTGACCCAATCTATCCAGGTAATTGTTTGATTAGGTTAATTGAGAAGCCAGTGTTAAAGAGCACAGAACAGCAAGCGGTCTGGCTCAGAATTTGATTGTGCATCCAAACACACACACACGCACGCACGGTCACAGCGATTTTAACGCCTGTTCATTTTGGCAAAACCCATTGCAGGGAAACCCAGGACAGTGATGTATGTGTTCCAACTCACTGTCTGTCTCTCTCTAAACAGACCCACACACTACATCCTCTAAAGTAGCTGACAAACAGCATGCCAATCCACTTCAAAAACACCACATCATCACCTTTTACTGTTGCCTGCCAGTCGATCCCTGCCACACACACACACACACACACACACACACACACACACAC
>CAIGQV010017386.1:12403624-12452884 GCA_903798115.1 Danio jaintianensis
CACACACACACACACACACACACACACACACACACACACACACAGGGCAGGCTGCCCAAACGTACACTTGCACAAACTGTACATGAGCTGCTTAACTCTACAAATATTTATGCACGTAATCAAAACAAGTTTACAGTTTCTACCCAGTTGCTGTCACAGCAACATGAGGGGAGAGAGAGAGAAAAAAAAAATAACCCTTGACTGCAAATTCACATCTAAACGCGTCAAATCTACGATGACAATGCAAAATAAAAATCCGAGGACACAAGGGAAATTTAAAAACAGTCTAAAGATAAATTCACAATGCATGACAGATGTGGACAATCAACAGATTACAACAGAACATTTGTCAGACATTCTATGATCTGACAGGTGCTGATTCAGCATGTTCAATCGGAGAAACAAGCTCTGACAGACGCCAACAGACACCAACAAGCTTATCCGAAAGAAAAACCTGACAAAGTGCCTGTCTGCATCTGTCGGTGTGGTGTGAATTGGTGTTGAAAATGATACATTTAACAAAATATGACTGTACCCAAGAGGTCTTCCTGTGTGCCTGGAAGTGGAGGGTGAGACACCATACTGCCATCCTGGACTGCACTGAGCGTGCTCAGACACTTGCCAAAAACGCCATTGACCTTAGACACTGAGAAAGTGCTGAAATGGCTCTGTGTGAAGAGCAGATACTTCCTCCATAAAGGTGCGCTGTTTGGATGGATGAAAACCAGCTTTTTCCATTCTTTCTGCAGGACGGCAGGCTCCCATAATTCCTTGCACAGACGGAGTTTCTCCAATTTTAGGTCCACATCGGAAGGGTTACTTTCCACTGCTCTGTCCATGATGGAAAGCTTCTTCTCCAGCACAGCTCGAAGAGACATCTTCCTGATTTCGGCATCACAGTCACCGGTAGAAGAGAAAGACCCAGAACCGAAGGCCAGCTCATCCTGAGCAGAGGCATAGAAAGAGTAATGCAAATAAGGTGAAATCCAAACAATGTAACCTTTACATTTAATCTCTGCAGGCCTACCTGAAAGTGTACAAAGTCCAGCCACAGCTTGATGTCTGTAGGATTCTCCCGTAGGTTCCTGTTAAACTCCTCCACTCGTGCGCTCAGAAGAGTGCTGTTGCTCTCTTGGGCCTCAGTGCCCTGTTTATCTCCCTTGAGCTCCGGCTGGCCCTTGCCCTCCAGCCACAAGGTGGTTCCAGGGTCATAAATACCCAGTGGATTGACCCATGATTCTCGTGTCTGGGTGGAAGAGCCCTGTTCTTCAGCACAGACCGCAAGTTTGATGTAGGGATCAGAGTTGGTGGCACTGCCTTCAGAAAGTACAGGCAAAGCTAGCAGACCAGTCGACCGAAGCAGCTGACGGGTGGAAGAAGAAAAATAGCGCTCTGGTTTCTTGTCCACTCGCTTCTTCTCTGGTCCTCCATCAGTCCAGGTCACAGCCTGCGTTCTTAAGTCCAAACCCAGACACGAGCCTCCCTTCCTCTTATACCTAAAAAGAAGATTAAATTAACATATGAAAAACAACACCAAAAGTGATTGGTGGAGGACCTATAAGCCTTTCCATCCAAATTCATTGCAGAAAATATGAAGAAACGCTTCAGAGTCGATCTAGACTTGCTGACACAAGAAGGACAAAGTAAACACAAGAGTTGACAGGTGACTGAGGGAGGAGGCGATAACTTGAGAAACTAAAGAAAAGAGATGGTAGATTTATCTGCGCTTTGGTGCAATGCTTGACCTCCTTGAGATAAGAGTGCTGGGGTGCACCACAAAAGAGTCGAACACAAACTCTTTGCACATGAGCCTTAGAGGAGTTTATGGGGCATCTCAGTGACAGTGGGGGAATCAGGACAATCAGAGAGAATGCGAGTATTGATTGTGGTCTCTTAAGTTACAGATGGCAGCTCTGACACCAGATTAAAGCTGATAGTTGCTGGAGAGCTGCCAGGCGTGATATCTGTTGCCTCTGAGCAGCTAATAAACCCTTCACTTTAGCCCGCAGTGCCAGAACACAGGAGTAAATAAGACCCAGAACAACACTCATGGAGAGCAGGGGTGCAGAAATTTCACTACAGCTGCATGCTGGCATCAAAGTAAAATAGATTTACATCTCCAGAAGGAAACATCAGCGCTTGCAAAGCAGCAAGACAAGTTTTAGGCTTTGGCTCTGCATTCATGAAATGAGCCCTCAGAGCTGCTTTGCCATTATCAATGCACTCAGTACACATTCATTTCTTATAATAGAATAAGAGAACTCACTGCAAAAAAATTATTTTCTTACTTAGATTTTTTTTGTCTTGTTTCTAGTCCAAATATCTAAAAATTCTTAAATCAAGAAGAATTTTCTAGACAAGCAAAACATATTGTCTTGTTTTAAGAAATAATATCCCAAAATTAAGTGAGTTTTTCCTTAAAACAAGCAAAATAATCTGCCAATGGGGTAAGTAAAATAACCTTATGTCAAAAGGAAAAACAAGATTATTTTGCTTACCCCATTGGCAGATTATTTAGCTTGTTTTAAGGAAAAACTCACTTAATATTGGTATATTATTTCTTAAAACAAGACATTATGTTTTGCTTGTCTAGAAAAAACTTCTTGACATAAGAATTTTTAGATATTTGGACTAAAAACAAGACAAAAAATCTAAGTAAGAAAAGCATTTTTTACAGCACATATGATAAATTATATAATTTTTTCAGCATAAAATACATTAAAATGTTTTCAATAAATGCAAGACAGACATAAATGGTAAGATATTAAAGGGCTCATTTTTTCCTCTTTTACAAGATGTAAGAGAAGTCTTTGGTGTCTCCAGAATGTATCTGTAAAGATTCAGCTCAAAATACCCATCAGATAATTTATTATATGATCTGCTGAATATGCCCATTTTAGGCTCAGTTGACAGTGTAGCTGTCTAGCCACCCACGGTTCCCACATGCGAGTCGGCTTCTACTGCGTTATGTCAGATAAACAACACAGTGACAGAGACAGACACGCATGAAGCAGATTCAGAATTCAGTTTATGAATAACAGATTTAGTTTATGAGTCAAATATAGCAAGTAAGTTTATTTGATATATTTGTGGTTGAGTTTATTTAAGCAAACGCTTGCAACGATGCATTGTTTTCAAATGTCGATTTGCAGTATACACACACACACACACGTGTAACTGTACACAGTTTTTGCATGTCTAATGTTACTTGAAGCGTCCTCGTATAGCCTCTATGCGGCTGTGCTGATTCCAACGATTATGAATTACATAGCGATTTTACTGTATTTTCTTTATTACAAACATGCACTGAAAAATGTTTTAAACTTGTAAAAACTCATTGCTGATAACAGAGAGTTGGAACAGATCTTTTAATCACAGTTTCTTTGCAAATCCTGTTCTGTGGACATGTTTATACATGTTATTACGGAGACATGTTAATAAGCGCCTGTCAATCCATTTGGTGACTCCTACATCATGTTGCGGTGGGCCTCAAAATCACTGGAATTTGGATCCTGCTTTAACGTCAGTAAATTTAAAAAAAGAGACTTATTGTGTTTCTATCACTCCAATATGACAGTGGACACACTATACCTACACACAGTTCTGTCCAAACAGCTTCCAAAAGCTGATTTTGCATCATAGGTGACCTTTAAGTGTGTTTAAATGAATAACTACCAACATGTGCACATTAATAGCAAGATACTCGCATGCACAAATAAGTAGTTTCTAATCCACGTTTAGTATTTTTTGTCACTTTTCTGAATATAAGGTTTACAGAAATGATCTAATGGAGTCAGATAATTGGTTAAAGGGTACGTTTTTACACGGTAATAAAAAAAACCAAACATTTGAGGGTCAAAGGGTGTCCAGAAAATGCCTCTGGGATTGAGATGCCAATGATTTCATGTGGATTTCAAAGGGGCTCTGCAAACAGAAGCTGAGGATATAAAAGCGGTTGAAAGAGGAACAGGAGCACAATCCACACTGCAGCTCTGTAGTACACAAACAGATGCAGTGCTCCCCTGCATTGTAGAGCGTCTGGCACCTGCTGCTGCGGAGACTGGCTGACCTTCAGAGAGCCAAACAGACCCAATGAAAGAGGAGAGCATCTGTGTGTGAGGCAGACAGACACACACAGATAGTGAGTAAAGTTACCTGGCTATGTCTCCCCTATAGAGGGATTTGTATTGCCAGTTGGCACGGTCAGCTCTCCTGTCGATGCAGAAGGGGGAGTCAGTGGGGGTCTGGAGGTCATCCAGCCACACAAAGGTCTCGCTCACCCGAACTTGAGCTTCCTCTCTGCAGTCAGGTGGACGAAAGACAATGACATTAAAAACACACACAGATAGACAGAGAGAGAGAAATACAGGGTTAAAAGTGTCTAAACTAGAAATACGGATATGAAAAGGTCTAAAATAATGCATATAGCAAAAAATATATAAAATAAATAAAAACAAGAACAGAGAACAACATACTGAAGGATTTTTCTGAACACACCTGTCAGTGTTCTCCTTTTTTAGAAGGTCACTGGGGTATATGGTGTCAGATTCAGACCCACTACTTTCAGAGTTATCTCTGCTCCTCTTCTTCTTGTGTTTTTTCTTCTTTTCTTTTTTTCTCTTCTTGGATCTGCCATGGTTGTCTCCTCTTTCTTTACGCTTCTCCTCACTGCATTAGAAAAATAGAAAAGAAAGTTCACTATAAACTCTGATAAACACTTTGCAGATGTATACTTTTTAAAATCAACTTTATATTGTTCATTTAAAAAATGAATACTAATTCAATTCGTATTTGTACACATATTTATAAAACTGGGTATTTAATCTAAAGTCTGGTTTAAAACAAGCAAACAGTATTATATTAATCTACACTTGTATGTGGATAAGAAGGTTAAACAGCCATTATTTGTGTACAGGTTCATGTCCATAATATATTAACTTTATATAAAGGGTTAGTTCAATCAGAAATAAAAAAATTATGTTATTAATTACTCAGCCTCATGTCATTCCAAACCCCTGAGACCTACGTTCATCTTTTGAACATGAGTTCAGATGTTCTAGATGAAATCAGAGAGCTCTCTCATCCAACTGTCATCATGCAAAGCTCCAAGAACAGCTTTGTGTGGCAAAATACAAATAAACATGTACATACAACTTTGTTTTCCTTTGTCTTCTCTTCCACATCAGGTCAGGGTGCACGTTTACTACTGGCAGTATGATTTTTTTTCCCCATTAGAGTCAGCAATGCAATACAAAAGCGCCATATTGCCCATAGTAAATGCCAACCATGATGACAATGGCGAATAAAGTCAAAATGTGCTTTGTGTGATTATAGTTGAACCACTGAGGACATATGGAATGTTTTGACAATGTTTTTGGTTCCTTTTCTGGACTTTGAACGTCTCAGGACCATTGTTGTCTATAGAGAATGAGGAAGCTCTCAGATTTCATCTAAAATATCTTAAGGTGTGTTCAGAAGACAAACAAAGGTCTCAGGGGTTTGGGACAACGTGAGATTGAGCAATTAATAAGAAATTTTTTTTATATGGGAATTGGGGGGTGTTGTGAAATAACACTTAAATACATTTGAACATATCTCAGCTAAATTTAAATTGTCACAGACTTCAAGTGGAGTTAAAAAACCCTTTTGGAATCTATTAGTTAGGTTTTAATTATGCATTAAGATCCACATAGGTGATAAAGTGAGTTTATTGAGACAGTAACTGCACTGCGCTTTAAAGGCTCAGATGACCTTGTGCCTGCTGGTTCCCCTGTCTGTGCTCGCGCTCTGTCTGTGGCTCGCTGGTGAGTCTTCAAAGCATCTTCTGTGCTGAAGCTCTGATTACTCAGCCATTCAAGATCTGCTGGAGCTGTGAGACGAAACATTCAATCAAAACAAATTAGCTCTGCTGGTCTCTTAAGAACTGAAATTAAATCAGTCAGTTGTGACCTGTTCAAATGAAGCAAAAAAAAAAAAAAAAAAAAAAGCCTGTTCAAATGAAGCAAAACCTCAAAGGAGTGCATTTGATGATGGTACTCACATGCAAAAAAAATAACTTGCTAAAGAAGGATGATTCGCTTAAGTAGTGAAAAGAATAGAGGCATGATGCTATCTGTTACTCTGCGGACAGCCTGGGAAGGAGCCAGATCCATTGCTGACCTGGCCGATATTCTGCACAATCCCCCAATGGCAGCAGATGTGTTCTGCATGCAAGAGCAGTTTGTTCTTTCTACTGTACTCAGTGTGAAAACGGTCTATTCCCAATCATTTGATATTGATTGGTAGGTATGTGTGTCTTCATTTAGCTTATCAATTGCTCGCATCCATAAACGTCCAGTATTTAAAATAGATTATTTTGTGTGTGTGCAGAATATGTGCTGCCAGAGGTGCCTGTAAGAATAATTTCAACTACTGCTCACTGAAAACTAAAAATGACAATAGACTTGTGTGTGTATGGACAGGAATGGCACCTAAATCAGTGTTATTTTGGTTGAAAAATTATGAATGAAATATTCCATATTTCCATGTCTGTACTCTGGCAGCACGTCAAACATCTGGGCAGCAGAATATTACAAAATTGGCAATTTGTTGTAGGTAAATGTACACAACACAGTTTTGCAGTTTTCAAAATCTAGTCTACACAATTTCAATGTAACACAAAAACAGGAGAATGTTTTATTGTTTGAAAAAAGCCATCTCTACACAGCCTATTATATATCACTACAACAATAACAACATATTTTTCTTTAACTTGTAATAATTCCGCTAGTGTAATTAATGTGCATCACATCCCAAATGCTATTAACTTTTTCTTTCATCCATTCCCTTCACGTTAGAAATCAGGTATGCATGGACCAAAGTGAGTTGAAAAAGTAATATGTTGATTCGCTCTACTCAGCGAAGGTGAACTAGTTCAGCTGATTTATCTAACTTTTTTAACACAAACGAACGTTGACAAATAGGGTCAAGGAAATATTTTTATTGACAGGCCATTTTATACAGAATGTAGTCTACAGAATATTTGTTAAAGACCGTTTTACTGTTAAGATGTTGCACAATGTTTTATGCTTCAATTTAATTAAGAGGACTGTGGACCAAAAGATTCAGTTCAGGCAATACTTTCGAACAGATTCACCATTAATCACAGATTCTACAGGTGATATTAGAATTAAACTTTATTGTAAACGTGGATCTGAAAAAAATATTACTGTTGCAGTAACAGCACTGTTACATTAAATCAATCAAGTAGCACTTATAGAACTACTCCGCACAAAAACTAGGCTTCGTTTACAAGTTGTTTCATTGATGCATTATCAAGTGTACGTGTCCGAATCCTGTATGAAGCTCTCCTGGACGCTACTACACTTCGAGCAGGTCTGAGATCGCTTACCTGTACTTTCTGCAGAGCTATTACTGCCTGACAGTCCGGAGAAGGAAGGGAACAGAGACATGTTGCTTCAAACACACATCAAAACAGACGCGAGCCGATGACATCATCCACTCGCGACCTGACAGGAAAGCATGCGGCGATGAGAGCGAATCGGTTCTTTTGAACAGCTCGCTTTTAAGAACCAGTTTTTTAAATGAAACAGCACTTCTTCTGTCATGACATGATTATATATATATATATATATATATATAAAAGATTTAGATAAGTAATTCACAAAAACGTCTGTAAAAAAAAATAAAAATCAGAAAATGTGTTTTTTATTCAAGCTTTATTAAAAGCATGTTTTTAAAAGCCATATATATATTGATTATGCATGACTATAAAAATCGTTACATGTATTTTTTTTTCCGCTACTGTAAATAATTTGCATTTCCCAAATGCTACTATCAACTCTTTCGTTCAAAGTGGGAAACATTGAGACTTCTAAGGATGGAAAAATGTTTTTAAATGACCATTAGGACATTTCATACACATTTACAGTTGAGAACAAAGAGATGTAAAAAGTTGAGCTATTAGGGTAACTTAGTTCCGCAAAAATGGTAAAATAGTTCTGCAAAGTTTTCTACATATACTTAGCAATGTTTCCCTCCCTGATGAATGCAATGCTTAAATAACAGATAGAATCTTTTATTTATATCCTTTTCCGCAACCTTCATCTCTTCCCGTTTGAAGATTTTTAAATCTACAAGTGTATTCAAATCAGTGAATGTACAGTACGCACATCACAAGTTACCACTGTTTTCTTGGAAAACTCAATTAAACTTTTACTTTCTCGATGTAAAGGAGCCTCACTGTAAGTCTATAATATGACATCTGATCCCGGGAGAGAAATTCAATCAACCCTGTCCTGTCTAACTGAAGGGCTTGTTGGCCCGCCGGTTCCAGTGCTGCTTGATCCGGGACACACCGAGCGCAATGGCTTGACGCATTGCAGGTCTAACGTAACCAATCAGAGACGCTGTTACAGTCACGAGCGGATTGCAGGTCTCAGCCGGCCAATCATAAAAGCTGTGACATGCTGAGCCGAAATCTCTCTAGCGTCAACAAAGACAGTGGACTTGATGCAATAAGTAATATTCCGAGGAAAGAAACTAGTGCCTTTTAGAGAAGTAGTTCCTCAAGATGTACTGCGTTCTTTGAACGTTTTTAGTAATAGTGATCCTATTAAAGTATTAAACTGTATGTCATTTTGTCTTTATTTTTATACATAAATTTAGTGATTTTAAAAATTGTAATGTACGCCATTATATTCCTAAAATATATTCAGAAGACAGACATTTCAATATATATTTCTATATTTACATTTATTGAAATGTTGCTGGGCGACGCGGTGGCGCAGTGGGTAGCACGTTCGCCTCACAGCAAGAAGGTCGCTGGTTCGAGCCTCGGCTGGGTCAGTTGGCATTTCTGTGTGGAGTTTGCATGTTCTCCCCGTGTTCGCGTGGGTTTCCTCCGGGTGCTCCGGTTTCCCCCACAAGTCCAAAGACATGCGGTATAGGTGAATTGGGTAAGTTAAATTGTCCGTAGTGTATGTGTGTGAATGAGTGTGTATGAATGTTCCCAGTGATGGGTTGCAGCTGGAAGGGCATCCGCTGCGTAAAACATATGCTGGAAAGGTTGGCGGTTCATCCCGCTGTGGCGACCCCAGATGAATAAAGGGACTAAGCCGAAAATGAATGAATGAATGAATGAAATGTTGCTGATCAATAATAATTTGTAACATTTTTGAATGTGAACACTGAACGCATTTATTTGAATGCACTTCTTGTTCTACATTATGCATTGTTATAAATGTGCTTTTTGCTTGTTACATTTATTGTTTAAAAAGTCTGTATATTTGAATGTTCTACTGACAAAATTGAACTGAAACTCATACACTAGGTTTATTGAGATTTAATAAAACAGTTTTCATACTATTTATACTGAATGTTAATATAATTATTAAAATATAATTATTAGAATATCAGTTGTGACCAGAAAATAATAACATAATAAATACACAATGTTCATCAAGTTGCTGGCTATATTTATTACTCTTTTAAAAATACTACGTGTATTATATATTCAAGTTTTACATGTATGTTCACTTACTGAGGAAAATATTTCAGACCTACCAGAAAATATCATATGTACATATAATATTATCCAAACAGACGTACTGTACTTCATTATTAGGGTTTTACATAACTAAACAACACTTTCCCTTCACGGCGGTTATGATAAGAAGATGGGCGGGGCTTACGACTGCACTATGCGGAAGTGAGTGATAGGGGCCGTACGGCGGAGGAATACACCAATGTATATAGTACCGGATCACCTTCAATACTCTGCGAGCGACAGTTGCACGGTGGAGCTTTAACGGAGAGCGGAGCATCGCTGCAGTCTAGAGTAGATTAACAAACCCAGTCCACTCTCCACCCTAAGATATGGTAAGTATAGGCATTTATCATACGCTACTCATTTATGAAATGCTGTCTATCTTTTATTTATGTAATACATTATGATTGTTAGTATACATATGATGTCTAACGTAACCACCTGCCTGCCTCTAACGTTACTGCGCTCGTGCAACAACATATTCATCAGACGCTGTAATGTATTTCAATGCACTTTGCAAGCGATGACTGCATCCGTTTTTTTATTGCGGTGTTATTGATGTCATAGTGCGGCAGGAAATGTGACATATGCGTTTCACTATGGTGTGATGAGCTGGACAGCAGCAGACAGATGATCTGTGCTCGCGAACGTTGCTATTAAAAAAAATTGTTCCTTCCTGTGCGATTCACGTGTTTGAGACAACATTTGTTTTGCATTAGCGAATTATTTTTTTGATGTAGATATCATTGACAAAAAAAATCAGGCCAGTCTGAATAATGAGTATAGGGAGATCTTAAAGGAATAATTTACTTAAATAAAATAAGAATTCTGTCATTATTAATTGACCCTCTTGTTATTCCAGATCCCTTTTTAACTGGAACACTAATAGAGATGTTAGAATGACATCCTCAGTCGCCATTCGCATTCATTGTATGGAAAAAGATGCCATGGAAGTGAACGGTGACTGGCGCTGTCAGTCTCTAACGTATTTTGTGTTGTGTTGTTCGACAGAATAGAGAATGTTACAAATGATGACAAGTTGAATATGTTGGAACTATTTCTTAAAATGTTAACTGCAATTTATGAGGTCCATTTAAGCAGCTCCTATGTGGGCTCTTTTGGCTGAGGAGCGCGTTTCATTTTTGAAGACAACACAAGGCATTGATACATTTATGTATGAACATGGAATTTATCTGCGATGCACTTCTATTGGCTTGCACAACGGTCAGATCTAGTAAAATAAGCTAGATTAGAAACATACACTGACTTCATTCATTGGTTTATGTTTTGCGCAAACACTTTTGATTCATTTCTTGTCAATGTAACAGGTTTGTTTGTTATCCGGGCTCTGGACTTCAATGTTTTGTGCATAAACCATACAGCTGGATGCCAACCGAGAAAATAAGCAAACCTTTGTTGCGTTTTAGTTCAAGAAAGCAAACATTGTTCACCGAGCATGGAAAGAATTTCCTGAGTGAGTTCAACAAAAGTCAATGCCGACACATTGAGTCCATGCAAACCCTTCTGGTTCAGCTTTTCCACAGCATGCTGCCAGAAGGTTGCATATTAAATATTTTTTTTCTGGGTGTTATTTAAGCCTGTGGGCTGTTTGGTGAGCATGATCTCAGTTCTGCGATGAGCTGTGAATAGTTAACTGCTGTGTGAGAGGTCTGTTTCCTCCCTTGGGTTGTGTCTTCAAGATCTTCCTGTCCATGGTGCAGCTCTAATCTTGTAATCTTGTTGTCTCACCTGTACGGGCAACCGTGCCGTGGGATTCAGTGTGCCCCTGTGAGGAAAATAACCCTGTTTTTTGCATATAATGCAGAAGGTGTCTTTATACTGTCATCTTTGCAACTTTGATACGACAGTCATGTTGAACTTTTTTAATGCTATAGAGGAGCTGATCAGCTGTCCAGTGATAAGTACAGGATCAAAACTCTTTACAATTATCCTAAAGAATTTACAGCACACATTTGGTTTAGTTCATAAGGAAGCCACCTTCACAGATGTGATCTTAAGTTCATATACATGCCATTCTTCCTGTCTTGGGTGTGAAGTTGTGGGTATAGTGGTGTTTGTGTTGTGCAGAGAGACAGTTACTGGAAATGGACTCCATAGAGCATTTTCATCTGTCTGGCGGTGTGATGGTTAAGGGCCTTGGGGACTCCCCGTTAACATGGTGTGAAAGTGGCAATACCACACTCATTATCATACGCTGGGTGTCCTGAGCATCAGCTCAGGACCTCTCAGCTGCTCCTGCCGCTTGGCGACTCCTAAATCAAGGCCAGATTCCAGGCAACGTTGTGCAGCGATTTCAGATCCAGGCCAGATTCCTGGCAGTGGTGTGCAATGTTTGAAGCCTTGCTGGATGGCAAATTGCCTGGAAGGCTTCCAGTAGAGGTGCAGGATCCTGTTTTCCCCCTATCAGCTGGAGAGTAGAAACAATCCTTTATGGGCAAAGCCACTGGGGAGCATTAAAGTACTGCACTTTTTTTTTTTAAAGTACTGACAGTGTTTATTAAATGAATTTTCTATTTTAAATATAAAGCCCTTTCTGCTTTAAATTATAAATAGGAGTGTTTCAGAGTGATTCAAATCAGCAACCATACTATTTTCTACCATTTATTAAAATCAAGATTAATTATTTATATAAATATAAAATGAATGTAATATTGCTGTTTATTATTAACTGTTGATTAAAATCTATTAACAATAATAATGCTGGTGAAAGTTGCACTCCAGAATACAAGAACTGTTGCTACAATCCATTACCTTAAAGGACATCAAGGACTTAAGGATAAGGGACAAGGATATGTTCATATTTGGGTTAAATTTCAAGGGAATTATGGACATCACTCTAATTGGAACAACATGCAATGTGATGTCTTGCACAACAACATAGTCATAATATGGCAGAAAGGGACTTTTGTAACTCTCAGAGTCATAGCTTGACCCTACCTGGATATGGACTCAATCTTTCTGCTAGCTGCCCGGATCCTTAACCCTCAGGCTAACAGGACCCATAGGGAGAAACAGAGAGAGAGAAATAAACTTATCCAAAAGCACAGGGAGATGGTTGAGAATGCATCCACTCTGGGAAAGGTAAAACCGACCATTGTGTTTGCAGACAGAGAGAGGTGTTGGCACAATTAGCAGAGATGCGATCTCACTCAGATGATCAAAGAGATATAAACGCAAACCCACAGATGGCTGTAAACCGAGATGACCACAGGAGAAGGTGAAGTGACGGGCCGCTTGATTTAGACCGACAGACCTTAATACTCTCCCTGTGTACCTGCAGATTCACCTGGGTACCACATTGTTTGACCTGACGGTTGCCCATTTGACCAATCTCAAATAATGGAAACGATCCCTGACCCTTGGCTTTGTAACTGTAGTGAGCTGCTGACATTAAGCTTCTCAGAAATCATCCCAATATCTAGCTGCAAGATACCCAATGCGGCCTGGGAGGTTGGTACAGTAACACTGGCCTCAAGGGTCAGGTGAGCTCTCTCGGGGTTCATTGTTAATCAGCCTGATCAGCCAGACTCATCGCTACTTGCTCACAGAGACCAGAATGCCTCCAAAGAGACCCATCGTCTACCCTGAGGAGGACTCTGTGTCCTTATGCATGGTCTACGATCTCCTCGACCAGCAGCAGTTCTTTTATAAAGAGCTGATTGAACTACAGGAGAGAAATTATAAGTCCTTCCTGCACATGCTGGTGGACTCCACCAACAGCCGTATTGACAGTGTGGTGAGAGATGTCCAGGATTTGAAGAATAGTCTGCAGCAGTGCAGGACTGAGCTTGGGGATGTCAGACGCCAAGGCGTGCAAAATGCCAAACGGGCTGAGTGCCTGGCAGAAGGTCTAGTGATGGTCCGAGGTGCTGTGGACGGCCTGACCTCATTGAAAAGCCCCACTGCTGAGGTCAAACCCAGGAAAGCACCGGTGAAAATGGACAGACAAGATGTAAAAAAGACTGATTGCTGGGACAACGAACCCAAGGCGAAGAGGCTGGTGGCTGATTTGACAGACATTCGTTTTGATGGCATAAAGGTTAAATTATCGCAAAAACTTTTTTTTCTTTCTTTTTTATTAGCTGTTTTCAACAAGTGACCTTTTAAGGAAATACTTATAAAGCTATCAGTTTTTGAATTCTAGGTCAAAGTTGTCTTGTCTTGTGGTCTTGGTTACTTGAGTTTCAAAAAGGAAGTTTTGAGTATCAGTATTAAGTGACAGGGCAAATAAAGATTGTTTTGGAAAAGCTTTATGAAGAGAATTTATGAACCTAATGAGCAATTATGATTGTTATGGTTAAGTTTTTTTCTATTCCTTTTTTACATTGTACACTCTGGTTCCAGCTTTTTTGATGCTTGTTTTTCTTCATGACAGGACATCTATGCCATTTAGGGTTTTCTCAGTTTGACGCTAATGTGGGCGCTTGGCACGACAAAATGATGACTTGTATGTGTTTATGACACTCATTTACTCATCAATTTTTTCTTCTTCTCCATTTACAGGCTGACCAACTCACCGAGGAGCAAATTGCTGGTAAGGCAGCATGTTTGTGGCGTAAACATACCCTGAATTAGCATCAGTACCAAGAATAATGGTCACATATTAGCTACTTGCAATCAATACTCCAGGGGAAGAACAGGTAAAAATCATGCTTCAAATATGTGAGGTTTAAACGCTGTTTTTCTCTGTTTCTTTACAGAGTTTAAGGAGGCTTTCTCCTTGTTTGATAAGGATGGTGATGGTACCATCACAACTAAAGAGCTGGGCACAGTGATGCGCTCGCTCGGACAGAACCCCACAGAAGCTGAACTGCAGGACATGATCAACGAGGTGGACGCTGATGGTGAGTTGAGTTCACGACAAACAGTAATGCTGTCTGTCAGAATGTGCTTCCGGTGCTATATTAAGATTGAGGTTATGTGTTTTTTAACACATAGTGTGGGCAATCAGCACACAAATACTAGAAAAGCTTTTCTGGCAATTTTTTTTTTTTAAATTAAAAAAAATAAATCACACCTAATGCTGGTTTGTAAGGCTGAACTTTAGGCTATCTTGCTCTGGTTCAGTTAGGCTCAAAAGTCGCCTCAACCCTATTGAGAACTGTTGTTTAAACGTTGATTAAACCGTTATCTTGTTTTGTAATTAGCTTGTGTGCAAGCAAGCAAGCTTTCAAATAGCACCAAATGTAATACGCCTGGGATGCCTCTCTTGTTACAGAGCTGATGTAATTAGTCTTTCAGTATGCTGTGGTGTCTTTAGAGAGTGTCCTTTACACTTCGTATTGTTAGATCATACAGGGCACTCTGAGTTTCTGAGATGTACTGATTATTTTCAGATGGGATTGTGCGGTATGGAGTTGTTTTTGTAGGTCAGACAGCAGTAAAGCCCGTTGAATAACAGCAGGTAATAAAGACCTCATGGAATCCTTTACATAATCCACTTTGGCAGTGGTGGCAGTGGAATGGAGAGTGTTTGTGAAGAGCTTCAGTGAGAAGAACATGCAGTGTGAAGAAAAACACATACATAAGCATGTGTCTACACCCACTTTGTCAGATTACACACGCAGTGTGAGCCCTATGGGAATGGCTGTAGTGATCATTTTCACACACACATGCACACAGGAGGATGTCATATTTGTCCCGTGTAATGGAAATATCCCACCTCAGCTTGGTTAAACCTCAAGGGAAGAAAACACAGGCATGAGCACACACACACACGCTTCAGCCTGAAATCCGCAGAACTGTCTCATCTTTCCTGTATTGTTTAGATTTTACATTTTAAAATAATTAAAGACAAATGGCTAAAATTTAAATTTCTGCAATAAGTTTAACTGAATAAGTTAAACATAACTTTTTAAACCTACAATAATTAAATGTTAAATGCTATAAGTGAATTTAGGCATCACCACATAATAATGTACAGTATTAAAAGATATTTAACTGTTTTATGTTACTCCTTTTGAAACACTAACTTTAAAAGAGTGTACGATGACAGCATAGGTACTCAAAGTAAAAATGGAGGGTATCAAACAAGCTGTTCATGCCTGTGTCTTTGTCAATATAGATTTGTATGCATCATTGAGACTCTGTCAACTAGGGCCGATTTAGTTCAGCTAGATGATACCCAAACAGACTTAATACGTGCTATTAGCTCTCATTACGCCTCATTATATCCTGTTGACTAGGCTGCTTTTCTCCTGCACTCTACTTCTTCTTGGATACTCTACCAGGTTTTCCAAACACAATAGACTAGATAAGATAATTTTCTGTTATTGTCAGGTAACGGAACCATTGACTTTCCTGAATTTCTGACAATGATGGCCCGGAAAATGAAGGACACAGACAGCGAGGAGGAGATCCGTGAAGCTTTCCGAGTGTTTGACAAGGTCAGTGGTGAAAAGAGGGGCATTGTGGGAAGTATTTTTGCTGCCATGGAAAGAGTGAGGAGGCAGGAAAAAACAAACCAACTCTTGGAAAACTAAATAACAAGCCCTTGTTCCACATAAAGCTGTCATTGGTTTCAAGCAGATGGCCCAGTCAGAGATTTTTCCATGTTTACAGAGACATTTGATTATCAATTGCCTCTTTTGCCTCCTTTTGTAAAATGTTACCAGTGCCTCTCCTTTTTAATCTCCATTATGCATTCACAACACGTCATTACAGTTTGCAAAATCACCCGCTTTGGATTTAGTGCTTTAATATTTGAACAGCCTGACTTATTGATCCTGTCTGTCTCTGTCAGGACGGGAACGGCTACATCAGTGCAGCAGAGCTTCGCCATGTCATGACAAACCTGGGTGAGAAGCTAACGGATGAAGAGGTGGATGAAATGATCAGAGAAGCTGACATCGACGGTGACGGTCAGGTCAATTACGAAGGTACGATGCAGCTGTGTGCCGAGATTACCTGGAAAGAGTTGTTTTTTTTTTTTTAATGCAGATTAAACATTACTTTTATAAATTGCCACTTCAATTATAATAATGTAGCTTGGATTTGGATCACGCAAGGTTATTTGTGTGTGTGTGTATATACAAAAAATGGGGATTAATTTAAAGGAACAGTCTGGAGTTTGGCAGTTTTTAGTTTGAAATGTTGTGATCTTACGAGTGTCACCTCTGATGTCCATCTCTGTTTCTGTCCACAGAATTTGTACAAATGATGACGGCAAAGTGAAGCTCTTCTGTTTTCTCCTGACCTCTTTAGAAGACAAAAAAAAAAAAATCAGTCAAATGTTTTACTTACCTCTTACGCAAAAATATTCATTTATTCATACTGTTTCTGTATAGAAAAAAAACCTGAATGTTAAAAAAAGGAAAATGTCCATATATAGAAAAAAATATATTTAAAAACACAAAAACAAAAAAAGACATAACCAAACATAAATGACCTGCATGTACTGGTTAGTGGTCCTGTTCCCAAAGAACTGCTTAGACATCTACAAAAAGATCAATCAATTAATCCTGATATCGAACCTTCAGAAACTAAAGTAAAAGCATCTGGTGAACTGCTTAACTGGTTCCATTTGCTAGTGGCGATGTTTGGGCTGGCCAATCGTCTTCTACTTCCTGTTTCTGTTTTACATGCATGCAGCTTGAGTCTGGAGCCGCTATTGGGGCGGAAAACCTCAGCGATGTCTGTCGGAGAGTTCTAGGGGGAGAATTTAAAGAGGGTTGAATATGGTTTGGGGGAGACGGGATCGGGTGGAGGGCGGTTTTTCTGAATCTGCATAGTGGACGAATGAATGGGACCTTTGCTTCAATAACTAAATAAAGAGATATTTTTAAGAAAAATGAGCAGTTAAGAGATTTTAAACTACGTTTGGCATGTCAGGATATTTGGAGTTTTGTTTCTTTGTGCATTGTGCCCGATAGTAGGGGCGTTTAGCGGGAGGGAGTGGCTTGGGAGTTTCAGGGCATGACCTTTCACCTTACGTGGAAGCGTTTTTTTTTTCGGGTAAGGGCAACGGTGACTGACAGTACCATAAAAATGTTTTTATCTTTAGTTCTTCTCTGGGCTCTGACCGTGAGCATGTCGACTTTTTTTTTTTTTTTTTTTTCTCTCTCTCTCTCTGGAGAGCGCGAAAGAGGGCTTTTGGCCACCAGGGGTTTGTTTCGACTGCCCACCTTCAGTTCTGTTTATGTTCATTCCAAGTTGTACATGCTCGTCTTTTGATTTTTTTTCCAATAAAAGAACATGAACTTGAAGCTCTCAATCTTGTTTGTCCTTTTTGTCGTCCTCCATAGAAAGGAACATTTAAGAATGCTTTTACAGCCAACCTACAGAAATCACCATGGCAACATCTCTCTTTTTCTGTACGTCTCGGTGTGTGTGTGTGTGTGTGTGTGTATATATGTGTCATGTTGCATGAGCACTGATCTACCCGAGCGCAGGCTTGAGCGCGTCTGTCTTTGGGGATTTTAGAGGTTGCCTGGCAACCTGGATCTGTGGTTCTGGTGGATGAGGGGAATGTCAAAACACCATGTGGGAGCTGCAGAAGAGACTCTGGAGAGATGAAGAGTGTGTGTGAGAGTGTGCGTGAACGTCTACAGCTGATTAGATCCACCTCCTGTATTCAGGCAGGGTTTATCCCTACAGCATGTCCCTTCATTACTGGAATTATTTGTTCGCATTCCTCCAATCCAAGCTTTGCCACATCTTTGGCATTGGATTTAACGTGAGAGTTTTGCACTCAATTTTCAGGCTCACTGTTAATTTACAGCTATTTAAAGCCTGAGCTCGGGGGGTGTGGAGATGATTGTGCGTCTACTATGTTCTCAGCAGTGAGAAACAGGATCCAGTGACAGGCGTGTGGGAGGAGAGAGAGAGTGCTAACGGCCCACATCTCTCTGCCCCTCTGACTGATGAGCTGCACGTGGCCAAGCGTGTGTGTGTGTGTGTGTATTAAATTTGTTACTTCATCCAAGAAGAATAAGCTGAGATTGGTTGAAGGCTTCTTGAAATCTAAAGAATATGCCCCTGGTAATTTTTTTTTGTGGTTTGGTTGCAGTTACTCGATGGTCACACACTCTTTTTTCTATATCTTTATGTGAAGAATCTTTGAGCAAGAGCATCCCACAAAAACGGTGCATGTTTTACACAGCGTAATGGCACCACACAAAAGGGGACTGTGTCTAAGGCCACACTGAAAATTTATTTAAAAACCTTTGAAAATAGATTTTTCAATGTAAAATATTTTAGATTTTTCACTTGAATCCCTTTAAGCATAGTGTACAATAGGTTACTAATCAAATGTTACTTTTTCAAATAAACCACTTAATTTTTTTACTAACAATATAATTATTTATTTGCATTAAATTAGTAATAATTAATTAATTAATTATTAATTAATTATTATTAATAATAATTACAAAAATAGTCACTTTGTAGGATTTTATTCTAAATTAATGTAATACTTTAGACTCTAGTCTAAATTAGTGGTCAATTTTTCTGTTTTTCAATATTTTGTAAACATTTGGAATTACGTAAGTTCTTAGTATACAAATATCCAGTGGGTTTTGGATATTATTATAATGCAATAATATTTATTAATATACTATTTTTTTGTTGTTGTGCTGATTATATTTTATCATTTGTAAGATTTATTTCTTTATTTAATTTTTACTTATTTTTTATTTTTTAATTGGCAGCTGATATTACTTCTGATTCATACATTACATAACAGGAGGTCAAACTGAGTGCATTGCATTGTGGGATACAGTATTATACAGTGAGCTAATAATGATGTACTAAGCCATCCAAGTATTCCATACATATAGAAAATCTGAATACTGAACACAGTATCCATGCATGGACATGCTCTGAAGTGCAATTTTGAACAAATTCACACACGCAAAAACTTTGTAAAGACCTTGTCAGTGGTGTTAACTGACGAGAGGTCATACTCCGTCACATCCCACTGATTCCTATCATCTAAATCTACAGTCAGTTGTCACAAAGCTCCAGTGGCCTGCAGTGTGACCTCAGCTGAGTATAGCATGGTGGACTGGGACATTTAAAATGGTTAGAGATCGCAATCAGAAGGCCAGACAAACTCTTCAGTGATGCTAAAATGACACACTGCAGCTTTAATTCGTGTTGCTTCAGGGGTCTTATTCTATTCCAAACACAAGCTTACTCATCCTTGGTCGAACAGATTCTGTCAAATGCTTTCTACCAGACTCCTCCCCCTCAGCAGTGCTCTCTATCTAGTGTGCTTCTTAAGTGCACACATGGAAGCACTCTAAAGGCCTGTCATTCACTCATTTCCTCTGTATTCATACTGTGCCAATCGGGTCACCTTATCCCGACGGCTCCCTCTCGACCCCTGAGCTTTCAAATCGCCCGGCAGGGGATTTTTAATTTATACCTGACCGAGGGTTAAGCAGTATTAAAAGCACATGCAATCAAACGCAAGCTCTGCAGCCCTCCAGCTGGGCAGAGGGATGGGCATGAGAGAAAACAGACTGTGTGTCTACAGAACAGCTCACATTGCAACAAGGCACGAAATGTATTAGGAGCTTTTGTCATCTGTTAACACCCTGACCTGCTCAGATGAAAAGACAAGGATTTCAAACTGGTACATGGAGAGACACAATAGGGGCCATGGAAAAAATATTACAGGAAAGGTATTTGCACACTTCTGTCATGCTAAAAATGTAAAATGTCATTTAATTACATTAATTACTTGCATCCTAAGAGTTTTTTTTTTACTGATTTATTTGGTTAAATTGTGTTCCTGACACCACTCTAAACAAATTTAGCTTTTTTATATATATTTTTTATTTTAAAGAAAACCTCTAGACCAAAAGTCAACCAGGCAGTTAAGATGAAAGTTGAAGGGATAAAAAAGGTACAATGGAAGTATTGGCAGATCTTTTATTCCATTCTGGGTTAGAAAGTAAGTAATGTGCATTTGTATAGCGCATTTATCGTGTATGGCAGGGGTACCCAATCCTGTTCCTGGAGATCTAGCTTCCTGCAGAAATCATCTTCAACCCTGATCAAAAACAACTAAATCAACTAAAGCTGCGGTCACACTGCACTTTTCTTCCCAAAGACTTCCATTCATACGCACGCGAATGCGTCAGACCGGAAACGCAAGCTCATGCGACAAGTTTCGCAGTTCGCTGCGTTGCAAAGTTCAAGCTTGGTGAACTCTGACCTGCGAAATCGCATCACTTGACTGTGTGAGACCAATCGAGGATCAAAACATGACCTCTCTGGACAGATATTTAAAACATGGACCAATCGCTCGCTTTTTTAAATGTCTAATCATCTTGTTTAATCCCGCCCCTTTTCGCAGCGCCGTACAACAGAATTTTGCAAGCTCAAACTCTAGTGTGACCGCACTTAAGTAGGATCTGAAGGAGCACATGGTAATTAAAGACAGGTGCGTTTGATCAAGGTTGCAGCTAAACTGTGCAGGAAGGTAGATCTCCAGGAACTGGATTGGGCACCCCTGGTGTATGGCCATACACCCAAAGCTCTTTACAATCATAAGGGGGGGGGGTCTCTCCACACCACAACCAGTGTGAAGCATCCACTTGGATGATGGGACGGCAGCCACAGGACCACACACCCACTGCATGTGGAGTGGAGAGATAGAGTGATAGAGCAAATTCAGTGGATGGGGATGATTGGGAGGTTATGATGGGTATGGGCTGATGGAGGAAATTTGACCAGGACACTGGGGTTACAACCCTGCTCTTTACGAGAAGTGCCATGGGATTTTTAATGACCACAGAGAGTGGTCATTTAACGTCTCACCTGAAAGATGGTGCTCACTGACATATAGTATCCACATCACTATACTGGGGCATCAGGACTCACACAGACCGCAGTTTGAGAAACCCCTGCTGGCCTCAATAACACCACTTCCAACAGAAACCTAGTTTGCCCATGTGGTCTGCTATCCAGGTACTAACCAGGCTCAGCCCTGCTTAGCTTCAGTGAGCAACCGGTCTTGGGCTGCAGAGTGATATATAGCTGTGAATCAGTAGGTTGTGTACACAAAATAGGGCACTGCTAAGGACAGTAAGGAGCTTGATTCACTATACATTGGGTAGTGAATACACTGACATGAGAATGCCATGACCTGACTAGCAAACAAGGAAGCTGATTGAGACACAACCAATGAGAAGTGTTCAACATGGATACTGCGTATACTTTTCAAAATGAACCAGGGTTAACTATTTCATGTGTGAAAAGCCCTAGAGTGAAACAGATTATTGGAAATGAAAATGTAGGGCATGGTCTTGATTCAATCCACCAGTTGTTGATTAGATGGAGGCAGATCTGAATGTGATTTTGCAGTCAGTTTAACATAGGAACAGGGTTGAAGTCTGTCGTACATTACCAGAGAAAAAATTATGAGGTAAAACTATTTATGTATGGATGAACTGTTCAATGTAATATTCACTAATTTCTCTATACGTTTACTATAATGTTCACTAAGATGCCTTCACAAAACAAAATTGCAAGTCATGCAAAAAGCTGGTTTTCACACTGCACACACTCACTTAAATATATCCCAAAATGTTATCATAAATTCAATGCAGTGTAAAATTCAAAGTACAGGCAAAACAATAAAAATAAAAAAATCAATACTAAAAAAATGCTTCATATTAAAACTGCAGTAAGACCATTTCAATGTGGTCATGTCATTGGCCCACGGACATTTCCTGCTTGTTATCAAACTATTTCAATTCAATCATAAGCTAATGTTAAAACAGCAATCATAACATTATTTATCAATATGTGGCTCTTTCTGGATTCTCAGAAGCTATAGAAAGTAAAAATGTAAAACAGGAAATGTGTTGGGACCATTGTTTTTGTTTACACCGCTCAAAATGGTCTATAGAAATATTTCATATGAAATAAAATCAAGAGCTATTTTATAATCATGACTTGAAAATATTTTATAATCATTTATCATTTTCGGTAGCAAAACATTAAACCTCTTTATAACATTTATTTTAAACCAAATGCTGTTAGCCAATAATCTTTTAACTCATTACTTTCTCACGCAATTAAATAATTTGAACTCAAATCAATATATTTCCTGTACATTATTTATTTAATTGTTAACAAGCATTAATTCACTCATAAATGATGCCTCAGGCTTTATTGTGGCCTGCTGGCTGTCACAAACCTTAGTAAAATGTGTCGCTAATATTTATTCTCAGTGAAGTTTTCATACTAACACGACCTTGAACCTAAAAAAATTAAATAAACAAAATATTATGAGTCTATTTAGTGTCTAGAGCAGCATGTTTTTTTTTGTCCGTCACGCATTGCAGGTTCTGCTCCACAGAGCATCACTGGAGATCAGTAAGTGTGAGTGTTTATGTGTCATGTGTGTTTATGAGTGTTTGGCACAAGTCCAGAGGGGGTCTGGGAAAGACTCAAACTACAGTAGCCAGACCCTGTATTTGTGTTTGTGAGGTGGGGAAGCCCATATGGCGGAAGAAACATGCACAGCGGGGGGAACAGGAGATATGAGTATACAACGAGTGGGCTGTTTGAGAATGCAGCCATCAGCATTTGAACTGTGCTGTTGTTCACTGTCAGTGTTTTGTGAGGGAGTCCCTGCCACACAGCGGAACAGTGAGGTCATCCTACAGAAGGGGCGGGGCGTATATTGATTGACAGGCTGCTCTGTGGGGTTAAATGATGCTGAAGTGAAACGCTGCATTAATATTTCACGCACACATACACACTGTAGGGCGGCAACACACCGGCCACTGAAAGAGTACAGGCTTGCATTACAGTAACACGAGAAACCCAACACATCCACGTAAATCAAGCAGCACAATGGGGAGTTTGCAGTTTACACTCTACACACACACACACACGTTGAGAGTAAAGGCCGTGTTGTTGACTGATATTGTAAAACCCGTCCACATTTAGAACAGGTCACACTGAACGCCATTGTTGGAGAGTAACACAGACGGGATGATACGTACGTTTGCTAAATCTGATCTTAACTCAACCTTTGAAGTATTAATTATAATATTAATAATGCAAAAAATAGCATTCTGACATCATTTTGCATGTACTCACCACTGCCGAGTGAAAAGGGAACGCGACTGTCGAGCAGAGCTCCAGTAATGAGAAAGCTAGCTCAAAACAACATAAATAACGCTAATAGTTCACGTTATTTTTATTTATTTATTTTTAATTTTTTTATTAAACAACAGCAAATATACAATTTAAACATGACATCCAAAAAAAAACCAAATGTAACTAATAACAAAAAATAAACAGAAAAATAAAATTACATAAATTAAGAGACAAATCACCATAGAGATCTTTACATTATTTTAACCTATTCAATTGACAACCCGTTTACTAGACAATTAACTTCAGCTCCTTAGCCACTGAAATTGTATTTTTACATTTTTCACTATTAATATATTGGAGCGATTCTACTAGTTCACGTTATTTGCGCACTCTAGAACTTTATCTGACGTCATTTAAGCCACACGTTTATGTAATTAACAACAAAACTGAAATTGTCGTTCCTGTCAGCATTACTCCCAAATCATTATTCTTTTTATTTCCCCATCACACGTTTTAGTAACCGTCCTAAATCAAACATATTTTAAAGCTTTAAACCTTAAATTAATTTTTTGAAAATTATTTAGAAATTTTATGTATTACATTTGAAACAGTATAGCTACTTGTATAGCTACTTCATAATATTTAATAATCACATATTGTTCTACTGTTGACTAAAATTGTGTAAAAAATAAAAATAAAATGGTGACCGTAAAAGTTACATATTTGATAGAAGTGACATTTTAACAAAATTGTTTTGAATTTAAAGAGAAAGAAATTAATTGATTTGGTTTTTAATTACAAAAATTAACATGATTAAAGTTTTTTCAAGTCGGAAAAACAATACTGTCCATATACAAATTTGAACATGATTCAATGTACATAGCCACAGCCTTTATAGTGAATGTGTTTTAGCCAATCAATCTTGGTTCTTCTTCATTTTTTGTTTAGCTAATTAGAATATTTTATCGATCTGCTGAAGAAAGGTTCAGGAAAAAGTCGAGAGCAAATCGAACTGATGTATTTCCTCAGTTGACCATTTCTCCCTGGAGCCTTTACTGTCCTTCTGGACTACAGCACAGTGTGTGTTTGATCAATCCTCTCCATTTTCAGCTCTTGCCAGGATGGATCCTCGCGTCAGCCTAAGTGCATTTCTTTGCTCGCTTGCTCACTTGGGCCTTCAGTCCTGCCACTTTATAAAGCTGCATAGAGACAATCACCACTGTTATGTGTGCTATAAATAAAGTTAATTAACTTGAATTGAATTTTCTTCTTCTTTTTTTTTCCAACAAAGTACAGCAAGTCCTTCCCGTAATCCCCTCTCTCTCTCTCTCACTGGGTGTTCCTGCTATGTCCGTCTCTTTTCCCAGTCTCCATCTGTTCCTTCTCCTCCCACGCTTCCAGGCCAGGAATGGATGGATGGACGGAAGGATGGATGAGGAGATTGTGAGGGTTTTGGTGTATGTTTGTATTTGTGTAGGAGGGACGTGCTGATAGGACAGTCATCTGCTGCTACAGACTGGACGACTCTGTATAGGAAAGTACACCATTTGTACCACCTTGTGTCAGCAGTCTCGAATAATTTCAAAGTGGAAGTGTTTTAGTTAGCAGTTACTAGTATTTCTTAGAGAAAATGTTAATGATTAAATATTTATATTACAGAAAGTGATTATTACAGAACTGCTACGTATGATTAGTTGTAAGAATGTACTTGGAATTCCATCTAATGTGATATTTGATAACTGAACATAATAACAAGTCAGATAATAATGGTAATAAATGATTATAAATGTGACTTTTTATTGATTGGTTGCTTAATAATATGGAATATGTATTATATCAAGACGGGCTTAAAATGTACCTAAAAACAATTAATATCTAATTATCTTAAAACAAAAACACACTTTTTATATAAAAACTGATTTAATAAAAAACATTATTTAGCTGTTGTTAAGGCATTTTTCGAATTGAACTGAAAAACACTATAATGCACAAACTATAACAAAAATAATACACAGTTTTTGAAATAAATATTTTCAGAATCCTTGATCAAAGGGAAACTCAAACTACATAAAGCTTTTGAATTGGGAGGAGATTGATCTTATTGTGCCTATCTTTGTTATTGCATTCAATGTTTTTGTGTTATGTTGGTTGTACTGTATGCTGTTTTATCTGTTGTTGTCTATTTTTGATCATTTATAACCCAAGGTATGTACAGCACAATGGTCAACAACTGTTGTTTCATTGCGCTTTATAAATAAAGTAAGTAAGTAAGAATATACACAGGATAGGCAGTTGAAGTCAAAATTATTAGCCCTCCTGTGAATTTTTTCCAATAATTATGACTTCAACTGTATCTAAAATTAATTAATTTAATGCACTTCTCTGCGATTTGGATATTGCATATATATATATATATATATATATATATATGTAGGGCGTCACGGTGGCGCAGTGGGTAGCACGTTCGCCTCACAGCAAGAAGGTCGCTGGTTCGAGCCTCGGCTGGGTCAGTTGGCATTTCTGTGTGGAGTTTGCATGTTCTCCCCGTGTTCGCGTGGGTTTCCTCCGGGTGCTCCGGTTTCCCCCACAAGTCCAAAAACATGTGGTATAGGTGAATTGGGTAGGCTAAATTGTCCGTAGTGTATGTGTGTAAATGAGTGTGTGTATGGATGTTTCCCAGTGATGGGTTGCAGCTGGAAGGGCATCCGCTGCGTAAAACATATGCTGGATAAGTTGGCGGTTCATTCCGCTGTGGCGACCCCAGATTAATAAAGGGACTAAGCCGAAAAGAAAATGAAGAAATGAATATATATATGTATATTTACATGCTAAAATTAAAAACAATTATTTTTTATGCCACCTTAAATCCCTTGAATATCTGTGAAATGATGTTTGAGACCTGACAAACAGAAAAACATTCGGTTAGGTCCAGCAGGAACGCTGATTCTGATCCAAATGGTAATACAAAACGGAGACCGCAGATCCCTCAAACCGAGTGAAGGGTCACGACCCCTGAGAATGCTCAGTGTGTGACACTGACACCAAAAACTGTCACGCTCCGAAACAATGCACAACATTTCCATGTCTCGCGCTCTGTAATCTACTGATGATAGATGACACATTGCCATCAACACTCTAAGTCTGTGTGACGGCCAGAGGAGTCACCTTTCACTGTTTCACCGGCTCGGAAACCTTCATTAAGTCCAGCTTTCCCAAAAGCCGCTGTAAACATTATATGCTAAGCTAACACTGTTGGGGCAAATGACAGTAAATGTCCTTGTGCAATGTCAACACCATTCATAATCGTCAGCGAACATGCGGACGGGCATGTGATGAGAGGACATATGGATCCATGGCCAATCACTAAAGCAGATTTTCTAGAGAAATAACGAATGTGTCAGAAACATCCCCAAAATGAGGGGTTGGTAATTGATGTTCTACAGTAAATACAATAAATAAAGCCATATGTGCTTGAGACAGCATGATGACAGAAGTTGGTCTTAATGTCTCTGTATAAGCTTTGACAGGATGCCGCAGATGAACTTTCCCATCGCTGTGTGAGAATGTGAGCTCACCCTACAAAAATCAAACTCCCTGGAGTCTCTTGTATTGATTGGGTGCTCTCTGATGTGAGAATTGAGCTGGGCTGCCAATCAATGACAGGATCACAGCAATAATACCAATGAAAAAACAAGCCACCACCCAGAGAGAACACACACACACACAGCGCGAGAGACCACAGCAGAGATTAAACCAAGAGCTTATTCCAAATCGCAGAAATTACATCTATTTATAATCACTAGATTTTCACAATTTCTGATTACTTTCGCTGAATGTTTGTATTACATTTTACCTTACATTAGGCACTGGCATTAGAGGGAATGTTTGAAAGGGCATTGCTAAGTTTTCAAGGCCGATTCCTTGACAGATGCCGACCAACGCAGACAACCTGAAAAGCAGCAAACATCTGAGTGCTGGCCAGCAGGAATGGACATTAACAGATGGCCACGGTGGCTTTTAGGATATTGTGGGCAGTTGCTAGAGAGTTGCTAAAGGCAGTGAAACACTCGACTTCAAAGAACTCGCAGTGACAAAAGCTGACTGTTGTTGGCTCTGTCTGCGCTATAATACTGCAGAAACTATTGCTGACAGCACCATGTGTGAGAGGAAATAACTGTCAGTAGAACGCATTTGTGCCCACCCTCTAGTTCAATGGCACTGATTCTGAAATAATATCCCCGCATAGAGATTTCTAACAAGTCATATAGGTTAAAGTATTATGCAGTGAACTAAACTAACCAATTGTTAGTTGAAGTTGAACTCAACTCAATTGAAGTTGAGTTGAAGTCGGTGAAAAACATGCAAAAAAAAAAAAGAAAAACTAAACAAGAATCCTTTCCTTGCCATTAATACCTGGATAATAGAGTGCGGTACCAGCATCTGTCATCTTTTTTTGGAATGACTTATTGTGAGAGGATATTGCTGGTGGCTAAATCTTCCCAAACTCATCCAAAATGCCAAATTGCAAGAAAAAGCTGAAAACCTATCACTGCTTAAATAATAATTAAAAATGCATTGCTTAATGTTAATTACAAGAATTTTGGATGCGTTGGTTAGGTACACAGTTTAGAGATGTTCAATAGCAATAGTGATGCTTGCTTTCCTAGATAGACGTAGGACTGCAAGATGTATTTTAGATGTATATATTTTCAGGAAAATATCAGACATCTTTCAGATGTAAACACAAACATCAAATAGACATCTCTGCGATGTACATGTGCTATCAGTGTTAGTAAGCTCTATTTGATTGGGGGCCTGACGTCAAATCAAATCTTCTTCAGTATTGTCTCAGACAGCAGCAGGTTCTTCAGTTCTGGTTGTTTTTTAGCCCGCTGTATGAAGAACTTTTGGGTATAATAGATTAGTTTACTTTATTTCTCTATTCTAACATACAGTTGAGGTCAAACAGTGGTTTGTTCTGTAGACAATAAATAAAAAATAATAATATTAATAATAATAATATTATTGTATAATATTGACTTTAAAATGGTTAAAAAATTTTTTAACTGCTTTTATTCTTGCTGAAATAAATCAAATAAAAATATATATTATAGGAGATACTGTGAAAAATTCCTTGCTCTGTTCAACATCATTTGGGAAATGTTTGAAAAAGAAAACAAAATTTGCAGGAGGGCGAATAATTTTGACTTCAACTGTAAATGAAGAGCGTCCTGCACTCACTAATGTATGGTATCTGAAAAACTATTTGGTTTAACTGTGCCACATGATAAAACGGTCATTAAAACCAGTTTAAATCTTTAAGCCATCTTTCAGACCTCACTGAGGCTTCACAACCAAAGATGATCAAAGGAAAGCCTTTAGAGATGCAGTGGTCAGGACTAGTGTGTAGTGTTTGCAGAAGCAGTCACTAAGGGCTCATTAGGGTTCAAGTTAGTTTGATCTCTTTTGACCCAGATCAAAGAGCAGCGTGTGGCCGTGCTGGCCAGTTTATGATGCTCAGCACTTTACAGGAGGAACAAGGTGAAGAAGAGCTCTCGAGAGGCGTAAACACTAAAACGCTCCTCTTAATAACGGCCAAACTCTTGCTGCAGCTCTTTGTACAACCCAGAATCCTCATGGGATTACGGCCTGTCCTGTAAAGCAGCAAGCACTCATTAGTTTAAGGCAGGCCTGTAAGTGCATTAAATAATTCACCTTGTACATTTCCCACCTCATATCCTTCTTTCTCCCTGACTCCCTTTTTTATTAGGCCACGTCATTCATTTGCTTTTCAGAGGCGGCTGCCCTCGTCCTTTCTCTTGGCATTATTATTTTTTTCTGCTTGTAAGCTTTTGGACCTTCATCAATCTTTGAGAGCTTTTTAAAGGTATTCAAGCATGGCACAAGTCAAGGAAACAGTGGGCTCATCTAACATACATGAGCTGAGGAGAGCAGGGCATGTAAGGAGACATGTGGGTAACAGGAAATGAAGTTAAATGTGCTCAAGCAGGGGCTAAAAAGTACTATTTTCTTAAATCAGTGCTTGGTTTCACACTTCATTGGACTTTAAAATGTTTTACAGTACAATACAATGGAACTATGCATTACATTCTACGAACTAGACTGTTGCTATGCAGTTTTTAGCCAAAGTGCTTTTTTGAGGCCATGCTAACGGCTGATATACTTCAGGCTAATTAGAAGAATGAAAACAAAATTCACTTGAGGTGTTTCAAACTGTTCGGAATCTCAATGAAAAATTTAAGAGAGGGTTCAAATGTGCTGCAAGTTAAAAAAACAAATGCAAATAGGAAACCACTAACAAGTTGAGAAAACATCTTAATCAGTTTGACAACATGCAAATGTATCAGGGAATCCAAGAAGTGACAAACCCAGTGTTAGTATAACAGGGCATTAAAATAACATTTCACTTAGGGCCCTATCATACACCCTGGGCAATAATGTTTGCCGCGACGTGTTGCTATTTTCAGACCAGCGCAACCCTAATTTTCCCGCTTTGCACTGCGTTGTTTAAATAGTAAATCCATTTGCGCCACTTTGTGAACTCATGGGTGTGTCGGTCTAGAAAAGAGCTTACACATTGCTTAATACACACAGGATGTACAGCAATACGCAAATATCTTTACAAATGAAAAATAATTAAAGCATTAAAATATTACAAAAATTATTATTTTCTACATAAATATAAAAACCACTGCCTCCATGCCTTCTTCATCTCTGGGGGCTTTTTTTCAGTTTTTCAGCTTTTTTTCAGTTTATTCATGACAATTTGCATTTGTATAATATTATTATTATTAGTAGTAGTATTTATTATATGCATATTTATATTTGTTTTATTAAAAACAAGCTTAGATTTGTCCACCTGTCAGGTTTTGGACCATATGGGGCATAAGAAGAGGACGTGTGTTTGGATATAACTCAGTTTTTTGACCACACTTCATTATTATTGTTCATTTATTCGTTTGCTGGAAATTAGAACTGAATTTAGAAATAGTTTTAAAACAAATCTTTGCTCTTAACAAACAAAATTAATTATGTAGGCTAATGGATGTCTTCAGCGGAGTGAGTTTCCACCGTTTCCTTATCCACGAAAGAGAGAGAGAGAAAGTAAAGAGCCCGAAAGGAGGAGGTTCGTTCTTTATCCTCGCGCTGCAGATGGATTGGTTTAATGCACCTTATGCTCAAAACACACCCATAACTCATTAAGAGAATAAGCACAACCCTGTTAGACCATGCGCCGCAGTCCAAACCTTATTTTTCCGTCCTTAAAATAGCAAAAAAGGAATTCGTTCACGCCCTTAATGCTTTTGCCCCTGCGCTTTAGACTTTGAGCCTAGATCATTAAAATAGAGCCCTTAATGTTAATGGTGCAATTTGTCAGATTATCAGAGCTAAAAATATTCGAACAAGGAACCGTATGACCAAAATGTTAAAATAAACAAAAAACTCACCTCTCAGATCTCCGACAACTGAGGGTATCTGCAGGTTTCTGAGAGTTATATTTAAGAGCAATTTTATAGTATAGAGCAGTGTTTCTCAACCACGTTCCTGGAGGACCACCAACACTGCATGATTTGGATGTCTCCTTTGTCTGTCACACCCATTACAGGTCTTTCAGTCTCTGCTAATGAGCTGATGATCTGAATCAGGTGCGTTTGGTTAAGGAGACATAGAAAATGTGCAGAGCTGGTGGTCCTCCAGGAACGTGGTTGAGAAACACTGGTATAGAGTATATAGTATAGAAAAAAGCACGCAAAACAACTAATTACCATCTGTAACACTGTTAATTATATATATATAAAGTGTTTATTTATTTATCATTCATTATTTCATTCATTCATTCATTCATTTTCTTTTCACCTTAGTCCCTTTATTAATCTGGGGTCGCCACAGCGGAATGAACCGCCAACTTATCCAGCATATGTTTTACGCAAGAGATGCCCTTCCAGCTGCAACCCATCACTGGGAAACACCCATACTCATTCACACACATACACTACGGACAATTTTAGCTTACCCAATTCACCTATACCGCATGTCTTTGGACTGTGGGGGAAACCGGAGCACCCGGAGGAAACCCACGCGAACACGGGGAGAACATGCAAACTCCACACAGAAATGCCAACTGACCCAGCCGAGGTTTGAACCAGCGACCTTCTTGCTGTAAGACGATCATGCTACTTACTGCGCCACCGTGACACCCGTTTATTTAACATATTTATTATTAATAATAATAAAATAATAATAATAATAATCCAATTTTTTTTTACATCAGTTCCTCTAACAAATGCATTAACAACACTAACAAAACATATTTTCCAATGTCAACAACTTATGCCTATTATTAAATTAAATATACTCTATTTTTTATATGTATAGCTTTTATTATTGTTTTATAGATGCTTCTTTTCTGATTTTGTTTGAACTTGTTCTGGTTAAGCATTTGCTAACAACTCTGATGTGACTGACGATTTCTCTCTTTTTAAACAAAATAAGACTGATGTCTAGCAGATTTTTTAAATCATGCAGCAAACATTTTAAAAATAGCTTGAAAGAAAAAAAAAAAAAGATTTAATGTGGCTTAAATTACATTTTAAGGCGTTTAAAGATATAGCACATATACACGTACATTTTTGACATATCTTCCTAAAACATGTTTTTAAAAATGCAGCCTCTGAATTGATAAGCTATTGTGTGTACAGTATTAAACACACACAAACACACACAGAAAAAAGGGAAACCACTCAACTCAATATTAGCAGATAGTCTTAAATACCTGAACACAAACACAGATGTTTCACAATCGATAATTTATTGACATCATAAAACAGCTTTTCCAGTTGTGTGTTTGGCTCTGTGATTGCCACTGCTAAGACTTCAAGTGCACACATACAGTATTCCTCAATCTCTCTCTCTCTTTCTTACATGGCTGAAATCACTTTGACCGTTATAAAGACCGTTTTGCGTATCTGACAGGTTTATCATGTCCATCTGTAACAGTCCAACCACAACTTCTCAGGTCCACACATACGTGGAACACATATACGTCTTCACCCGTCTAATGCACGGCCACCGCGACAGATAAATAAACATCTAAAATAACACGTCTCTGATAAATCAACAATATAAATCTTGACCTCTGAATCGCGACAAACGTGAAAAAATAAACAGAGGAACAAACTGAAATGTCCAAAACTAGATTTATTGTCTCTTTCAACGAGAACCGAGATAAAGTATTTGCTTTGTAGAATAGTTGTTCTTTTGGCATCCGTTCCATCTGCTCTAGGCGACTCTTTTTTTTTTTTTTTTACATACAGTATATAAACAATAGAATGTTTGATCAGAACGGGACGTAATGTTTTTCTAGGAGTCACAACACGAGTGACACACCTGCCCTCAGGATCAACAGCATAATACACAACCTTTATAACGTCTCTGTGTGTATGTGTGTGTAACAGGGAGCCACTGTAAGCAAACAGGCGCGCACGCCACACGGGAAGGGATATGCTGGAAATCGGCACATTTAAAGGATGCACACACACACTCTGACCGTCTGCACAAACGCACACACATACCACACGTATGCAAACTTCTGACCATCTCCGCGTCAGTGTTATTACTGGCTTGTATGACACACAGCTACTAGAATTTCACGATTGTATGTTTCAGACCCCCAAAAAAAAGAAAAAAAAAAGGAAGCACTGTGGTTTCATGAATGTGCTGCGTCAATGGTCAATTGGTTTCTGGCTTGAAACTGACCAATGAGAGAGCTAGAGGAAATTTTTGCAGAGAAAGGAGGAAGGAAAAATCCGTGAAAGGCATTCCTGGGTAGAGGAAAAGTTTTGAGGATTGGGTGTCTGTGTGTCTTTAAGGGGGCTGTGGTTCATGCATGACTGTGGGACAGAGGTTTTACTGTCTCAGAGGGTGCGGGGAATGATGGTGAAGGGTAAGATAGGACAGCTGGCCTCCAGCTCCAGGGCAGTGAGGAAGCATTCGGTGGCGGCGGCGTCGTTGCCCTGCGCTTGCAGCACTTCACCCAGACTGTTCCACACGTCATGAGCCGTGCTGTTCACCTGCACCGCATCCCGCAGGATCTTCTCTGCTAGACTGTACCTCTGCAGCTGATGCAAGATCAGACCCTGAAAACAGACAGACAGACAGAGAGACCAATCAAAAGAGGAAGATTATGGAAAAAATGTTAGATGCCAGGAAATGTAAGATAAAGATCTGGATGATTTTTTTAATCCTACTATTGATCTACTAATTTACTAAACTGAAACCCTCTTGAATTATTAGCCCCCCTGTATATTTTTCAACACATTTCTAAACATAATAGTTTTAATAACTAATTTCTAATAACTGATTTCTTTTATCTTTTCCATGATGACAGTACATAACATTAGATATTTTTCAAGTAATCAGCTTAAAGTGCAGTTTAAAGGCTTAATTGGGTTAATTAGGTCAATTAGGCAAGTCCTTGCATAACAGTGGTTTGTTTTGTAGACAGTCCAAAACAAAAACAGCTAATAAAAGAGGGTTAATAATATGGACCTTAAAATGGTTTTTAAAACAAATTAAAAATTAAAAGTTTTCATTCTAGCCAAAATAAAACAAATAAGACTTTCTCTAGAAGCAATAATATTATCGGAAATACTGTAATAAATTCCTTTCTCTGTTAAACATCATTTGAGAAATATTTGAAAAAGAATTTTTTTTTTTAGGACTAATTATTTTGACTTCAACTGTTAATTTTGACTTTAATTGACTTTCTCACTGTTTCATCACTGTAAATACTGGTTGTTTGTCATGCATCAATTGATTCGGCAGATGAAATGTGCTGCTTACCTATTTATATACAACGTTTTGTGTTGTGTTTAGATGGAAAGTGCCACAAAATCAAGAGCTGAAGTCAATTGAAGGGATAATGTTGTGTGTTGCGCTGTTATAGCAGCGTGTGAAACACACGCACGCACACACGCACGCACGCACGCACGCACAGACACACGCACGCACGCACGCACGCACAAAAAAGGTCAGACAGAGATCTGACAGAGACTTCCTCCTGCTGCTGTCTACTACAGCACAGATCCTTTATGAGACATGACATTTCTGCTTACTATTAAGACACGCAGGCGGAAACAGCAACACACACACACACACACATTCTGGACTCAGAGTCTGCTAAATACCGACACGGGACGAGATCTTGTCTCTCTCCTTTAATTTAGCATGACACGCACACGCATACATACACACACACACACACACACACACAAACAAACACACATAGACCAAACGTTTGAAAATGACCGTTTCTTTCATATACAAACTATATTGCTTCATATCAGAACTCAATGTATCATCAGGAGTCACCGGTACTCATCTAGTTTGCCTCTATACAGTTGAAGACAAAATGATTAGCCCTGCTGTGAAATTTTTATTCCTTTACCCAATCTAAAGTCTGAAAATCATATAAAATATTTAAAAAGTGCTGTTTAATGGAGAGAAGATTTTTTCAGCACATTTAAATTTCTAATAACTCATTTATGTAGTCTTTGCCATGATGACACTACATAATATTTGACTAGTTATTTTGCAAGATTTTCAGCTAAAAACCTCTGTAATGTTCTACTGGTGAGTAAATTAACAGCATATATTGATTTTGAGTGAACTGTCCCTTTAAAGGTCCTGTGAAGTGCTTTGAAGCATGCATTTTTTTTATTTGATGTTTGATGTAATCTCAACTGAAACACGAAGATAGGGCGGGACATAAAGCCCCTCCCCTTTAAAAAAAACAGCCAATAGCATTTCGTTTTTATCACAACTCTGCCAGTGACAGTGGTTGAGCTCAAGCGCATCAAATGAAAAGCGAATGTGACGCGTCTTGAAGGGGGCAGGGTATATCAGACACTAGAGAGCATTTGATTGGTCAAGATTTGATGAGAAACTGTAGGAAGTGACAAACTGCAAGCTTTGGATGTTTATATCAGGTTTATATCTTCAAAATTTTGTAGCACACTAGCTTATAGATATCCTTAAGACTAACATACTGATATTAATATCTAAAAAACATTTATTTTAATTTCACTGGACCTTTAATGTAAATGTAAAGTGACTCTCACCAGTCTCTGCATGGTCTTGACGTGGGTGGGACTGATGGACAGCGCCTCCTCGTACCAGCGCTTGGCCTCGTCCACGTTCCCCCGCAGCTCTGCCACCTGACCCTTCATGAACAGCACATTATGGGACATGGCGAACAGGTTGGCTGCTTCCTGCGTACACGCTGTTGCCTCCGCCGCCTTTCCCATTCCAATATACACCTCCGCTACAATCAAAGATGAAGAGAAGCCTTGTTACTGTCAATGATCTATGATTTGTGCGTGTGAGTCTCAGCTACAGCCTTAACCGTTTCCTAAAACGCGATGGGGTGATGGGAGATTAAAGTTGGAAGGGTGTCCTCTGTTTTCAGCCAACAAACTCCAGGGAAAGTGACTAGTAAGCAGGCTTTGCTCTTGACACCTTTCTCAACTTGCCACGTCCTGCTAAGGTTCCCTTACTTGGCTCGGCAACAGTCAAGCTGGTTAAAGAATAATTAGGCTTAGTAACAGAGTTGATTGCCTTATTTGCAGACAACAAATAAAAGGACTGTCGTTTGGCTGATTCTCAATTTTGGTTATGCCAAATTTCCCTTTGCCAAATTTTAAAGTATTAGTAATTTTTTTATAATAGCTTTCTCATTTTTTGAATGCTTGTAATATTTCTATTTAGTTAAAATTTTTGTGAGTAGATTTTTAGTTTTATTATTAGATTTTTAGAACTTTACTATATCAATTGAAGGTCACACTTTATTTTGATGGTCCGTTTGTTGAATTTAAGTTACATTGCATCTACATGCCAACTAACACTCATTAGATTATAAGTAGACTGTTAGGTCGGGGTTAGGGTTAGTGTAAGTTGACATGTACTTGCAAATTTTCTTACAGTCAGTTAAATGTCTGTTGAAGTTGCAGTATCAACAGATATTAAGCAGACAGTCTACTAATACTCAAATGGACCATCAAAATAAAGTGTTACCTAATTTAATTCAAAATTTTTATTTATTCATATGATATTTGTATTTATTTCAGTTAATTACAATATTTTTTAAAAATAATTTAAAGGTTTACATCACAGCAATGTTTCGTATTAAAAACTAATTTTAGATTTGAAAGAAAGAAATGTATATTTTGCAAAGATGACTTTTGTTGGTGCTGGATTCATTTGACTGGTAATTGCCATAAAGTGTTCTGTTACCTGAATTTACTGTTTAAAATGTAGAAATTTGACATAAATGATGCATGAATTGAGGAAGGTTAGAATAAAGGTATAAAATTACTTCTGGATGTCTATTTAAATGTTTTCTTCAACCCAAAATGAAAACTGTGGTTGGAAAATGGGGTTGTTTCATCTTCAGAACACAAACCAAAACACAATTGAACATACTGACAAACTAAAGATAATATTAAATCTGTTCATATTTTAAAGCATTTGTGTTTCTTGAGAAGACTCATGTTTTTACATGCATTTTTTTATTTGGTAACTTGGTTTTAATCTCTTTGTTACCGTTTAAAATGCCAGAGATCTGGGAGAACAGATTTTCAGTGGAGTGACAGAAATCTAAGAGATTTGATTAAAATAATCTTCATTTGTGTCACGAACATAAACAAATTTCATGTTTGTAATGACATTAGGTTGAGTAAGTGATAAGAAAATGTTCATTCTAGGGTGAACAAATAATAATGATAATTTATTTTTTATTCCACTAATATCCAACTTTAATTTCCATCATTTTTTGAATCAGCATTTGCATGGCATTGGAATCAAACCCATGACCTTGAGTTATTTTTATCTGAGGATGCAGAATGTTCCTAAACTTTACAGCATTTAAATCAGCCAAATTCACAAACAAGCACAATGGTTTTTCTATTGTTCAGTGCGGATTGTATGCAGAGAGCAAAAGTATCCAGATGGGTAATTCAATCCTGCTGGATGTGGTTTTCCTAATGCATTTGCTTGGACAAGGGCAGCTATTAATAACAACCTGTGTTCACAAAGCAGTGAAGAATAAGCTGACTACATTTAAACATGATTTTTTTTTCTTAAAGTCTGTTAAAGTGGTTATTTTATAGCAAGATTACAGAATGCCATCATTTATTAAACATGTGCCTTTAACAGTGTAAAAATATCATATGGTTGTGATTTATGTTAATAGAATGCAAATTAGGCTTATTGATGTAGATTATACAGTACCTGCATGCAGCCAGATCTGGGCGAGGGTCATCCAGGGGTGGAGGGGTCCCTGTTTTGGGGCGCTGCTCTGGAGGGAGGAGGCCACTTCAGACAGTGCCTGTTCCACTCGGGATGCTGCTATAGAGGTGGCATGAACAGAACCTGCAGTGCAAACACAGACAGTTGGCAACCACACAGACAGGAACTTCACTGCATACTTGGCACAGCCGATCTATGGCATATATCCATAACACACCAGCCTTTATGGGTCAGAGTGAAAACACCGATCTGGTATTTTGTTTCTATTTAAATCTATTCTAAATCAAATTGCAGATAGTTCATTGCGGATGAACTCTATTCTCAGCAGTGTCTTTAGTGTTTAGTAACTAAAACATTCAATACTGAAATAAAATATTAGATGAAAAACCTTAAAAAAAACAAAAAAGCTAAAATGCAAAATGTACTAAAACTTAAAATAAAGCAAAAATAAAAAAATCCAATAATAAATACTACAGGTACATAAAAACAATTCTACAAATAAAATTAAAAGTAAAAATAGATCTTACACTGGTATACACTGTAAAAAACAAATCTGTTAATTAACAGTTTTCTGTATTTTGTGATTCATGTTTTTATTTTTTATTTTTTTTCCTAGTTTATTTATGCTTTTGAATTGTATTATGGGACCTTGATCTTTCTTGCAACAACTTTTAACCGATATATTGTCTGAGTTGATGTTTTAGGGTACAAAATAACATTTTCTGTTATTTTTGCAGGTTTATTTCTCTATATATTATTTTTTGTACATTTGATTATTTCAAATTGTCAATAAAAGTCACTTTTAAACCATAAAGTTAAATTTTCAACATCAAAAGCCGACAGAGCAGAAATCAAGTTCCCATAATGCAATTCAAAAGCATAAATAAACTAGGAAAAAAAATAAAAAATAAAAACATGAATCACAAAATACAGAAAACTGTTAATTAACAGATTTGTTTTTTACAGTGTACATATTAAAAGTATAGTTCACCCAAAAATAAAAAAAAACTTACTTGTTTACTTATGAGTTGCATTCTTCTGCTGAACACAAAGGAAGATATTTTGAAGAATGTTGGGAAACGTGTTACCATTGATATCCATAGTAGGAATAACAAATACTACAGAAAGTCAATGGTAATAGGTTTCCAGCTTTCTTCAAAATATCTTCTTTTGTGTTTAACAGAAAAAAATGAAACTCAAACAAGTTTGTGACAAGTGAAGGTTGAGTAAATGATCTCAGGATTTCCATTTTTGGGTGAACTATCCCTTTAAGAGGATCTGTATCAGTAGTATTACGCATTATCTCAGTAGTATTATCTCAGTTTACATCTGGTATTAAGATGTGTTACTGCCAATCCAATCACAAGCGGATGACAATAAATACAAGTGCAAATGGGGCCTAAAAGGTTTTGAGCATGTCCACTTTTGATCTCTTCCAGAAGTAGTCGAAAACACATTTGATTGTATTGCTTTTATACTGAAAACACGACTGAATGTACTTGAAAAGCCCACGCACGCACACACAAAACGTCCTTCTCCACCTACTGACCTAAGAACACAAGTGGTCACAAGAGGTGCATTTAAATGCATGTTACTACCAGGTGGACATGATAATGTGTGTCAGCTAGGCAATTGTGGTCAGATTGCTGAAAACAGATGTTAATACCAGGTGGATTCAGAGTAGGAAACCCAAGGGTAAAGAAACAGCATAACGATGATCAGGATATCCAACACCGTGGCATCCCAAAAAGAGGATACCACTTAAACACACACACAAACGACATAAGATTATCAACAGTAAATCGTGAAGCTTTGCACATTTGCTGCTAAATATCACAAATAAATGTAGCATTTTTAAAGATCTGGCTGCAACATACAAATTAGACACTTGAGCAACAAAGCAAAAGAAATGAGGCTGTTTTTTCCCTATGTGCTCAGCTTGAATAGTGAAATTTCAATCATCAATTACAATGTTTTTCAATTTGGGAATGTGACTAATGATGCAAATAAAGGATCAGACTCAAAAGAAAGTCATTTACAAACCAAATATGACCTTTTTTTAATGAATAGCAACTGTTTCTCAAATGTGGGCATTTTCATGCATCAGAAGGCTTCAAATATAGTCTGTAAGTCATACTGAGCACTTCTATAGATTTACTGTATCATTTACCGCTATAGTCTCCATTCATTGTAATTGCATGCATGATATGACTCATAAAAACTTTGAAATGTGCTAATTCGACGCTTCAAAACATTTCTTATTATTATCAATGTTGAAAACAGTTGTGCTGCTTAATACTTTTTAAGAAATGGTGATACTTTTTAATAGAATGTTATAGAATGTTCAAAAGAAATTTACTGTATACATTTTCTAAACAATGTAATAAATTTTAATGCATCATGCTGAATAAAAGTACTAATTTTTTTCTCAACCAGAACTTTTGAATGGTAGTTTAAATCATCTGGGTTTGTAAATGACCGAACCTTCATTTCCTTTTACAGTTTCACTTAGGATTTGGCCTCAGCCTCTTTTCAATTTGCAAGATTCAGGAGATGAACTGCTGAAAGCGAGCCGAAGACAACCACATCAGCTTCCTGAACCCAAAATGAAATTGGCCCCTGCAGTTCAGCGTTCATAGAGTCCCTATTTGTCTGGATGTGCGGCTGCCCAGCAGAGCTTGTGGTCGAGGCATCAGCATGGTCATTAAAGTCTCCGTCGGGGTTCAGAGGAACATATTAGGATCCTCAAGAGTCTCCGTGAGTCATAGGCTGGACTTTATCGAGCGGACCAGCGGGACATAAAACACATTGGGCCTGAAATTGATCCCTGTACATCTCAGTTTCTTTCTCTTTAGAAATGAGCCTGTTGAGTCAAATCCATAGCTGCTGCTCCTATCTTTAGTGTTTCTATGGCGACAGTGGACAAAGCCATGGATCACTGGACCAAACACTGGGAATCTGACCCCATCTGTACAGAGTTTAAAAGGCTTCCAGGGGATCTCTTCATGAATGTCCTATATGACTGCCGTAAAAAAAACAACTCATGGAGGCCACAAGAATAAGTGAACAAGGTTAAATCATAAAGCAGACATTTAGTACATGAAGAAAGACATTTTAGTTTCTAGCAAAGTACAAATAATCTCTATTTAAAGGATCACACAAAAATTTAAATTTGATTATGTTTCTTTGAATTGTTCCCAACCTTTATGACTTCCCTGACACCGCATACCTTTATGTGTCTTAACATAACTTTTTTAAGATTTGGGGTCAGTAAAATTTTTTTGAAATAAATTTACACTTTTATTCAACAAGGACACAACTTGATTTATTTTTTCAAATAAATGCTAATCTTTTTAAGTTGGCGTTAAACAACGAATCTTAAAAATTATAGTTTCCACAAAAGTTTAAGCACATCTTGCTTTCAAAACTGATGTCACCGAAATATATTACATTTTATAACAGATTAAATGGAAAAAGTTACTTTAAAAATGTAAAAATACTTGACATTTTACTGTATTTTTGATCAAATATATGCAGCCTTGGTGAGCATAAGCATACTTCTTTCAAAAACATTTAAAAAAAAATCTTACAGACCCCAAACTTTTCAATAGTATGTAAATATGTCTATATGCACATGATCAAATGAAATTTTAAACTAATGATAGAGGGATCACAATTTTCAGCAAAAAATATGTTAAACTTGAGCATATAATTTCTGAAGACTTATAGTACAAATATAAATATATAGTACAATAATATAGTACAATATTATTTTGATATTTTGGCAAGAATTTATACACACAAAGAAAAGTCATACAGGTTGGAACAATGGTTTCTGTGTGAAATATCCATGTAAGTCTCTATTTAAAGCTGCAGTATGTAACCTTACTGTTAAAAAATGAAATAAATGTATTAGCACATCATGAATTATTCTTTCAAATGGTGTCGTTCCCAGCTGTGGAGCAGACCAGTACCTGCATGACTCCTCATATATCCAAAAACAGAGAGTAGCAGCTCTGGCTAAAATGTTTTGCAGCTGTATTAACTGGTAAAGCACTAAACGTCACATGCTGCAGCTTTAAATAACTCTTACTTTACTTAAGTAGTTGAAGTTAACAGGCCATTGCGGTCAAAGAGCTGTCATCACTCTATAAGGTTAAGGTTGAGAAGTACTTTCTAAGTCAACAGCTTCATATCTCTTTAAAGCACATGCGTGTGCACACGCAAACAGACCCCCATGATGCATCAGACCAGCCTGCAGAAAGAGCATGAGCATGGATCCCTATGCTAAAAGTGAGAAAGCATCATCACACGCACATAAAAAGCAGATATGCTTCTAAAGAGACAGTACTTTCTTCACCAGCATCAACTGGAATATCCCACTTTTAATGGATTTAGCTATGGAATTATTTAATTTCTGAATTTCAAATATTATTTGTCTGCTCCCGTAATTTTTTAAAGCCTACATGAACCGGAAGTTGTTGCAGACGTTTATTTCACTATGCCGATTTCCAGCTGAAAATAAATATTGAGCTGGGAGGTGGGGTTTTATTATTGAGCTCCTCACATCTTTTGTTAGGGGGTTGGGGGGCGTGGCTAAGCATATTTCAATCCCAATCCGCAAACTGACATCATTGGAGAAGAACTGCCATTCCAGAGCAGAACAAATGGTCAAATAATGAAAAAAAAAAAAAAAAATTGTTTACAAAATTAAACAGATTAATTGTTCATCTTAAAACTAACACTGTGCTGTGCACTTGCAAAATAATCATTGTAAATTTAATTTTAATTTTCAGTCATGGTCTGTCAGTCAATGTCAAGTCTTAAAATTCTAAATATTTTTTTCTTACTTCTAAGAGCTCTACAACTTTTAAATAAATAAATAAAAAAGTAAAGACTAATTTGATTAAAATGTATCAATGTCACATGACCAGATAAGTTTACATACCTCTTCTAGAGGTTTTTTTCTCAATTCAAAACAATTGAATTACTTCTGACTGTGCTGTTTTGCAACATTTAGAAGTGTGACCAAGTACCTAATTTAACCAACATAACATAAAAGCTCTAAGGAGTAAAACACATGTACTAAAACTGCAAGAAAACATTAATGAGCATCACTCAGACAGATCATGACACTGCTGCTCACGTCCTCTTAAACGTTTCATCGCTCTGTTAACAGAGACATGAGAAACAGCTGCTAAATGTGAGACACTGAAGGAAATTAGAGCTTGTGATCTACGGTCCAGAGATCTGGGTGTCATTCCATCAGATAGCGCACACACACTTTATATCAGGTGTCCCTAATGACAAATAATAACTTTCAAAATAATTACAGGATCAGTAAAAGTCCTCTTCTGGTCAACTTCACTCAGGTTTCAAATAAAATGAAACAATAATCTTCAACTGGGATTAAACTGTCGACTGTCAAATGGAATTAAAAGAGCTTAAGTTTAATTTTGGATTAATGGTTAAAAAATTAGAGCACATTTTAGACAAGGTCACTGCTCTCCCGAGGCACCAACTGTATTCAGATTCCTTTTTTAATCTCAAAACCAATTTTTATATTAAAAAGAATTAGAAAACAAATAGAGTCAATGTCAGTCAGCATTTCATATGAAAATGAGAAGTACTGTTTATTGTTCGGAAGCTTTGGGGTAAATATTACTTTTTAAAATATATTAAAAAAAGAAAAAAAATAATTTATTCTTTTTTACTGACTAAATTTAAACTAAATTCAGTCTTGGTGAGCATAAGATATTTCTTTTAAAAACATTTTCAAAGAAAAATTTTCAAAGACTTTTCTATGAAAAAAAAAAAAAAAAAACAGTATTTTACAGTATTATTTTTTTGCTGTTTTAATTACTAACTCCATTTATGAACAGTGATCCTTGCCATACTGTTAACAATAATATCAAGTGTAGTAATTGTAACCAATTATATCATTACAACTAATGAGCCAGAATCTTGCTTGTGTACCCATTTGGCTCAAGCAGCCATATGTGTCAAACCTCGCTTGAAAGGCCTGGAGGAACAATACTGTCTCTTTAATTATTAAGAACTGAGGCCAAACGAGTGCATTTATGTCTCTCTCCAGCACAAAGAGGCCTGAGACACAAAACGCCAGGAGAAGACACACAACAAGAGGGCAAAACAAAAGGTAAGAGGCAACGCGTCTGTAGAACACAATATGGCGGAGTGTGTTGGAGTGTCTTCACAGACAGGTGGAGGGTGCACTCGGCCAAAGGGGAGAAGGCCAGTGAGGCAATGAAGCAGGTGTGTGTGTGTGTGTGTGTAACAGAGCTGTAACAGCAAGAGTTACTTACAAACCCCAATAAAGGAGTCAAAACCATGAAAGAAAGCATCTGGAAGGTTGCCTTGGAAATCAAAAAGAACAACAAAAAAGGGGGCAATTACTCATAAAAGATTCAAATAAAAAAACAACAACATCAAACAACAAAAAGTTCACAGAAACACAGAGAAATCTAAAAGAAAAGAATAATAAAAAAAGGTGCCTTCTTATCTGACTTTTACCACAAACCAGTGTCAAGAGTTCTGATTATACTATAGGTTATGGACTGGTGACCTGTATTTGTAATTAGTAAGTTCTCCAGAAAGAGACAGGCAGGTGCACGCGTTTCATGACTGTAAATACAGTGGTTTGGATGCACAAACATGGAGAAAAGTCACAGCAGAGAGCCTGAATCACATGCACAGCATTACAAAAGGCAGACAAGACAGACAGTGTAATTAAGACCCTGTTTACACCTGGTGTTAATAACAGTTTTGAATGGTACGATTATATCAAAAGGCAAGCCTGAAATTATTAGCCTAAAAGGCATATGGGCTAATGCTAACGATGCCTCTGGAAGCACGTAGGCAATGAGAATAAAAGCCGCTATGTGATTGGTTAAGACATGCTTCACGTGACCGAGATAACGCTACCGATGGTTTTTAGTAATGGTAGTTTTGCAATGGTAGTAATGCAAACATTTTCATCTCCCCCATAGTAAGAAAATCTCTAATTATATGTGGACAGTGTCTCAATCAGCTCCCTTGTTCAGTAGTCAGGAAACTAATCAGGGAGTCAGCCATTTTAAGTGCTGTCTTAATTGCAAATATCTTCAAGTGCACTGAAACAGGCCCACAATGCACTGTGAAAATCAGGGTGCATTGATGCTCACTATGTGCTCTTAACGGAAAAACATGAATCACGTGAACCAAATCATCAAACATAACAACACAAGAGATGTTTTTCTAAAAAGAAACTGATATTTATTTATATTTAACATGAACAAACATAGCTAGACAGGTTAAGGAAAAATCTAGTGAGGATTTATAATTGTTTCATGATTGAAATGTTGCTGGTATGTGAAAATCAAATTATTTAGCAATAATGCACTTTTAAAAGATTTAGTCAAATATATATATGCAAATTATTTGTTCTGCTGTTGTTTATATATTCCAGTTTTGATGTAGTACCATGAGGACAATCCCTTGTCACACTCAGCATCCCAATGTGCAGTGAACAAAGCTCATCACTGCCCTTAACTGTGCCCGATTTCGTGTACACAACTGATCCATGACCCAGGGAGCTGATTGAGATGCACTCTAAGTTTAAATGGTGCCCAAAACCAAAAGGCATTGTAATCTATTTGAACTAAAAGCATTAATGCATACTGATATGTCATAGGCAACAGTGTTGGTTATCCACCACACTATAAAAAATGCAGGGTTCCACACAATTAATTAATGTTGCCCTAATATAAATTGATTAATTTAACTAAACAAATTTAAGTGGGCTAAACATAAAACAATTAAGTTGTCCTCTTAAGTTAAGAGTTTTCATTGACTATTTACTTATTGTTTTATTGCCAGTGTAAGAACAGCATGTAATAAAACTTAAAAATAAGACTTTCTCTGTCTTCTTTAGTTGTCTTTGAAAGCATGAGGATCCTTTTGCTTTTAACCATTTAAAAATGTATTCAGATCTAGTCAATAAACTACAGTATATTTTACAGTCAAACCATCATGAAATAATCTAAGATAACTAATCTTTTAACTTTATGCCAGTGAATTGCACTGCTTGTACAAGCATATCCACAGGGTTTCCACTTTAATCCAAATGTCAAATTTTTTTCTGAATTGTTATGGTCTATAATGGAAGGAAAAACAGAGCACTATTGTGCTTCGCATAATATTCAAATCGTTTGAGCCACAATATAATTTTTCATACATTTAATAGCCATTAAGTGGTCATTTTGTAGCCTAAGATCCTGAAATTTCCTGGCATGTTTTCCCAAATTAACAGGTATAGCTTGTGACATCCAGAAAAAAACAACAACAACAGCCTAGCCACAACAATAGGCAAAACGATTACAACTATTTTTTATAAGAATCAAGGTAATGTGTAAAAAAAATATTAGAATTTGATAAAAACGGAAACTAAAATTTAAAGACAAACAAAAATCTTTGATATTTCATTACTTGGACAAAAAATAAAATTCCCTGACTTTCAATGACTGGAATAGACCTTTTAATATTCCACGACGTTCCAATAATTCCATGACCCATGGGAACCCTTTATGCATAAGGCTACGATCAAATGCTTTCTTAACCGCTGTTTTCTCTCTGTTTTGATGTTATTTTTGTTTTGGTTATTTTTTTCATTGAGAGGAAACGATTCACATTAAGTCGCTTATGTATATTATTGTTATATTATATTACGCAAACTCTCTCATCTAAATTCAATCATAAGTGGTCACAGGAAATGCATGTAAATAAATACCAGGTGTAAACAGCGATGGGTCTCGTCTGACTGGAAAACTTGAAGCATATGTTTATACAAAATGCAAGCGGGGCCAGAACCAGAAAACATTTTAGTAAAAGAGAAAGGTGACAAAACTGCAGTATGAGCGAGTCTGAGTAACACAGGAAATCTCTTGATGAACTCGCTCTCTCTGATGTTACTAGTGGATATGATCCTGGGTCTTAAACGGCGAGCTGATAGCAAGTGTCACTGCTTCTCGGTCGGTCGTTTCCCCAGGAGCCTCTCAGTGGAGATTAAGAGCTTAGTGTCAGTCTCACGGGCCACTGGATCTCTGAACCCACACCATCACATCACCCTGCCAGCGGCATTTAGACTCTTAAATTGGCCCCTGTACTCAATTAAAGTCTGATATTAGCCATAACCGGACACACCATAACTCAGGCAACTGTACATCTGACTCCTCTACAGACCTAAACATAAAAGTACAAGGATAATTGTTTTTTCTTCCTGTATTACTGCAATGTGCTTCCAAAACAAAAAGAAAAACAGTCAATTGGTGGTAAATATGCTTCTTGGATTGGTTAACTTCACAACATTACAAACCTATTAGTGGATGAGAATGAAATCTTCCAAAAGAGTCCTCAAACAAGGTTTCAATACCAATCCAAACTGCAGCAGCAAACAAGTCACCAAACACTTAACCAAATCCCAAAGGAATTGGGCTTATGGGCGGGGTTATTCAGGCAAAGCAGTGCGATTAGTGGACAGGGATTGGTTGGCAAATAGTGAATGGTGCTAGGCTATTGGCTGCAAAAAAACACACACAAGAAACACGGTGCATTACTGGCGGAGGAGAAGCATCGGCGGGGGGTGTGGTCACAGAAAGCATGGCTGCTGCGCCTCTGGGTGGATTCTGTGGCCTTGGGTGGAGGTGGAGAATAGAGGGATGAAAGAGGAAAAAGAGGAGATACAGGTTCTGACCCCGAGAGAGAGGAGGAGGCATGAGAGGCTAGAAAGAAAAATGAGAAAATGAACAGGGGATGTGAATGACAAAAACAAAAAAACGTAATATTGAGGGAAAACTAATCCCAGTAACAACAGAAGGAAAAGATGTAAACTATTTAGGGCTGTGATAGAAAAGTGTTAATTCAACATGAATCTGAACTATATAATCCTGACTGAAGCAAACTACATTCGATTTTAATTAAACTCAATGCAGCCTTAAAATAATGGAAAGGTTAAATAACCATAAAAACAAATCACCAGAACAGAAAAGCTGGAGGAGGAAAAACAGGATTGGGAAGAAACGGGTAATTGCTGATTCACAGAGGCAAGATGACATGTTTACTGTCTGCATACACAGCACAGAAACCCTCCACCATCACTGATGTGCAAACACAGCAAATAAACCACCTGCACTCATTTCAGCCCTCTTTTTCTAATTACTCTTCTTGCTGCACAAGATGCTGGGAAAAATAATGTGAATTTAGCTGTAAATTGAGACATGAATTGTTGAATAAAGGCTCTTTTAAGATTTAAAGGTTAATTTACAGGTTTGTTGATGAAAAAAAAGAGCCATACTATTTCCTACTTTTCTAAACTGGGCAGGCCAAGTTTGCTCAACACTGACCAGTTGTTACTGATGTGTAAATGACCAGTTGTGCAATAATGTATCTGTATCAAAAAGTTTTTGGAGCTTAGTTTCAGTTAACTGGAATTAAAGGAATCGATTACAGCAGTGCATTACAAAGTGCAATAAATTATCATCTATCATAGACTGTAAATTCTTATATGACAATGACTAACAACTAAAAATATGTATGCCATTTGGTTGTTCTTTTATACAACAATGGAATTTGGTGCACTTGAAAATGCAAGCTTCTTCCTTTTTTTTTTTTTAAATGATACTGAGATGTCATGAGATCTGCCATTTGCCAACCAAAATAACAATGGCAGAGTAGTAGTGCTACTTTATGAAATGACATAGACAACTATTGTTGAGTATATAATATAATATAATATAATATAATATAATAAGCATTTTTTTGTCTTTTTTTTCCCTCAGATCAGTGTCAATGTGAATCAAACCCCTTCCATTTTGTAGTTACATTACAGTCGTGTTAGCTTCTCATACATCTAAATCTGTGTGTCAGTGAGAGAGAAAGAGACATGCAGGAAACGCAGATAAAATGACAGAAAGTTGATGTCCGTTGCCATGTTGGTACAAACCCACCAAAAAGGGAAGTGTGTGGAAAAAATGTTACCGCAATAGCCATGGAGATACAGATATTTGAGTGTGTGTGTGTTTGTGTGTTCACCTGTCTCTGGATCACTGAAGTCAGGTAGTGTCATGGCGTTCAGCTGGCGACGGTCAGCAACAGCTCTGTCTAACAGACTGCTCCCCCTACCAGAATCACTACACACACACACGCACAGACAGACACATACGCAGACACACACACGCAGACAAACATACACACACACGCAGACAGACACACACACACACACACACACACACACACACACACACACACACACA
>CAIGQV010017386.1:12461287-12523566 GCA_903798115.1 Danio jaintianensis
AAACAGGACTGTAAAATAAAATGCCACACAGTACATTTTATAAGATACAGAGCATTAAATAGAATGTTGTGGGTATAAAGTGTGTCATCTTATGGAGTAACTATGTATATATACAGTGTGTCTTACTGCAGCTACACTTACCATCTGTGGCTTTCAGGCTGTAGACAAGACCGATAGCGAGATAGCCTTTAGCCCTGAATTCAGCCGCCTTCTCACCCATATCAATCACTATTTTACCAAAGCGCTCACCTTCTTCCAGCTAAAACACACAAATACACACCACATGTCATCACCTCCTCACTGTTCGTGGACAGTTTAACAGTAATGGATTTTCAGAGTTGTAAACAGGTCAGTGTCAGCTCTCCAGTTGATCCTGTGCATATTTCCCATGATTCCTCTTTCATTACCCAGTGCAGGTTTCCAATACACAGCTTGACGGCCAGCAGAGGAATGGTGGGATCGTCTGGCTTCAGTCTAATACACTCCTTCAGCACCTTCACTGCTCGAGCCGACTATACACACACACACACAAACACATGCTTTTGATTAATAAAGAGTCATTTATAGGTCATACAGAAGAGACTACAGTTTCTCTGGATTTACTAGGTGTGGGTTTGAGTTAAATGTTCAGGGTTCCTGAACTCTAAACCAAATGTAAAAATCTCTGACTTTCAATAACTAAAAAGCACTACCATGATTCTGTGTTCACTGAATTTAAAGACGGTGTTCAAATTCTACATTGTTTTATATTAAATAGTATTATATTTGCATATAGAAAGTGCTCATCCGATGTGTGATACCTCATAGACAAGACATGGCAGTACGTGACTCACTTTGTGTCATGTGTCATGTGACATCATTGCAATGCATATTCAGCCGAAGCCTATTTGAAAAAGGCTATGTTCATTGTATAGATCACTAAAATTAGTAATTTTAACAACATTTATTTCATTCTGCTATTGAAAAGATTTTTAATTTGTTTATTTTCATCATTTAGAGTCATGTATCAAATATGATGGAGCAGGTTTTATATGGTTAATAAGTAAACACTGTCTCACTTTGTTTTTCTCAGTGTTTCTCTCAATGATTCTTGAGGTCAAAAAAGTAATGAAAAACTAATTTGTATTTTTTTTATACACAGCAAAACAACACAAGCAATGCTACAAATAATGTACATTTTGACAAAATCTGCTGCCAAATCTGTCATGTTTGGATGCAATAATAAAAAATTGTGATAAATGAGAGGTAAACATTTAGAAAAAAATTACTAATAAATATCATCAAAACTTGGACAAAAATATTAAAGTCTTTGACTTTCAATGTCTGGAATAGACATTTTAAAGTTCCATGACATTCGTAAAATTACCAGGAAAACTTGGCACACCTGTCTTTGGCAATTTTTGCCCATTCCTCTTTGCAGTACCTCTCAAGCTCTGTCAGGTTGGATGGGAAGCGACGGTGTACAGCCATTTTCAGATCTCTCCAGAGATATTCAATAGAATTTAGGTCTGGGCTCTGGCTGGGCCACTCAAGGACATTCACCGAGTTGTTGTGAAGCCACTCCATTCATATTTTGGCTGTGTGCTTTGGGTCATTGTCCTGCTGGAAGATGAACCGTCGGCCCAGTCTGAGGTCAAGAGCACTCTGAAGCAGGTTTTCATTCAGGATGTCTCTGTACATTGCTGCATTCATCTTTCCCTCTATCCTGACTAGTCTTCCAGTTCCTGCTGCTGAAAAACATCCCCACAGCATGATGCTGCCACCACCATGCTTCAATGTAGGGATGGTTTTAGAATGGTGATGAGCGATGCCTGGTTTTTTCCAAACGTAACGCCTGGCATTCACTCCAAAGAGTTCAATTTTAGTCTCATCAGACCAGAGAATTTTGTTTCAGATGCCTTTTGGCAAATTCCAGGCGGGCTGCTATGTGTGTTTACTAAGGAGTGGCTTCCGTCTGGCCACTCTATCATACAGGCCTGATTGGTGGATTGCTGCACAGATGGTTGTCCTTCTGTAAGGTTCTCCTCTCTCCACAGAAGAACATTGGAGCTCAGACAGAGTGACCATCGGGTTATTGATCACCTCCCTGACTAAGGCCCTTCTCCCCAGATCACTCAGCTTAGATGGCCGGCCAGCTCTAGGAAGAGTCCTGGTGGTTCCAAACATCTTCCACTTACGGATGATGGAGGCCACTGTGCTCATTGGAACTTTCAGAGCAGCAGAAATTTTTCTGTAACCTTACCTAGCCTTGTGCCTCGGGACAATCCTGTCTCGGACGTCTACAGACAATTCCTTTGTCTTCATGCTTGGTTGGTGCTTTGACATGCACTGTCAACCCTGTGACCTTATATAGTCAGGTGTATGCCTTTTCAAATCATGTCCTATCAACTGAATTTACCACAGGTGAACTCCAATTAAGCTGCTGAAACATCTCAAAAATGATCAGTGGAAACAGAATGTACCTGAGCTCAATTTAGAGCTTCATGGCAAAGGCTGTGAATACTTATGTACGTGTGATTTTTCAGGTTTCTTAATTTTAATAAGTTTGCAACAATTTCAAAAAATCTTTTTTCACATTGTCATTATGGGGTATTGTGTGTAGAATTTTGAGGAAATAAATAAATTTAATCCATTTTGGAATAAGGCTGTAACATAAAAAATGTGGATAAAGTGAAGCGCTATGAATACTTTCTGGATGCACTGTACACATCCAAATCTTGATTTCTTAACTCTTTAAAGTTAAAACATCTGTATTTTGTTGTCCAAATATTAATATAAATATTTCTGGAAAAGTTATTTTATACCAAGAAAAGTATTTTAAAAATTATTTTTAATTTGGAAGAATTGTCATCAGTTTCCAGAATAAAACTAACTATAAACTGCAGATTCAGAGAATTTCTTAACTGCCTGGAATTTCCATGGGCAAAGGAACTCTTGGTTTCACATACAGGAGACAAAAAAAAAGGAAAACTAACCTTCCCAGCAGCCATCAGGGAGAGCGCGAGCTGGAACCAAAGATGAAACTCCTCAAAGGCAAACTTCATGGCTCTTTCAAGACACTGTGAAGAGGACACATTGGGATGACCTCAGATAGGATTTGAGAACAATTATGACCCTCAACAGATACACAAACAAAGGTCAAACACAGAGCCAGGCCATGTCTCCTGCTACAGATTACCCCCAGTGCCACAGGCTTTCTGCACGTCTCTGAGGTTTTATAGTTAATCACACTAGCAGCTTAGCACAGAGCAATTCATTGAGCAATTAGATCTATATAACAAACAGCAACTCAAACACACATACAACACTGCAGAGGACACACACACACACACACACACACACACACACACACACACACACACAAAATATGTCAGACTCCTGGGGCCCGGTGATTGCACAACCACAAAATCCTTGAATATAAAAGACACAGCAAAAGTTATGCTGAGTCCAACATTAGAAACAACAGCGTGATCAACAGATGGAGATGACAGAGAAAAATCTGTTCAGGTACGCTAATGAAAACATCACACATACACACACACAAATGCTGTTCTTCGTTGGTCTGTTTTGTCTTAAATAGGCCACGCTTTTATAAAACAAACACAGGAACTTATTTGTGGCTAAAAGAAAACTAAGTAGAAAGTTGTTAAAAATGCGGTTTAATTTACTTAACTCTACTTCTGAAACTGAGTTAGTTCTAAATTCATCTATCTAAAAAAATAAATGTAGAGAAGAGAGAGAACCCAGTCCAGGAGACTTGAAACAAGCAGAAACTTCTTTATTGAGACGTGTTGGTTAATCTGCAGTCATACAGCATCTTCAAGAAGTCCACGAGTCTGTAAGAGCCTAAAGGTGTCTCTTACAGGTCTGCAGTCTGCAAGTATTATCACAAGTCTGATTTGAGACAAAGATGTCCTGTCTATAATGTGTTCTTAGGAGGAGGGGAGATGGCTAAACAAAGCATGCAAATGAAGTAGGTAGGTAGGTGAATAAACTTGCCAAGTCACTGACCACACAAGTTTATCAACAAAGGGGTTTCTTTGGCCTGAAAGTATCACCCGAAGACAAAGGCACAGCCGTTAAGACTCATAACATTTGCATCAATTTGGCTCAGCCAGTGGTCAGGAAGACTAAAGTTTAATGTCCCTGCGCTGTTACAGATTTGAATGAAATAATATAATTAAAACCCAAAAGAATATAACTTTTCAGTTATATGTAGATTATTGTTCATTTGAAACTAGATTATATTAATTTATATATTTCCACACTATCTATCAAATATAAAATATTAGGTAATATTTTCACACAAAAATTGTATTATCAGTTTTTGGGCAAAAAAAACAAAACATAAACAAACAAAGTCAAAGACATATTTGTGATCATGCCAACTTCTGTTCAAAAAGTCTGTTCGAAAACATTTTTGGTACAATTGGTTGTGATATTTTTAATAAAAAATTTAATTGTGATTGTTTCATTAATGTATATAAAATTTGATTAATTATAATATTACATTTATTGTAACTAAAAATTCTAATACTAATACAACCAATAATATGACAACAAATTACCACAGCAACCACACCAGGAGGTTCACTGAGGGAGTATTTCTGAACAGAACCTCACCTCTGAGAGCATCTCATACTGTCCGCGGCGGCCCAGTGCGATGGTCAGCAGGTCGTACACCAGCGAGGCACTCTGGAGGCTGATTATTCGGTCATTATTGTGTTCTGGGATACGACTCAAAACAGCGTCTCTGTTAGCCTATGAAAAAGGTTGAAATGAATAAACACATTTCCTGCATCACACTACTGTTCAACAAAAAAAAAATATCGGTTTTTAAATTTGGATATAATTGGATGTAATTTATTCCTGGCACTACAAAGCTGAATCTTCAGCAGCCAGACACTATTCTCCAGTGTAATACTCATAATCCTTCAGAAAACATTGTAATATGCTGATTTAAACAATTAAGCATTCTTCCGGATTTTTTAATTAACAGAAAGTTTGTTTATTTGAAATAGAATGTTCTGTAACATTACACAGCTACTTTGCAGTATTAAAATCTTACTCCAAGAAAACAAAAAGCACCATTTGATCGCACTGTGCCAGACTACAAACTCATTACGGCTGAACTCAAACTCTGTAATGTTGAACAGTCGGTTTAAAGAAATCTGAAGAAAAAGCCACATGAGCGAGAGACCCAATGGGACTTTCTGCTGTGCTCAAGCTAAAGGCATCTCGGATTTTTCAGCTCTGCTTTCAGTGCCATAATAATAGGTCTTTCAAAAGGTAAAACCTGCAGTGTCAGACCATGCTGCCTTCATTTACATATTCAGAGGGTCACGTTTTACTGCTACTCACCATAGACTCGCTGATTAACAACAGGAGTAAAGCCTCCTCTGTGTTCTCCTGAGGACAAAACAAACTAGAGAGAAAGAGGAAAAAGATTATCATGGATTTTTTCCATCAGTGATGTCATGTATGCAGTGACAAGAAACACATTTCCTAAATTTATTCTTCCCTTTTTTTATTGCTATACGTACACTGTCATCTTTGGCTTGCTTAGTTGGGGATGATAAAGCTACTCTACAACCTTCAAAAATGACTACATTTAAATGCACTCAAATAATCAGTTTGTAATCGGATTGACGATTCATTCAGATTTAAAAATGTTTTATGAAAACACGTGATCTGATTGAGCTCAATCTGAATGGAATATCGATCGGATTGGAAAGGGGGTTTATTCATTTTGTAATCCAATCAAAGTGGAAAAAATCCCCATGTAAACACTTGAATCTGACTACTTTCTTAATTGTACTCAGAAGACGCATTAGGATACACATAATTTGATAAATGCATGGTTAGGCATGTAGTAACGCTGGCTGTGTATTTTCATTAGGCTGCTTAATGAAGCATGGTATTTTAGGAATGTGTTGTAACCTAAATTCAGTAACCTAAAGTTTAAATTAGCCCTACAAACAATATAATTAAAATAAAATAAAATAAATACAGTAGAAGTAAAATATTAGAAATTCAAATTAAGAAATAAAACTAAGAAAATCTGGAAAGAAATAATAAACGTCTAACACCAAAATGAGACTGCGGACATAGTAGAAAAGATTATATACAGTCAAGCCCAAAATTATTCATACCTCTGACTTAAAGTTTTTGTTCAAATGTAAATAAAACCTGAGAAATATTTTTTTCCACAATGATGCCTCTTGAATGTCGTCATATTATCTTTTGGGTCATTTCCGGTCAAAAAAAAACCCTTGCTGGTTGAATAAAAGTAACTTCTAAGTCTAAGTCAGAACTTGCCAGGGGTATGAATAGCTTCAGGCTTGACTGTATATAATATATAATTCACATCCTATAAAGCACTATAGAAATAAAAGTGACTTGACTACTTGTTAAAAAATACAGTTTTACGCTTAGTATTTTTTTGTTGCTATTTCAATTTAGCTTGAATTATTTTTTTATTCATTTCTGTTTAATAAATAATTTTCCAATCAGAATTTTGGTGCATTTGGCTGTATGCACCAGATTCATGAAATACAGATGAGAGGAGAAAACCCTAGCTGTAAAAGCTGGAGATGTGTTGCCGTACTTCTCTCCTGAGTAGATGCGCGGCCGGCGACTGAGGGCATAGTCCTTGGTGTGTGGGCTGTGTCTAAGTGGGTCGTCCAGGGGCGACTGGTTAGGAGGGTCTTCCAGCGGGTTCCAGTAACTCTGTTCACACATGCCCCTCAGCAGGATCTCTGCCAGCTGCCTGGCAATAGTCTAAACACACATACAGTTGAAGTCAGAAATATTAGCCCTCCTGAAGAATTTTGGTTTCTTTTTCAAATATTTCCCAAATGATGTTTAACAGAGCAAAGAATTTTTCACAGTATTTCCAATAATATTTTTTCTTCTGGAGAAAGTCTTATTTGTTTTATTTCAGCAAGAATAAAAGCAGTTTTGATTGTTTCAAAACCATTTTAAGGTCAATATTATTAGCTCCCCTAAGCTATATATTTTTTTCGATTGTCTACGGAACAAACTATAGTTATACAATGACTTGCCTAATTACCCTAACTTGCCTAATTAACCCTTTAAATTGCACTTTAAGCTGAATACTAGTGTCTTCTAGTAAAACATTATGTATGCATGTATAAAATCTTTATGGCATAGAAAGAAAAGAAATCAGTTAATAGAAATAAGTTATTAAAATTATTATGTTTAGAAATGTGTTGAAAAAAATCGTCTTTCTGTTAAACAGAAATTGGGGAAAAAATATACAGGGGGCTAATAATTCAGGAGGGCTAATAATTCTGACTTTAACTGTACATACATGCATACACAAAATAAATGCCTAGAGAATGTAGATTTGTGGTTCTCACCTGAGATGCCAGAGCCAGCTAAGGGACTTAAAAAAAGTTTTTAAAATTATAAAAATAAAGATGAAATATCCCATGATTATTATTATTATTATTATTTTTTTTTTTTTTTTATCTTGTTCCCTCAATACCTGTAATTTTTACTTTTGCTTGTAAAATATTTTTTTTATGTATACAAAATCTCCAATTTATTTGATGGGGACACCAAAATGCCTTTGACTCAAATGCCATCCTTTTAATCATAAACAAGTGGAAAAGTCATTCGATACAATCAATTCATAAAGTTACTGGGGATGGTACTAACAAATAAGTGTGAGGCCTTTAAATTTAATCTTGAATAAAGAAGGACCTTGGAGTGAAAAGGAATGAGAAGAACCACACTTGTGCATACACAAAACTATCAGCACACACAGACACACACACGCACACGCACGCACACACACACACACACACACACACACACACACACACACACACACACACACACACACACACACACACACACACACACACAACAACTGACCATACGCAGGTTCTGAGTGGTTCTGGTCTCAACGGCTCGGAGAATCTCTCGGAAGCGTCCAACACCACGGGTCAGGTTACTGCAGCACCATGAAAAGCAGAGAAAAGGATATCCATTATTCATCTCTAGAGAGCTAAAGCAGCCTGATGACCGATATCAACAATTTTCACACCTAAATCATACACAAACACCTGAAAACACACACAGACAACCCTGGGACAGACCATGATTAAATTAACTCTACCATCAAGCACTCACACTAAAGCAGCTCATCGGTGGACAAGAATCTATTGGGGCCTGTGGGCACACTGATTACAGTAGTTCTGTACACAGGGAATTAACACCTTTATGAACACTGCACAACCTGTGAATGTGATGAATGTCATTGACTGGGGTCAGTCTCCTAATCAGACTGAGATTTAGCTTTTTTACAAAGTGACAGCACACAAAAAAAACATGCAAACACATTGTGAATAAACATGTTTGAAAAGAACAAAGAATACAGCTTTAGACTGTGCGAGATGTATCTGAATGTAGAGCAGATGTACTGTATATGTGAATGTGGAGAAACAGAACTTGTATTGAGTTGAAGTTGTGCTGATAGACATGTGGCAAAAGTAGTGATGATACCAAGAAAGACAGACAGAGTTTGAGTTTATTTACTGCCCCATTAAAAACTCATGGCTATTTCATGGCAAGATCCATACAGATAAAACCATATTTTATAATAATAACAACTTCATATCTCAATGATACAGAATAAATAATAAAATAAATAAAATAAATAAAATAAATAAAATAAATAAAATAAATAAAATAAATAAAATAAATAAATAAATTGTGGTACATAATTTTTCAGTAAATACTCATGTGTCAACCTAGAGTGACCAATTCGCCATCTGGGATAAACAGTCTGGTATTAAGGACAGACCGAAACAGAGTTAAAAACAAATAATTAAATAATAAAGTAGTTATTACAAGCAATGGTTCAAACACACTAATGTTGATTTGTATGATTATAAATCAATAAGTATATATCATTTCCAAGTACTGGATGGGCTAATAACAAATTTTCAGAGCTCACAACAGCATTTTTATTTTATTATTGTCTTGTTTTAGTTTTAATTATTACATCACGTTTAACTAAATATAAATAATAAATACGTCCTTGGCCACTAGCTGAATATTTGTACATTTGAATTCATTTCTAGCAATTTTTTTTTAAACCCTAATGTTTCAGTTCACAAATAATAACCTCCTAACTATGCTTAAATGCCAAATGAATATCCAGGTTGATACTGTGCATTATAATGCTGATGCCCAAATTTACTTGGCATTAAAAATGCTAGAATTTAGTTATTAGTGAATTTTAATAACAGACATATGAACATAAAGAGCTATAATTTAATAACTTAAAAGTGGACCTATTATTCTCCTTTTTACAAGATGTAAAAAAAGTTTCTGATTCTAGAATGTGTATGTGAAGTTTCAGCTCAAAATACCCCACAAATAATGTTTTAGAACTCTTTGAAACTGCCACTGTTAGGCTTTTATCCAAATTGTGTTGTTCTGGTGCTTTAAATTGGCGACGCGGTGGCGCAGTGGGTAGCACGTTCGCCTCACAGCAAGAAGGTCGCTGGTTCGAGCCTCGGCTGGGTCAGTTGGCATTTCTGTGTGGAGTTTGCATGTTCTCCCCGTGTTCGCGTGGGTTTCCTCCGGGTGCTCCGGTTTCCCCCACAAGTCAAAAGACATGCGGTATAGGTGAATTGGGTAAGCTAAAATTGTCAGTAGTGTATGTGTGTGTATGAGTGTGTATGAATGTTTCCCAGTGATGGGTTGCAGCTGGAAGGGCATCCGCTGCGTAAAACATATGCTGGATAAGTTGGCGGTTCATCCCGCTGTGGCGACCCCAGATTAAAAAAAGGGACTACACCGAAAAGAAAATGAATGAATGAATGAATGGTGCTTTAAATTCACATGAGATTGTGCTCTTTTCAAAAGGGGGTGGAGTTACAAATGCCTATGTATCAGTACAGTGGCAGATTCAAAACAGGACTAAAGTTATCTCTGAGAAAAACTGAAAAGAAGTGTCTCAGAATGCAGTACATGGAGTACACAGTGTTCGTTTGTGCATCCTAAAACATTTATAATACCCCTTAGTTGCTGACTTTATCTTCAGCAGGTGAAAACTCTGTTTATGCTAATGAGGGAGAGATCGTCATTAATGGGCGAGGCTTTCCCACTCTGATGACATGTACAAAGGCAGAATGTCAATTAAAGTGTTTCTGCAGACTGTTTTTATTAAGTGTGCCACATGACTGTGTTTAAACCCCTTATAAAAGTGTTTTTTCATAATAGATGCTTTTTAAATAGCAGTCTGTTTTAAAGCACAGGGGACAGACTGAACATTTATCATCCTGTAAGAACTGCATGTTGTGTAAGGTTTAAAGACATCATCATTCATTTATGAACCCAACCGATGCATTACCCACAATGCACCATTGCAGTGGTCATATTTCAAACAGATGCATTTCAAGCACTGACAGATGCCCCACCTGCATTTATATTGAAGATCCCTCCCCAACCACACGCTCACTGTACAAATAAATAAATAAATGATGGAGCTTCACAAAAACCAAACCTCACACTGGCATGTAGAAGTGCTGCAAAGCACAAACAAAAAAAAGAAAAGAAATAAAAAGAGAAGAGATGCATCTCTGGTTAAGACAACAGCACTGAGATGGATGAAAGAGTGGGACATAAGAGGTATAACCTGTCTCCTACAAAAGGATGTCCACTGACTAGATTGTATACTAGATCTCTCTGCAATCAGCAGGTCTGTCAGAGTAAACAAAATCACATTTCAGCTGACAGATTTTAATCTACATGTGAGGTCTTCCATGTTTAGTTTGCCTGAGCTTCAAAGTTTCCTTTCTATCTTTGCTTCATTCATTTTCCATCTTTGTCTTATTTGCTTTGTGCTAAAACCTAGTGACGTACAGTACACTGCTGTCACATTTGACCTCTGTAAGTTTTATGCTAGAATGTTGCATATGCATATGTGAATGTTGCAAATTCATATGTGACTGTAAAAGTGATTTAAAAGTATTTATGTTTAATAATTTTATTACTGTTAAAAAGGTTACTACTTTCATTTATTTGATTAAAACAGTAAATTGTGAAATATAGTTTTAGTAAAATTAAAAACAAATTCTAGTTTTAAAAAGTAATTGAACAAGTTATGTGTTACCCTTAGAAGAAGTTAGATATAGCATATCAAACAGACAAGAGAAATTGACAAATTTTTGAACCCAATGCCATTCTTTATAAATAATAATTACTTAAAACTATATACTGCTTAAACTAAGCTGCTTTGGCACTGTGAATTTAATTATGTCAATTATTTATTTATTTATTTTTATTAAATAAAAATAAATAAATTATGAAATTATTATTATTATTTTATCATTTTATTTTATTTAACGTTTATTTTAGTTAATGTTAAGAGAACAAGCAATATCAAGATTGTTATTCTGTCAACATTTCAAATGGAACAAAACCTTTCACCAAAGTTGTCCTAAAATTACTAAACAATGCCCATTCTTGTCTTAGGACAAGTAAAATAAAATTCATCCACTTCAAATGTTGACTACTGCATATGCTGTGTTATGATGATTATAAACACAGTATATGTTATGGTTGGTTTCCAATATGTTAAAAGCAGTAAATTTACCACAAATGCAAATATGAGTATGATCCATTAAAATCGTGTGTGTTTACCAAAAAGTGTATGTATGCTATATTAAAATGTGTCCAAATTCTGAATGCAATACGATCGTGCAGCCTTCATTTCAAGAGTGTGCCTATGTTGCTGCTATAGTAAATAACGGCTATACTCTACATCAGGGGTCACCAAACTCGGTCCTGGAGGGCCGGTGTCCTGCAGATTTTAGCTCCAACCCTAATCAAACACACCTGAAGCCGCTAATCAAGCTCTTACTAGATATACTAGAAACTTCCAGGCAGGTGTGTTGAGGCAAGTTGGAGCTAAACCCTGCAGGGACACCGGCCCTCCAGGACTGAGTTTGGTGACCCCTGCTCTACATGAACAGAGTGTATGGATACGTACGGGTAGTTGTCAAACACACAGCTCCATGGTGCATCAGAACACACATAAACAATGTGAGACGCACATACACAGACTGACTACCGAGGGTTAATGAAGCATTTACAGAATTAAAGGCACAAAGACAGACAGATATGTGGGAAGACAGAAAGCTGAGCAGATTCCTACATCGCTGCTGCTTGTGTCTGAGGAAAAAAGGGATGCACAAACAGAAAGAATAAAAAAGGGAAGTACGAACTGAAGGAATTATAAATGAACACACTCCATTGTTTCAGGCGTCTCAAAGGGAAGGCCGCAAATCATAACAGAGTGCTGGGATACTGCTAAGGCTGAGAGATATTTTGAGTGTTGCTGTATAAAGAAAATATTTGAAACAGTTTCACTTTTAACATTAAGAACACTGTAAAAAAAAATGCTGGGATCCACAAAATTCATTCATGTTGTTAACTTAATCCTTTTTACAAATTTAAGTGGACCAATCAAAAAACAATTAAGTTGTCCCCCCAAAAAAACTTAAGAATTGTGTTGTTTCTTATTTATTTCTTATTATTCATTTTTTTTGTATGTGGTTTTTTTTTTGAGTTTTTATTATTTATCTGTGTTTATTGGATTTATGACAGCAACATCTAATTAGTGTAACTGACGTTGTTGGGGAGGGGAAGGGAAAGGGGACGTTAAAATGTGTAAACTGATGGTATAGTTAAATTATTGAAGAAAATAAAAACATTTGTATCTTAAAAAAAGAATTGTGTTGTTTCAATTCCTTTTAAGTAAGTAGTTTTAACAAGCCGCAAAAGTCATTTTTTGAGTGAAACACATGCCTCTAATTTTATATTACTATTTTGTTTTTTTATCAAGAGTTAAACTAGTTCTGACATGTTAGAGCTGGTAGAGTTAGTCAGTATCAATGAGTTAATTTAAAGGTCTGGTTCAATGATTTGTTCGCATCCATTTTCAAAATATGCATTTCACAAATAAAGTACAGGGCCTATGAAATCAATCAATTTCTAACTTTGTTTTTGTAATTATCATTTTATATGATTATTTTAAAAGTCTGGTTTTAATTCAACTGTTCTGGACTATACATTATTGGTTACATTATATTTTAGTAATCAAAAAGCTTTCTAATTTACAGTTGAAGTAAAATCTTTTAGCCCTCCTGTGAATTTCTTTTTCTTTTTCAAATATTTCCCAAATAATGTTTAACAGAGCAGAGAATTTTTCACAGTATCTCCTATAATATTTTTTCTTCTGGAGAAAGTCTTATTTGTTTTATTTTGGCGAGAATAAAAGCAGTTTTTAATTTTTTCAAAACCATTTAAGGTCCATATTATTAGCCCCCATAAGCAATATTTGTTTTCAATTGTCTACAGAACAAACCATCATTATACAATGATTTGCCTTATTACACTAAACTTGCCTAATTAACCTAGTTAAGCCTTTAAATGTCACTTTAAGCTAAATACTAGTATACTGAAAAATATCTAGTAAAATATTATGTGCTGTCATCATGGCAAAGATAAAAGAAATCAGTTATTAGAAATTAGTTATTAAAATTATTATGTTTATAAATCTTCTTTCGGTTAAACACAAGTTGGGGAAATAAATATACAGGGGGTCTAATAATTCTGACATCAACTGTATGTATTTCATGAAATGTATGTGTCACATGATACTGATGTATGTTAAGAAATGTTAAATGATCTGAAGAATCGCTACTTTGAACAAACAGCCAGAGCTGCAAATTTGTTTTAAATGATTGCATTAAGATTTCAGTTACTCAATGCACTAAATAAGATTCCAATTAATGCATTCAATAATTGAAATTTGCAACAATGGCTGTTTGTTTCAGATCGTTTGACATTTCTACACATACATCAAACATAGTTACTGTGAATATAAACCATACACACACACACTCACCCATTTTTAAAATGGATGACATGAGCCCTCTGAAGTCCAGTCTCAAGGAAGTAGCCAAGTTCCTGTTCCTGTGTGACCGGGCCGGGTTTTGGACTGCGGTTCTGAATGCCAGCACTAAGAGCCTGAAGACAAGACACATGCCATTTAATATCATCGTCAGAACAGCTTAAACTTTCTTTCCTTGTCTCTTCCTGTTACTTACTCAGTAAACACATTTTCAAAATGAGGGAAGAGTCAAAGTGTTTGCTATTTTTACCCGGGGAACACCTCAGAGAGGACGGCGGTTAGCAGGGTGCAAGTTTCCCTAGCGTGAAGGTCAAACGCAAAACTTCAACTGCACCCAAAAAATGCAGTGTCAACACTGCAGCAGAACACAAGCTCTGCCGTCCTGCTCTCCTGCCATCATTCACTCTCTCTCTCTCTACCTTCACCACCAACGCTAAATCACAAGCAGTAAATACTGAACACCGCACAGAGGGATGAATGTGTGTGCTACTATTCCAACAAAGGGAATCAGTGGTGCGACGACAGCCTGAAGAAGACAGAGACTCATCTTTGTTCTGCAGGAGACTGAACTTTAACCCGTAAAAGACTTTAATTGTGATTTAAGGTTCACAGGTGGGACAAGAAGAGATTAGTCTCACGGATGGCTGACCCTCCGCTGCAGTACTGTACAAATCTATCCTCGGCTACAAAAACCAATGTACATTTTTTAAAGGGCCCTTATTATGCTTTTTCAGATATGACCTTTTATGTTGTGTCTAATGTAGCTGCTTTTGAATGCAAAAGGTCTACAAAGTTTCAAAGACCACAATAAAGAGAAATAGTGAATAAAAAACAAAAGTATATAAACTCTGAGGTAAAATAAAATATTCTTCTCTGATCCAATACATGCATTTTTCCAAAATAGTGCATTATATTTTATATGTAACAAATACAGCTGAAGTCAAAATTATTAGCCCTCCTTCTTTTTTTTTTATAAGCCTTCTCCTGAATTCTTTTTTTCTTTTTGAAACATTTTCCAAATGATGTTTAACAGAACAAGGAATTTTTCACAGTATTTCCTATAATATTTTTTCGTCTGGATAAAGTCCTATTTGTTTTATTTCGGCTAGAATAAAAGCAGTTTTTTTTTTTTACCATATTAAGATCAGTATTATTAGCCCCCTTAAGCAATATTTTTTTTATTGTCTACAGAACAAACCATCGTTATACAATGACTTGCCTAAATACTCTAACTTGTCTATATGTACTGCCATCATGGCAGAGATAAAAGAAATCAGTTATAAGAAATTAGTTATTAAAACTATTATGTTTAGAAATTATGTTGAAAAATTGTAAAACCATAGAGCAAAACAAAAAGTTGCAAAACAAAACGTTCAGCAATAAGTTTTTGTAGTGTTGACTAGGATCGGTTTTAAACCAAAACATGTGAGACTAGTTGACGTGTCGAAGTAACAATGTGTATTACAAAAAAACTGAAGATTTTTTTTTTGACGTTGGGTGGATGCAACCTCATTATAAAGACCTCCAAAACAAGGAACCTTCAGTATATTCACAGAATAATGTGGTAACTTTACAGTTTTTCAGAATACAACTTAAAAAAAAAAAACTAAAGTGAAAGAATGTTTGGAAATACCTTTTCAACCTCCTGCAGATAGAGCAGAGCGATGTCTCCAGACTTCTCATAGCAAGTGATGATCTCCTGGTCTTTGTCTGCAATGCTGTTGGACAGTGATGGAGACGCCATGGGCACTTTCTCCAGACAAAGACCTGCGAACACACAGCAGAGAGATGAGAAGACCTGCACACATGCCAGCAGCAAGCAAAAGCAAACCAACAGAGCTGTACTAGTGCGCTGACAGACTCATTGCCAAGTTTATGACTTATGACAGCTCAGTTCAATAAAGATGATCTGAATAATTCATATGTTAACCTTTATTTCCCTTTTAGGGCTTTGTGGTATAACAGTACTAAATACATCATTGTACAGTACCATGAGGAATTAAATGTGTAACTAAATTTTTAAAGGAGTCGTCTAATGCTATTTCATGCATTCCAAGATATTTACACTGTAAAAGAGTTGGACTTTCATGTAACAGAGAATTTAATTTCCAAAAATCTTACTCCAAGGCCATAATGAATTTCGCAATTTAGGTTTTTTTGTGTCTGGTTCTTGTTACGTTATCAAGGGTGGAAATGCTTTTATGGGTGCTTCTCCTGGAAAAATGTGCATGTCACAGGCATTACAGCGCACCTATAGTTTTACCGTGGCTGAGAATGAGAACAGGTCCCAAAAAGTGCGCTTTTGGATGTGACAGAAATCTGATCTTGTTTAGCCATAGCTAGTTTAACCCTTTCACACTAAAGTTACAAAAACTTGAGCTGATCTTCAAATGATTTGTTATTTAGAACGAATCACTTTTATATTTCCATGGCAACGAGTTTATGACATAAAGCCATGAAGATTAGAGCTGCTGGAATTCCAACACGTCAATTCATCGACTTCTCCTAAACTACATGAAAGCAAGGAGCTACTTAACTGGGAGAAGAACAGAGAATCTGTTGTTGAGATATTCGGAAAGCTGTAACTTGGTCTTAAAAGTATTAAAAAACTAAAGACTTTTTTGAAAAAGATGGATGCAGTACTACTCTATAGGTATACAAGATTAATATGAAATTGGAAAAAGTGAATATTTTTTAAAACGTGAATAATTTTACACCCCTTACAATATTTTTTTCATTAGTCAATGTTAGTGTTAATGTTTTTACTAGAATGAACTAAGAACTATAAACTTAGAGTGCTTGTTAACGTGTTAATCTACTGCGAGCTAATTTTCATGAACTTACATGAATAAATGAATGAAACAAAACAAAGATGAATAACACTGTAATAAATGTATTGTTCATTGTTTGTTCATGCTAGTAAATACCTAATATTAACTAACAGAATGAAAGTGAAAATAAAAATAACACATTATGCACTTCTGTACAGTTCTGATTAAGTGAGTAACTTTTTAATTACTTTACAGTAAAATCTCACTGCACAGAGCTGTTTACTTGAACAATCATTTTTTTACTGGCTTTATTTTTAGTTATTATGATTTAACTGATGACAGAAAAAGACTTGTTTTACTTTTGACCAATTGTAAAATAAATAGAGATTTAAAAATGTTTTATTAATGCTGGTTAAACGGAACATAACATAATCGGTTTGTCTATTATCTTGTCTTATTTATCATATATCTTACTATCCAAATGAACTACTGAACTCTAAATGTAACAAAAAAAACCAACAACATTTTAAAAATGAAATTTTCAGAATAGTCATAAACACTGGCATTTGAATTCCTTTCACGGGTCATCCGAGGATGTTAATTTGTTTGCTTGAGTTATCGATTTAAAACCAATATGCATTACCACGGGTTTCTAGCATCAATCCAACCCCCATTCCTTTAAAAATCATATCTGCATTCAATTTCTCCTGAGCCACAGAATTCCCTCATGAAAACCTGATGTAGCATAAAAACCAACAACAAAGCTTGCATTTCAGAAGCACGCAGCACTTCTGTCAATTCTAATCCAATCTACTACAGAAATACACCGTAATGATTTGATCCTTACTTTCAGGATATGATATTCAATCTGAAAGGGTCAAACTAAACACGATACGCCATGTGTATATAATTCGAGTACATTTCCTTTGTTGCTGCCGGACAGAGGAAGTGAGACTCTGAAATATACATGTGTGAGAAAATCAAAGACCTCAGACAAACCAAGCAAGCTTTAAATGTTTTAGCAAGAGCCTCTGTCTGTTCCACTGCCGTATCTCCTTGCCTCGTCTGGGTCAATCCAAAGCCAAGTAACGTGGTAAAGGTACAAGCACGGTTCTTTAGAGATGTCACACAATCTTTGGCCGATCTCTGTCGACTGGCTTCAGCTTCTTAAATCCCTTATAGCTCGAGGAAAACAGGCCAGACCTGGCGCTCAGGTGGCCGATAAACATGATGAGAGTTGTTTGTTTGGCTGCCGTTAGTATTGGGTTCTGCATGCGGATAAAGTTTTCATGACAGTATGGCAATGTGACAGGAAACAGAAACTGTAGCCCTCCTAACTACTTTTCAAATGGCTTCAATAATAGATGACGGCTTATGAACGGATATCGCATGATGAAGACAACAAACTGGAGGAGAATCACAAAATGATTACGAAATGAAAATCGAGACGAATAATCCATCACGAGCAAGAAGGTAATGACCAAGGCCTGATTAAAAAGTGTACTGTGACGTCCCAGTAAGACAGGAGGAGACTGGAATAAAATACATGTTAAAATGGTTGTATTATATACACTGCTGGCCAAAGGTCCATAGCATAATAGAATAATTATTGTAGGAATTATTAGAATTATTGTATTGTAGTCATGAGGCTGAAAATTCAGTTTTGAAATCACAAGAACAACATGATATTTGAAAATATATCACTATAGAAAATGTGCATTTCAAATTGTAATGATATTTCAGAATATTACTTTTGGATACACTTTATTTTAAGGTGTCCTTGTTACCTATTAATTTAACTATTGAGTAATATTAATTAATTACATGTATGGTCAGGGTTAGAATGTGGGTTAGATTTTAGGGTTATTTACATGTAATTCTGAATAATTAATTGTAATAATTACTATATTAAGTAGATGAAATATGTGTAACAAGGACACCCTAAAATAAAGTGTTACTAGAGCTGCACAATATTATAAATTTTTGTTCAAAAATCTTGAAAAAAAATATACAAAATAGAATAACTTAAAGCACAGATGAAAACATTAAAACAAAGATACCAATTTATTAAACAGCACTTTATGGTTTTCAATGGAGTCTAACAATATTGAGGTACAGAAATTCAATAATCAAACGTAAAATAACACTATATAGTCTTCATTGTATACATAATTAAACACAATTGATCCTACAATTGATCCTTGTTAAAGTGACAAACTATAATTTCTTCTGCACAAATGGTTTAAATTAGCCTGAAATCTTCAGTTAAACTCAAGTTTATTTGTATAGCACTTTTCACAATAATTATTGTTTCAAAGCAGCTTTACAAAAGGTGCCATTACAATCAAAATCAGAAAAGTTAAGGTTATGAGTTGCCATATTACACCTAGTTACTAATAATTATTTAGTTATTATTAACTAATTAACTAGTAACTATTAGCTTTTAACAGTTAAAGTTATTATAAACATAGTTAATCTGCAGTTATCTTATGCAAGTATCTTAGTCGCAGGCCTTTACAATGCCTCCACAAATCACGTTTCCAGTTAATTACAATACCAAGTTGATCCTGCGATGTGACAAATTCGCACATTGCGACATCAATGCTAAAATAATATATTGTGCAGCCTTAAGTGTTACCTTAATTTTTAATGCGTTTAGGATCAAATAAATGCAGCCTTGGAGAGACAAAAAAAAAAAAAAACACATTTTTGAACAAAAGCAGGGCAGAAGAATTTTCATGTTTACACCAATGCTCGAAAAGAAACCATGAAAAACTGAACGAGTCAGAGAGAGAGTGTGTGTGCGCATACTGTAAATCCTTTTACCTTATATAGACCTTCTACATCAGAAGCTTGAACTTAAACTAGAAGTTCTGGAAACGGCAGTCACTTCTGTCCTGACAGATAACACATTCAGCTTGTTTTACACACACACAAGCACACACACACGCACACACACACACGCACACACACGCACACACACGCACGCACACACACGCACGCACGCACACACACGCACACACACGCACACACACGCACACAAACCCCTTCTTATACTGTAGCTTATTCTAGCTAGATCCAACACAAGCTCCATTACTGTGACCGGGGTCTTTAATGACCTGCAGTAAATCTGACGAAGTGACAAGGGAGACTTTTATAATTCAGGCCGAGGGTTTAACATACACAGGAGACGAGGAGGAAAATGTGTTTGTGTGTGGTTGTTGATGTGTGATGGACGATTAGGGTTGAGGGAGAAGCAGTTGTCAGTCATAGAGATGCTGCGAGGTGATTGGATGAGACAGGCTCTGTGCCACCCTGCAGTTTTTCCCCCCAGAGCCCCACAGTACCGCCAGTCTGTCAGAACTCTGATCAAAGACCTCATGCTGCAGCCCTGGCAAACACATTCACTGTGCTTGGAATTAAAAGTGTGTGTGTGTGTGTGTGTGTGTGTGTGTGTGTGTGTGTGTGTGTGTGTGTGTGCGTGTGTGTGTGTGTGTGTGTGTGTGTGTGTGTGTGTGTGTGTGCGTGTGTGTGTGTGTGTGTGTGTGCGTGTGTGTGTGTGTGTGTGTGTGTGTGTGTGTGTGCGTGTGTGTGGGTTCAGAGTAAAGGATTTGGTCGCAAACACTTTTCTCCAGAGAAGATCACGTTAAATCAATGCTGCCACCCACAGGTCAAAATGTGAGCTGCAATAATCCTTGAAGCAAATGCATGTAATTTAGCTGCATTTGGAAAAACAAACATCTAAAAAAAACAAAAAAACTTGAAAAGAAAACTGAATTAATTCATTTTAAAAGAATTTATAGTTATACTCACTAATATATATATTATTAAACTGGATTTATTTGATGAAAAAATATACTAAAATCTTTAATATAGTTTTTATAACATAGAAAAGGGTACTTTAAATGGTAATAATATTTTGCTAATTACATACATACATACATACATACATATGGGCATAAATATTTACTCAATTCTTATCAGAGGGATTGTTTAATAAGGATTACATTTGTCATACATATTAAAGTCTAAATATGTAAAAGCATATAGTTTGTATGATTATTTTGTTACATATTTCATTTCTTTCTTAGTTTGACTTAATGGAGTGGCAAGCCATAGTAGTAATTTATATAACGTCATTAAATATGATTTCATATGCCATACTTTTTAATAGTTTAGTGTTTTTACTAATTTTGTGTTTTTTTAAAAGACTTATGCTCAACAAGGCTGTAGATATTTATTTTAAAAAATAGTAAAACCTATAATATTGTGTAATAATATTTTAAAACAGTCATTTTTAAATTGCAGTAATATATAATAATGCATATATAATAATGTTATATGGTTTTACTCTGCTGACATACAGTCTAAACAAATGTAGTCTTCAAATGCTTTTAGAACTGTCAAGATGGTAAAAAATATGTTTATATGCTACTGTTTAAAAGTCAAGAGCTGTTACATTTTATATTTTTTTGAGAGATGTCTTATCTGCAACCAGGCCACATCTTCATTCTTGTAATAAAAATAATATTATTAATAATAATAATAATAATAGTAATAATAATAATAATAATAATAATAATAATAATAATTAAAATAGTTTCTGAAAATGTATTCTTTTTTCTACAGATTGTTTGATGTATAACAAGTAAAAAAAAAAGGAAAAGAACTTCTGATATATAGAGTTTATACTGTTATTGCTGCCACTCCACATACTGTATCATTCTGAATACTGAATATCAAATAGCCTACTGCTTGTAACTGGTCGTGATTTTGCACTTTGCTTTCATCAGGGACAGAAATATGTAGTTGGTTGCAGAAATCGTTATGTTTCGCTTCCTGTTAAGCAAAACCTCCTTACAAAAGCAAGTTGGAATACGTATGTCTGTTTGGCAGTGCATACATTAGCAGCATAACGGCAACAGCAGGCTCGGGTTTGTACCTTCACACCGACAGCATTTCTGTTATGTAACAGACCGGCAGCTCTGAAGAGAAAATGCTGTGCTTTCTGCATTACTACAGCAATTATTTACCTTTAGTGGCATAGGCCTCTGCGATCATGGAGAGTCTGTAGACTGGAGCTCCCACCAGCTGCATCTCATCCAGATTCACACGGCTGTACTGATTCAGCGCTTCCCTGTAATCCGCCTCCACGTAGCACAGCTTAGCCATGATCAGACTGGCCTCCTGCATGTATTCAGGCTGCCAGAGAAACAAACACAATAATGACCCATTATTATTGACAAGACGCTTATATGAATCAAATACAGTCCATTGGAAGTCATCTGCTCCACCTACTCACTCTAGCAGGTAGTAGTACTAGTACACTTTGCATTCCTCTACGCTGCTTTTCCATTGTTCCTTTATGTACACATATGCTAGACAAACGTGTCTGACAGCTGCACAGTGTCTCACGCATGACATAGTATTGTTAACATGAATTCGACAAGACAAATGCATCCTTATTTTTCTTTCTGATTTCAGTTGACAGGTATTTTCTTAAATTATGACACTGATGCAGCAAAACGAAGTGATGGATCAGACTATTCAGGCTTGCCTTTAAATTTCCTCGATCAAGTGCAGCCGTCAAGTGTTTCCGAACTTCCTGGAGTCGTGGTCGGGGCCCGCGGGGACTGGACCCCTGCTTGATGGGGTTTTCCTTGAGGTACTGCTGGAGTTTGGCCTCCCCCAGCAGAAGTTCCCCGAGATCATCTACAAGAGACGATACAGATTAATTCAATCAATTCAAGCCAAAGCTTTAGCAATCACACACCAGGGCTATACTCTGGAAATTTGTTTCATGACATTTATACCATCAGAACTTTTATATACAGTTGCAAAAAAATTCTTTTTTAAATATTTCCCAAATGATGCTTAACAGAGCAAGGAAATTTTCACAGTATGTCTGATAATATTTTTTCTTCTGGAGAAAGTCTTATTTGTTTTATTTCGGCTAGAATAAAAGCAGTTAAAAATTTTTTTAAAACCATTTTAAGGTCAAAATTATTAGCCCCTTTAAGCTATATTTTTTTCGATAGTCTACAGAACAAACCATCGTTAAACAATAACTTGCCTAATTACCCTATCCTGCCTAGTTAACCTAATCAACCTAGTTAAGCCTTTAAATGTCACTTTAAGCTGTATAGAAGTGTCTTAAAAATATATATCTAGTAAAATATTATTTACTGTCATCATGGCAAAGATAAAAATAAATCAGTTATTAAAAATGAGTTATTAAAACTAGTATGTTTAGAAATGTGTTGAAACAATCTTCCCTCCGTTAAACAGAAATTAATAAACAGGGGGGCTAATAATTCAGGGGGTTTTATAATTCTGACTGCAACTGTATATTATATATATATTTTTATTGACAGCAAACAAGCTCAAACACATTTATAAATGCATCACTACAAAATGATGGAAGAATTTATGCATTGCAAGGTTAAAACACAAACAATGCAAGAGAGAAGTGCTGATTGGGAAAACAGTTTTACATAAAGTCTAAATATAATCCAGTCTTTCACCTGAAAACATTCTTATGGGACTTAATACACACACAGCTTTGAGAACAATCATGTGTGGTTTAATCTGCATGAGTTCTTGAGTTATTCATCAGTTTGTATGAAACTCATTAAAATATTACAAATACCTTAGATACACCTTTTAATAAATGATATAAACTGTAAAGTTAACAGCTGAATCCACAGTTGTATGAATGTGAAATCGGCTCCTATAATTAATGTGTTCTATATTTAGCAATATATATATTATACTATATATATACTATATTGCCAAAGGTTTTGGGACATCTGTCTTTACAGGCACTTAATCAGTAGGGTTTACTACGAAGTTGGCCCACCCTTTGCAGCTATCACAGATTCAACTCTTTGCCAAAATGTCTTGGTATGCTGAAGCATTAAGAGTTCCTTTCACTGGAACTAACAGCCCATGGCCAACACCATAATCACCACTCCATCCAACTTTACATTTGTCACAATGCAGTCACGCACGTAGCATTCTCCTGGCAACTGCCAAACCCAGACTCATCCATCAGATCACCAGACAGAGAAGCATGATCCGTCACTCCAGAGACTTTCACCACTGCTTCCCACACTTTGCATTGCACTTGATGTAAGGCGTGGATGTGTCTGCTCAGCCATTGATACCCATACCATGAAGTTCTCTATGCACAGTTCTTGAGCTAATCTAAAGGCCACAAAACCTTATCCTGGCAATATATTACACTTTGTTATAATACCACCAACCAACAGCTAACAATACAATATTTTGTTGTAAGGGAATTTCACAAATTGACTTACTGCACAGCTGACAACCTGTACCACTACTGAATTCACAGAGCTTCTGACTGAGGGATCCATTCTTTCACAAATGTTCGTAGAAGCATTCTGCATGCCTAGGTGCTTGATTTAATACACCCATGCCCTTGGCAGTGATTGGAATACCTGAATTTGATGACTTGGAGGGGTTTCCCAAAACTTTGGACAATACAGTGTCTTACAAAAAATACAGATGTATTGCTTTTGATTCTAATGCCTCTCCTGCATGAAACATTTAAATGCAAAAAAACATGAGGGAAAAAAATGCTGTATTGTTTTCAAAAAAACAACAACAACAACAACATATGCTTACCATTATGACCATGGATCAGATAGTGTACAAAGCCTTGTTTTTATAATATTTAGAATCAGAGTTTGTATTATTTTCCTGTTTTGTTGTGTTTTTAAAAATATAATTACTTTGTAATTGTTTATATTTTAGTACATCAACTTAAACTAAACTAAATGAAAATCAGCACTTTTTATTTGGCAACAAGAATGTTCATTTCCCTCGCATATTATTGTCTTAACAATTTAATCTATATATTAAAAATATAAATTCATTTAAAAAAATAATAATCAAGCAAAAATTATCCTCAATTCAGATATTCATTTTTAACATATTTTACAGTATTTATGTTATTGTAGTACATGTTCCTTTGCACAAACGTGTCAATTCTATAGGTCCTGTGCTTATAGATATTTATTTCTTTTTAAATGCTCAAACTTTTCATTTTTCTAGTTTTAAGTGACCTCTGGTGATATTTTTGTACGGTCATTTTCTATTCTTTTTCCATTTCTTTCTTTGTACTTTTCTTTATCTGTTTGTTAATCTTGGCGATTTTTTAAAGTTTGAAATTGCACCATTCAATTGTTTAACTATCTATCTGAATCAGTGTTTTCAGTAACGATAATGCAGAGAACACTCAAAACAACAACAACACATCCTCTCAAGAAAATGAACCAAACAGTAACTCTTTAGAACTTTATAGAGTTGACAAAAATGTGAACGATATCAGTTATGAAGATGAATGGACACAGCTATGAGCATTCAGGAAGTGGTGTGGGCAGATGAACGGGATGCTACGAAAAGGACATCAATATCACAGCTTAAGCAACATGAAATCAAAGTATTAATTCATTGAAACGTTGCACATGTAGTTAAATGTCCATGAATGAATCAGATACTGATTCTGCCGTCAGGCCTGAGACAAACACTCACACACAGAGAGACAGACTGTCCGAGCTAACGCGCTAGCCATGAGAAAATGAAGATAAATCACACACACCGTTGGAGATGAGTTTCGCCGACAGCTGCCGCACGAGCTCTGGTATTTTGTCCCATTGTCCCTCAGATCGACAGCGCTCTATTTCAGTCTCTAATCGCGACCCGGACTTTCTGGCTGTCATCTTTCCACCACCTCCTGACCAAAACACGACCGGAGCCGCAGCACAGAAACATCAAAGACCTGGAGAGGATCACAAATAACATGAACCGGAATAAGCTTCCGGGCCATGGAACTGAACGCTGATTCGACAGACTTCTGTCACGTGACCATTTTTTTTTTAAACCACGGTTAATCATGGCATACGGTGGTTTTTATTTCTGAACAATGAGTTGTGTTAATAAATCGGTGTCTGGGAATAAATAAAAAAATATTACAAATAATTATAAAATAATTAAATAATTTAAATGAAAAAAATAAATAAAATAAACAAGCAAACATTTTATTAAGATAAATAAATATACGCTCATTAGTATAGTAAATTATCAAATAAAACTACTTTAAAGTAATTTAATAATCATAAAATAAATACAAAAATAAGATTCAAATAACAAGTCCAAAGACATGCTGTATAGCTGAATTGGGTAAGCTAAAAATTGTCCATAGTGTATGTGTCTGAATGAGAGTGTTGGGTGTTTCCCAGTGATGGGTTGCAGCTGGAAGGCCATCCGCTGCGTAAAACATATGCTGGATAAGTTGGCGGTTCATTCCGCTGTGGCGACCCCAGATTAATAAAGGGACTAAGCCGAAAAAAAGAAAATGAATGAATGAATGTTTATTTGTTTATCATTTATTTATTTATAATTTAATTTATATTTATTTATTTATTTTCGGCTTAGTCCCTTTATTAATCTGGGGTCGCCACAGCGGAATGAACCACCAACTTATCCAGCATATGTTTTACACAGCCCTTCCAGCTGCAACCCATCACTGGGAAACATCCATACACACTCATTCACACACACACACTACGGACAATTTAGCCTACCCAATTCACCTATAGCGCATGTCTTTGGACTTGTGGGGGAAACCAGAGCACCCAGAGGAAACCCATGCCAACACAGGGAGAACATGCAAACTCCACACAGAAATGCCAACTGACCCAGCCGAGGCTCGAACCAGCGACCTTCTTGCAGTGAGGCGAACTTGCTACCCACTGCGCCACCGTGCAGCCCCACAAATAAACATATTACCATTAATAAATATTTTATTATAATGAGTAAAATATAAGTAATTTAATAATGTATAGTAAGATACAGTCGTTAAAAAATGTTGAACAACTTTTATTAATCCTCTTAAAATAACAAACTGCATTTAAATTTTTTTTCACCGTGAATGTTTTATTAAAAAGAAATATACACACAAATGAGAAACTCAATGATCAGTGGTCTTTAATATTGTTTCTACTCATTATATAAAAAACCTAACAAAAAATGCAAATAAATAACTAATAAAATAACTAAAATGTTTTAAATATTATTAAAATTAACAAAATACCTTTTAATTAATTAATCTAACTGAAAATGTCTTTAATACTAATTAAATAAATAAATACATATCTCCTAATTATTTGGTAACAAATAGGCCTGCGAGTCCTGGTTGGGTTTTAGCAAACGCAGCTCTTTACCTCTCATGAAGCGTCCCTTCCAGGTTTTTGTAGTTCATCAGCCCACAGAGCGCGCTGTACTGCGACCTCCGGTGCTATAGAAGGCGCTTACAACCAACAGACCTCTGAGTCTGACATTCACAGCAGCGTTGTGTCTTGCGGCACGCTGGCCGTGGATTTGAAAAGGATATTGTGTAAGTAATTTATTGTCCTATTCAGTATTATTATATAAACTGTAGTGATGCTCATCTATAGATATTTGCCTTTAGGAGCACATTCGTTGGGTATCGTTGTTGCATGAACGGTTTTACTCGCTTAAAACCTGCATGATTGTGTATGATGTAATCTAAGATATACATTTAAATGTGTTAAAATGTTAATGCGAGTTATTAGATATTTAAAACGGAGTTTAGATCATGTTATCGTTTATTTTAGCTTGTTTATCTGTTGAAAATGTTGTTGATTTGATGTCTTTACCATTTTATGTCAAGGTCAGAGTGGTGTGTCAACGGTTCACGAGTAAGTTAATAAATCAGATACAGTTCACGTTCGTTTTTAGTTGATAAAAGGCATTTGTATTGTTTATGAGTTTAAAGGCATTAGTACTAAAAAAAAACACAAAATCTACTGTTTCAAAATTCAAGACTGAGTAGACATTACTACATATGTACACACAAGAATGTACATAGACATGGGTGCTAAGCAAAATAACAATCAAGTCTTTGCTTCTGAAAATACATTGTATTTCATGACTTATATTTGACATCTTGACAATTTAGATTTTGGGGTTTTAGAATTGGTGAAATGGGGTTAAAAATACACCATATTTATGATGAATATTGTAAATCAACCAGTACATAACAAAACAGAATATTGAATTTTTAATTAGTCCATCTGTCTTTAAAAAAATCAGACACCACAATTAATAAATGTATTTTTTTTTTATCCAAATGCTAAAACTGACCATGGACTGCCATGTTTGCATTTTTTTAAAACCCTTTTTATTCGCCTTTGTATTCTAGTCATCAGTGGACTAATATTTGTTGTGGTTTGGGCAGTCCTAGTTGTCAAATATGCCCTGCATTCAAATGGAATGTCTTCTATATGTTTAGATGGAAAAACAGTATGTGAGCAGAGTAGTATTTTTGAATTCATTATATTAGCTATCAGTCCTGTAATAAAATTGAAATGAAGTGTTAATATTTACATAACTAATATAATTAGGTCATCAGTCCACCAATAAAAAAACAGACAGCAACATTTATAAATGTATATTTTAATTGGAATGCAATTATACTTGTCTGATCACTCACATGAAACAATACCATATTTTTTTTTTCATAGCCTTACTATTCACAGCTCATATTTATCGAGGGTGCCAATATTAGTCAATGGCTGTTTATGATGTGTATATATATATGCTGTATTTCCAGCAAAATATGTCCCAACATATATAACTTATTATAACTAATTATTTATAGACTTACTGTAGTGACTGAGGGTAAGACAAATACTTTGGTATGTATGTATGTATGTGTGTGTGTGTGTGTGTGTGTGTGTGTGTGTGTGTGTGTGTGTGTGCAGGTGTGTGTGTGTATGTGTGTGTGTGTGTGTGTGTGTGTGTGTGTGTGTGTGTGTGTGTGTGTATGTATGTGTATGTATGTATGTATGTATGTATGTATGTATGTATGTATGTATTTTCTACTTACTCAGTATTATGTTTTTGTTAATTTTAAACAAAATAGTTTTCAAACTATTAATAAAGTACACAAAATAGTTGTAATTAATAATTATTTGTTCCCTTTTATCGCCATATTAATGACTAAGTAAATATATAATTTTCTGATTTGTAATGTCTGATTTGTAATGTCTTTTTTACAATTTTACTCTCGTAACCCTTCACTGGCTGCAGGATGTTCTTGACTCTAGCACTGTTGCGGAAGGGGATCCCAGGAAAGCAGTGGATTGGGAAATATCGCCGACCACGACCCGTTACCTGGCAGATAAAGCGGAATGTGATCAAACGGCTAGAACAGGAAGCAGAGAATGAATACTGGATCAGCCGGCCATTCATGACGCTGGAACAGGAGCGAGGCCACGCAGCGCAGAGGCGAGAGTGGATGTGGCAGCAAATGAAAGCTGAGCGACAAGCCAAGTTTCCTGAACACAAATACATCGCAGACCAACTGAACCACCTGAAAGTCACCAAGACCTGGCCCAGCTAACCAGAACATCACAGACTGATGGATATCTGATGGATACAGATGAAATTGTACTCATTTTTGTCTTTGATATTTGATATTTTCTCTGTTGTGCATCTGTGTGTTTCTGTTTATAAATGATTTATTATCGTCACATTTGGGAGCTCCTCTGTTTCTGATTCATTATTTAGTCTTTATGGTGTATGTATTCTGGAGGTCAAAACCTACAGTTTTCAAAATATTGATGTCACTGCTTATTTGAAGTTATTTTACAGGGTTAAATGAGCAGATTTATAAGCATTCCTAATGGACAGGATAATATGGAGAAACTGGTCCAAAGTACACTTTAGTGATAAAAGAAAGTTTAATTTGGGTCCAATGGGAAACAATATGCTCATCATCAAACTGGGGAAAGACTGAACATAAAGTATGTAAAGAAGTCAGTGAAAGTTGGAGGTGGAGTTTCATGGTTTGTGGGTGTTTTCTGGAGGAGGAGTTTGGGCCTCTACCCTGAATTCATCCATCAATCAGCCAGCAATTCTTCTGCAACAAAAGAACATAGCTCTATCACATAGCAAAAAGGGTAAAGTAGTCACTTGATGCTAAAAACACTGAAATAATAAAATGTCCTGCTGACCTAAATCCGATTGAATATTTCTGGAAAATGCTTGATGATAAAAGTTTTGGCTAAGAAACACTACAGTCAATAAACTGTGGAAGAGACTGGAGGAAAGTAGACTAGTGTAATTTCTGATTCTGACTGCTTTAAATTTAAGAAATTTCAGTTGTCATTTTCTTTGTGATAAAATCATTGCAATTTAATGACCATTTAATGACAAACGGTTTTTGTTGAAGTGCCTTGGTTTTTTTGTAAAACTGCTCTACTAACACAGATAAATGTCCTCCAAATTTGGAATGATAATGATTTATAATTTCTTATCTACTTTTCATCTTCATTGCAGTTCCACCGTCTTAAAGCTAAACTATATTTTAGCATAATAGTGTATTGCTAGCATAATAAATTCAGTTCATTTCAAAGGCCATTTCCAGTTCCGAACTCTTGTAGCAGCTAGTGGGTGGAACGAGCGCAATGCAAGTTGACACTATCAGACTGAAGAACTTGTGTAAACAGCCACTTGCCATAACAGCTCTGTTCTGTAGTCAGAGCAGATAAACATCATATGTCAAACATATGACATAAAAATCATGTCAACTTTCAGATTTAATAATAGGATACATTAATATTCTGCCACGTTTCCTTACTGTAGCTTCTGCCACGGGTCTGCCAGCGTTGATTGATTAGCATTAGTTATTTGACATAAATCTCCAATAGCATCTGGATGCAGCCTTTATGCAAGCTGAAACTGCAAGTCTCAACTAAGTTACTTGACTTCACCAGCAGAGGTCAACATCGATTCACTAACTATGAAATCACAAATTCACAAGCATAAAAGTCCAGATTTTTGAATTCATCTTGTGTATTTGCTTTAAAAAAATTATATAAGTGTATTTCTAAAGTGGATGTGCAGTTTACCAGCAGAAATGTTATTGTGGTCAGTCTTCACATCCAGTTGTTCTGGCACTGCGAAAGTAAAATAGTGACTGTAAATAATTACAAATAAAAGAATTAGAAACTAAATTAAACAAAATAATTGTTTTAAGAAAGCATTAATATAATCACTCGTCATCACGTAAACTAGACATAACAAATCAAAGACTAAGCAAAGCCTGCAAACCACAACACTTATGAGGATTTACAACTGTATTAGTACATGTAAACAAAATGAAAAAATAAGTTAAAGGCTCACTCTGTGGTCTAAATTGGGGTATTTTTGTGGTTGGGGTGCATTCATGAGAAATATGAGAATATTAGGATAATATTTTATTATTGTTTCTAAAATTCATTACAGCGCAAAAGTTTACTTAATTGGTTTATTACTGATCTATGAAAATAAAATGCAGCTACTTTCACCACCTAGCATCTGCTGTTTATTTATTTATTTATTTGCATTGTCCATACTGAGCATTTCCAGCTGGTTGACAATAGAGTTTGGCTTCGAACAGCTCCCCCACCATAAGCTGCTTTTATCTGTTTATGACTGATGATATGATGAGATGTTTTTCTATTTCTTTCTTTCTTGCTTACTTTCTTTTGTACAACTTAATTCACAGCATTTCTCTCCCATGCACTAGAGAGCAGTATACAACTCAAGACAGCAAATCAGATTGAAAACTACACTTCCCAGAAATCAGTCAGCGCGAGCACCTTGGTATCCATGACAGTCTTGTTATTGTTGTTCAGCAGATAATCATGGATTGATGAAGAATACAGCTGCTTTTGACCTCAGAAAACCTTCTTAATAAATCCGTCGACGAAATGGGGGAATAGTCAGACTTTTTGTTTCATGTTCGCGGACGGGTTTTTCTCGCCCACACCAGGTTTGCCAGTTCAGGCTCGGCCCAGTTCAGTGCTGGATGCTGCAGATTTTCTCACATTTTTCTGAGCTGTGATACATTCTGTGTGGTCGGACTGTGGGTGAAGCATGAGAGAGCAGCGGTGGTGCAGGGGCCCGGTCCAGACCCTGGAGGCTCGGAGTCGCATCACAGGCTCACAGACGGAGGAGATGCGCCTGTTGTAACAGCATCAGGAGGATGATTTCTCGATACAGCCGTCGGCCTGTATCTCACAACCTAGAGATGTGCGTATAAATAGCACAGAAACCATCTCAAGCTGCATATTTAGACTTTGTCGCATTGATAGCCATTTCGATAGTTACTGTGGACTAGTGTTAAAATACGTCTGGTTTATTTGTCATAATGGTATGTAATGTTCTCAGGTAATGCTTTTCGAGCACTTCATTTTGAATAGCAAGCTGTTTGGATGGATAGATTATTAAATCGTTAGAGAGACTGACGGACGGATATCCGATGGATAGTCATGTAAATATTCGATAAATAGATAGATAGATAATCAAATATGAAGATCTTTGGATAGATAGATAGATAGATAGATAGATAGATAGATAGATAGATAGATAGATATGAAGATCTTTGGTTATATAAACAGAAACATGGATAGTAAAATAGATAGATAGATAGATAGATAGATAGATAGATAGATAGATAGATAAGCAGAAATAAAGGTGGACAGATAGAGAGACAGGTGGATAGTCAGTATAAAGGTCTGTGTTCAACCACTAAAATCTTCTGCTTTCTCTCTGCTGGTTTTGGTAGTCGTGGTTTGTCCCGCAGTTGTCTGGACCAGCATCCCCTTCCAGAGGAGGCAGACGATGGTACTGCGCATTCTTCCAGACTCCTGCACAATCTACAGGAGGACATGTCCTTATACAGCAGGTAGATATTAAAGGGATGTGCTTTCATCTCTGTGTGTATATCGTGTGAATTTGTCACATAATGTCTATTTTAGTCTGTAATGTTCACTCTTTCTGATGTGACGTTTGAATTTGTGAAAAAAAAAGAGTCTGTCTTTGTCTCCAGGTCTGAGGAGTCCTCTGCATCATCCGTCAGATCAGGATGTCAGACACTCACCACAGATGACACTGTTCCATCTTGGTCTGGTATCCATAGCTACACAGGAACTGGCATCTCGACAGAACGCAGCTCTGTCTTCTCGTGGGGCTACGATGTGAGTCGTACAATGATGACAGCAAGTGTGAATCTTCGCAAATGCAAAATCACAGGGTGATAAATTTCAAGCTCATCTCTTTTTTTCTCTCTCTCTCTCTCTCTCTCTCTCTCTCTCTCTCTCTCTCTCTCTTTTCCGGCAGGAATTTGATAAAGCTGCATCCAGGCAGGTCCAGCAGATGTTTGAAGAGATTGATGAACTGTTGTATGAAAGAAAGTGTGAAACTCAGCTTAAAGGACTCCAAGATGAGTGTCAAGAGTGGGCTTTCCGATTCCCTCATCTACGGTACACACTTATGCACGTTCACACAGTTTCTGGTTAGGGCCACTTCTCTTCATTGTTTAAAGTCTTTGCAAAATCAATATTTACAATGTTTATTTTGCTAGTGCACCTTAGGTGAAAAATTAGTCTGTGCAGTCGTTTAGTCATTTAGGAGACGCTTTTGTTCAAAGTGACTTAAAATTGACGAGGCACTCAGTGATTCAACAAGAAGAGGCAATACACACAAGTGCTAATTATACAAAGGAACTGTTTGTGCTCAGAGAACGTAGTGCTAGAGTTAGGAGGGGAAGGTTTTTTTGAGAGAGAGAGAGAGAGTTTTTTTATATGGAGTGATTGTAAAAATGTGTCTGGTGCAAAAAACAAATAAACATTGTACATTTTGATTAGATTTTTTGGATTTTAACCCTATTTTGGGCATTTGTGTGTGGTAGGATTCTTGGAACGCAGCTGGTGTGTCCTACTGATGAAGGATTCCAGTGGTTCGCCACGCCAGCTCAGACCCCCAGCCCCTCCAGCAGCTTCCAGAGCAACGAGAACACTGCCAATGAGTGAGTTCAGAAAGCTGTGGCTTTAGTGAAACATATCTCTCTGTGAAAACCTTCAGAGTACAGATATGAATAAAATTGTGAAGTTTGTTGTTTGTCAGTGCTGCTGAAGTGGAAATTTATGAAAACAGCCTTTAAAATGTGTAATATAATTCCAATTAACTGATACAAATTTCTGGAGAAAAAAACCTCACATTTATGCCACTGTATGTGTGTGTGACAGGTTGTGTGTTCAGGGCCGCAGGGCTATATTGTGTCGGCCCACTGTGAAGGTGACCAACCCTAGTATTACAACCAGTGGTAACAATGAAGATGAGCTGCCCAGTGTGATTGAGGCCGAAGGACTGATAGAAGAGTATTTGGCCTACGACTTCAGAGACATGTGAGTGGGTGACAAATGGGAGTTTGTAATTAAGCATCATTTATTTGACTTTTTTGTTGATGTGGACTACCTATTTTTTTAGGGATGAGGAATGTGAACGTGAGTATGTGAGCAGACGTAGGAGGCGGAGGCGGTGCCTGCCCCCTGTCTCACCCTATCGATGTCATCGGGAGGCGGTGCTTGATTTGCTGTTTGATGACGTATGGCGTGAGCTCATTGGCTGGATGGAGGAACTTGTGCGTAGACATTGGGAGGGATTTGTGTCAGGTAAGATAAATTAGTCTAAATGTGAAATACTATAATATATATTTTTTCACTCTTCAGTTTCATCTTTGGAACAGTAATTGAATAGAATTGATAATAGAATTGAGTTTAAGTTTAGGTTTTTACTTTTTTTTTTTTTTTTCTTTTGCTCACCAGGTTTTTTTCTTCAAAATACAATAGAAACAATAATATTGTGAGATATTACAATATAAAATAATGTTTTATATTTTAAAAAATGGAACCAAAAAAGCCTTTACTTTAGGCTTCAGTGTCACATGGTCCCTTATAAATCATTCTAAAATGCTAATTTGATTAAAAAAAAAAAAATTGACAGTTGTTTAGAATAACAGATATTTTCATTGGTGTGATTGAAAAATTGGAGTTATTCCAAACAAACATTGCTTTCCCAGTTCATTGGAATTTAAAACATTAGTATTGTGTCAAAATGAATAGAAACATGTCTGTAAAAATTGCACCTTTTTATTAATTTTTTTACAGAAAAAAAATATCAAAGTCACATTGATTTTGATTTTAGAAATGTCAACATTACTTTACGGAATAATATTATGAAAACTTTAACATTGTCACTTAATTTTTTTCCATAGCTGTATGTACAGTTTAGTAGTCAATGAGTATGTTTACATGGACCATCTGATGCGATTATAATGGGATTTGGGTAATATTGCGATTAAACTTTATCTCATGGAAACACAATTTGATCTAAATACCTTTCACATCACCTATCTATGGTGCCTAAAAACAGAATACAACCATACAAAAGTGTTTTGCATTAGACATAAATTAACTAAAACAGCAGTCAGTAACACACCTACTCTAAGTCCTTTATTTGTACTATGAAGTGAGGCATGTGAATAATGGCAGTATTGGAAAGAATTATCACAATTCTTAGGAAATAATGGAAATTGCATGTAAACGGGATTAAGAGTTTAGCTTGTGACATGTAAATATTATATTGCTGTTACGACAATTTTGTGTAATATGGGAGAAGGAGAAAACATGCATCAACCAAAATACTGCCAAAAAAAAAATTTATTATACAAAAATCAACGATTAACAGAAAATAGTAATAATAAAGAAGAATAATATAGATATAGAGATAGTCTATATATATATATATATATATATATATAGACAAATAACCACAAAAGGTAAATTATTTACAATTTATACTAACAAAATAATCCAAAAACAGTAAACCCCGCCTGGAAGAGGACAAAAGTGGCGCTGAAATAAAATAAAATAACAAAACCAAAACTCAAACTAATTTAGTATAACCCTTTTACCTAACTGAAAACAAAATAATCGAAAGCAAGTCTTTGGCTTTTGCACGCCCTAACTTACCTACTCTAATCTTAACCAAACAGAAAAATACAAAGACAGCGCTCACTCCTAAACCTGGTGTGTCTATACACAGGTTCACTAGGTGTTGTAAGGATGTAGGTCACGTGACATGTACCTCTCCAAATCCCCTGGGGAAAACAAAGAGTATCAACAAACGATCTCAAGTGAAGAATAAAAAGAAAATGAATGAAAATAAACAAGATGGCAATAACAACTTTAGCAAAGCAATATAAAGTACCAAAACAAAAGAAACAACGGGAGGCAAATTAAAACAAAGAACAAAACAGGAACGCAAAAGCCTCTGTCCGGCGACCCACTCGTCGTCCTTTTAAAAACCTGGCGACCACTCAGATTGGCCGCAGAAGTCGCCACGTCACCAAAGATAATGAAGATTGACCGATCCTACAGCCAATAACAATCGGAAGGGGGTTGAACCTGTGAAACAGAAAGAGAGAGGAGCGAGACAGAGAGAACAGGTGCGCGTGTGCACAAGAGAGAGGGAGAGAGACACACACACACACACACACGCAGAATTCCCGGAACGTAGCAATTGCGATTAACCCCTTACTCTGATTAATGGAAATAATCGCGTTATTTGTGCGCGTGTAAACGTAGTCATTGTTAAAAACTATTTGAAAACAAGAGTACATCTGTTTGGTTGACCAATCACAATCGAGAATTATGTGTGCTGATTAAAAATAACCTCTCTTTGAACATCTGTCCATCAGATGATGAGAAGAGTACCGTGGCCCTCAGTCCTGCTTGTCCGGATCCCCAGAATCCCTTCATGCTGCTGTCCAATGTCTCCACAGTGCTTCCTCCTCTTTCACAGACCAGAACACAACAGCTCACGGCAAACTTGCAGGCCCAGGTTGGTCAACCCCTTCAGATCTGATGCTAATTCTTTTGGGTTCCTACTTTTTCATTCGTGGAAGATGGCTGCAAGAATGATTTAATCTGAAATCCCATCTCACTGACAACCCCTCCATCCCCTGCCATCTGCTTGACGATGTCCTACAAAAATATTTAAATATCAGGATTCCCATGCTCATTCAAAGTCATTTGGTTTGTTAAAATTAAACTGGTGCGATTGCCCTATTCATGCAGTTTGTTTGAGTAAATGTGAACGCTGCCAAAAGCAGGTTATGATGTTGTAAGATGCAACCTTAAATATGACAGAATGCTCAGAAATAGCTGTTTTTTGTTTTCGTAGTTGCTGTGTTGTTGCCGACAACAGTTCAATACATGCATCAGAAACAGATCTTCATTTGTGTTTTTGACCCCGAGGTATTCCTGGCCCTGTTTTAAGTCCTTTACATACTTTATTAGCATTTCATGTGTTCTCATCTGATAAAATGACAATCACATCTTCTCAAACATGTTCAGCACACAGCATTTTTTTAGATGTTCTGTACAATATATTGCAAAATATCTATCTTAAAAGGCATTTTTGTAAATCATTTGGTGTTAAATGACAGTGTGAACGCAAAGCCAACCAAGAGTAAGTGTTAAAGAACTACACTACAAGTGTCCTAAAATGACTTTGTTTTCATTTCCGCATTCATAGTATAACAGTGACATGTTTTTCTTCAACTAGAATTCAAATCGGTTTTTACTCTACAATATAATATTGTTTAGAAATTACTTTAGCCAGAAACTACAGTATAGGAAGCTGAAAAATACACGGATTTCTCCGAAACTCTGGGAATTCTGTAGCTAAAGTCTAATCACTGTGGAAAGATTTTCACTGCTTTGTGTCCTCTTTCATCTATACACAAGCGCACACACTCAGAAATACACACAAGTGCTATTTTTTTCACTGCTGTCAGCATTTGTCTTTTCAGCATCCCCCCCCAAGGCTTTCAGTTCATTAACTTTTTACCTCCTTTTTCTGTGTTTTCTTCTCTGTCCCTGTTTCTGCCTTTCTGTCCAATCATCATTCTGTCTGTCATTTGCATTCTCCCTTTCTCTTTCTATACTTTCCCTCCATTTTCTTCCCAAAGAGCTCAAAGTCATGGGGTTCAAAGCACAAGTCAAGACGGAAATCCAAAAAGCAGAGAAAGTCATCGACTGTATGTAACTTTACACTAATAACAACACTTAAACAGAGAGGGCGAGCGAGAGTGTTTCTGTCTGTGGACCCGTTTCTCTCTCTTTTTCCCGATACTTTCACACTCTCTTTGTTTTTAACACACACATCACATTTCTAACAACGTTTTAAACATGACTTCACTTTTAGTTGCTTTTTTCTCTTTTTTTAATCTCATGGATTTGTTTATAATGCTTGTTCTGCACTCTTAGTTTTGTTTCTATTCACTGTCTTTTGTCTGTTTTCACACGCCATCGCATGCTGTACAAATGATGGATGTCAGATGCTGTGAATGCCATCATTTTTTTTTATCAGTGAGATAAACATGCATTCTAGGCAGTAAAATGAAAACCTGAATTTGTTTAATGTTTTCTCTTTCTTTTTCTCTCTGTCTCTGTTTCCACAGACCAGTCGAGTGCCTGTAGGAACGGCGGTTGCTCATCACAATCTCAATGACCTCATTATGATACATGGCATTCCACTGCAGCAAAGGAACATGGGAACTCTGGACCGAATAAATCAGTATGAACCACACAGAAACACAAACTGATACAGTCTGTTTATGTTTCATTTTGCTTGTAGAGGTGTGCAATTCTTTTCATCTTTGATAATATCCTAATTATTATTTTAATCTTACTTTGCGAATAACAAACCAAAACACGTCTTGAGAGTCCAAAGCATTTACTGTGTGATGAAGACTATTGGAATGAAGTTAGAGAAACATTATAATTCAATTCATCGAAATCCTGTATGATTTTTTTTTATACATTTTTGAACATATGGTAAAATAAGTGATCACACAAGCAAAAGTTGTTTTCCATGGAGATTAGTGAGTAATCACAAATGTAATATACATTTTTTTACAAGACTTCAACAGACTAGAAATTCATATTGAACGAGTTACATTTTAGAAATGGTATTATCCTTTTTTTTTTTGGTGTCATCGATGAATATAGTTTCACACATGCTGGAGCTGAACATTAGTGCGTCTCAGAGCCATCTTTTGGTGTTTTGTTCCTGAATTAATAATTAGGAAATTAAAATTTAAGAAAATAATTCATAGTCCAGTAATAAAAACAAATCAATTAAATGATAGATGATCAATTTATCAGTCAGTTTTTGTTTTTTTTGACCAATTCATTACAAGAACACTCTCATTGCTTGTGTATAAGACTACTACAGTAATTCATTCATTCATTCATCTTCTTTTCGGCTTAGTCCCTTTATTAATCTGGGGTCGCCATAGCGGAATGCCAACTTATCCAGCATATGTTTTACGCAGTGGGTGCCCTTCCAGCCGCAACCCATCACTGGGAAACACCCACACACTCTCATTCACACACATACACTACGGAAAATTTTGCCTAACCAATTCACCTATAGCGCATGTCTTTGGACTTATGGGGGAAACTGGAGCACCCGGAGGAAACCCACGCGAACATGGGGAGAACATGTAAACTCCACACAGAAATGGCAACTGATACATATATATTTATATATATGTATGTATGTATGTATGTATCTGTATATATACACATATATATTTTTTGCAACCAGTAAAAAACAGCACAATATATGAATAATTCTAATAATTTTTTATAATTTACATTTGTAGAATATAATTTCTTTTATATATTTCTGTAGATGAACGGTACATGAAATGCTTATGGATTGCATCTCTATTTCTTCCCTTCATGAATTATACTTTCTTTGAATACTTGAATATTTTCTTCTTCTTTGACAGAGAATGTCCTCACTCTGTCTGTGGGTCTGACTGTAGGGACTCTGAGGAGAAAGTGTCTCATCGTCCTGGCTCAAGTGTGATTCCTGCCGGTAAACCTCGGCCCCGCCGGGCACTGGATCAAAGCTCCTCCTCCTTGACCCGCCCCCCACAGTCTGCACGACGACGGAACCCTCCTCCTCGCAATCTGATGCCAATTACGTCCAGTGTAACACAGCCAATCACAACCATGGAGGAGGTGGTCAGAGGCACTAGACTGTAAGACCATCATTTAATTCCAGTCCAGTGTTTTAGTATATTTTGTTACACAAAAACAATTATCTTACAATACTGTCTGTGTGTGTGTTTGTGTTTCAGGACTACTCCCAGTGATCATTTGGCTTCACCTCCAATGCATCTCAGTAGAAACACACTCCTCCCTCCCATTGGCACAGGAGACCCAGACCACGCGTACTCTGGACAACACACACGGCTCATACAGGTGCTTTAACTGCACAATAAACCCAATCAGATGATAGAACAAATGTTTAGTTGTTTTGCAAGATTAGTCATCACTATTAGGTTGTTGTTGTGCTTTTAAAAAATGATGTTGTTAGCATTTAAGACAGATTGTTCTAAAGTAGGGGGGGGGGGCAGTACATGTCCCACAATATACACATTTGACCACAATATATACATATAAATCTATATATGCATTTGTATTATTTAGGATTTATGTCCATAAACATGTGTTTCCAGAAACAGAGGGGATCCTCCAGTCGTGCACACAGTGCAGTGACAGATGAGGGTATCATTCTGCAGCCCAGAGACAAACTACATCTGCTCGACGTGTTTTCCAGACCCAACACCACACATACTTTTAGGGTAAATCTCTTTTGCATATAGAAACACTTCAGTGTTACACCTGACAAGAAGCAAAGAGTAATTACTTGCAGGTACACTTGCAAACTGGATGTGTTGTGTTCAGTTTAAGTTGACAGTCCAGAACAGTCCTTCTAATCACCAAACATGCAAATTAGCGTGAATAAAAAGACTATGGGATCTATTTTATTATGTCTCTATATATAAAGGTCAGTTTATACTTCTGAATTGAGTACATGTGATAGGATTTATGGATGTATTGATCATGGCAAAATTTGCTTTGCAGTCAGACACCCCTTATCACCGTTCATTCACTGGGATAGACAACATCGGGCAGGGTCGACCTGGCAGGGCGTCTGTTGGCGTAGGTGTGTGCAGACAAACACACATCAGACTTGTGGATAAGCATTTTATTTCTATAAATGATCCTACTGACCGTGTTTGGGCCTTTGAGTGCAGATTCTCTGGGAATTGGTGTGACTGGAATCAGTTTGGGCATCAGCAGCTCCTCCTTCATAGATTCATTTTCTCATCATCCAGTAGGCCACTTTCCCATCGGGCACGAGGAAGAGCCAGATGCAAAAGCCTCAGGCCAAGGTCAGTGAGAATCAGTTTATTTGACTATTTTGCATGAATTTTAAAGTGAAAGTAAAATATATTTCAAAATATATTTGCCTGTTCTGTAGAAATACCAGTACTTTCCAGAACTATTTTGAATTTAATTTTAACTTTGAACAGCTTTGAATTTTAAAATCAGGTTTTTAAAATACATTTTAGTAGGTAATTTATTCATATGATGGCATTACTCCAGTTTTCAGTGCACTGCGATCCTTCAGAAATCATTTTAATATACTAATTTGGTGCTGAAAATAAAATGTATTATTATAATCATCAATGTAGAAATCATGTGTGTGGCCCTTCAATCTAAGGATGGACAGGACGGAAGTTTTTTTTTTTAGCTGAATTAATTGAAAAGTGAAAAAGAAAAATACAATAAGATTTTCTGCAGCCTTGCAAGCACTGTAATAGGATTTTTGACTGAGCTCCTCAAATTCGCCCTTTCTTAGTGTTTATGAATATTACATAATTTCTCACTTTTAAGAGTAATGATGAAAGAGTGAAATATAGATAGGAAATCATCTATTATTCTGATTTATTATCAATTTATTATTTAATATCAATGATAGATCATAAAGTGTCATGCTCCAACTCAAGTGTACTAAAAGTTTAAACTTTTCCTTAAGATTTAACATAGAAAATCTTATACAGATCTCCCAGGAAATATTTCATATATACTTGCACTACTTTTGTACTACAAAAGTCAGACAAATGCTTGAATTAATAGGTGATTTATTTTAAAAAATAAACATTTCCACATTTTAATCCGGCAACGTGAACGAGTAATTGATTGAAAATCCTCTCATTCTTTATAGGGCTATTGTTACAATAAGGCTCCATCTGTTAACACAAATTAATGAGACTCAGCTCATTATGAAAAATATCACCTATTGTGCTAATAATAATTTAGCAATTTAATTAGTTTGAAACATGTTTACACGGAACATTTATATACAATAAAGCATTGCTCAATAATGATAACGTTCTTTTTGTTATTATACAGTACATTTTAAAGTAACCCTTTTTGCATCTCATGTAAATACTGTGATAATTCCCTATATTGTGGTTGAAAGCTTGATAGTGTCATATTCCTGCAAGAAAATTAAGGGACTTTTGAATATAGTGTTCATATTTTTTCTCTTTCTCTCTCTCACTTCCAGCACGCTCGCATAACAGAGGTGGTTCAACGGCACGCAGTAGCAGACCAGGGCTTTAACACAAACACACGTAAACACACACACACAAAATCCCCCTTACCTTCTTGAACCAAACTCACCTCAGCACTGACGCAACTTTTCTTCAGTACTGACAGACACTTTGTAAGTCTGCTGGACTTTTGTATGACGCGCTGTTTGAGCGTGGACCTTATTTATGACCGCTGTTGTTATTAATATTATTATTATTAGTAGTATTGTTATTCATGTTGTTGTTTGAAATTTTCTAAAACCCTATTTTTGTATATTGGACTATTCAGCTTCACATGGCTGCCAAATACAGGAAACTGTCTATCCCTTACATCTGTAGATGTACTGTACATGCTGTACTGTATGGAGTAACAACTTTTGGTTTTCTCTAAAGATGGCTCTGTGAGGCCTCCATGGAGTTTCTATGCAGGTTCATACAAGCAGGGAGTTTAAATAGCCAGAATGTTGCCTGCACCGGAGTGTTCGAGACCCTTTTTGGATCGTGGAACCTGCTACGGAAGATTTATACTGTCTATATTCTAGACGGATGTTTCATCGTGATGCAATTCCAACCACTTTATATCCACGATCTTGGACCATAGGTGTGTACGAATTCTTCATTTTGTATCATGATTCTGTGATCGTGGAATGTTCAATAGCAATTGTAACGTCCGGAATGACTCCAGCAGAGCTTCAGTGTAAACCGCAATGACCTTGTTTTCACAGGAAAACACTGACATTCTGGAAGTATACTCGCAATATGAGGGTGGGCCGGTACAATAGTACAGCCTACATAATGACAGTTGAAAGAGGATTTAAAGTTTCAAGTTTCTTATTTTAAAACTGTTCGCTATTCAGAGAAATAAGCCGTGAGTGAGCCTTAAAGGTGCAGTCCCATTTAATGTTACTCGGCTTAAATTTCAAGGGGTTGGACAAGTACACAAATCCTGTATTTGATAACAATGCAGAACTAGTGAGTACTCCTTTTAATGAAGTAAAATTACAAAAGTGCATAATGATGAATGTTTATTTATTTTGCAAGAAAAGCTAATGTCTAGATTTAAAGGGATAGGTCACCCAAAAATGAAAATTCTTTAAATCAATCAGTTAATATTCAATATTTTGAAGAAAGCTGGAAACCATTGTCTTCCATAGCATTTGTTTTTGCTACTATGGAGTAAATACAAATGGTAAGTAAATCGAATTGTTTAGGTGAACGTTTCAGCATCTAGTTCACAAACAACTGGAAGTTATGACCGATAGGTGATTTTACATACTATATGTTGCTTAATGGCGAAGTTTAATTTATATTAAACTTCGCCATTAAGCAACATATTTCTGTTCCTGTTTAATTAATTGAATCTTTTACTGTAGACCTGTTCGTGGCGAATACACGTGACCAACTTCAATGAGATCCCCAATGGAATTTCGCAGAGCAACAGTAAATGTGACCTCACTATTAGTTCTGTGAACCACACAGAGCTCGGCATGTGACGGACAGGACTTTATTGTATATTTATTATTACACATATATATATAAATATAAGTGCACACAAAGAGTTCAGGGTTCATATAAATATGCGTACTGTAATTTTTTTGTTCCTGGTCAGCATTAAGTGGATTTTACAGGAATATTATACAGTAGTAAAAGTCATTCGTTTATATTTTTGAGTGGCCATTTGGTTCCTTTGGTGCCAGGAAATCCTTACATATTTAACTTTAAATAGTAAAGCACATTTTAATGTACCATTTTACTGGCAGATATTGAATGTGGCTCTTAATGTTTATGTGGCAGCTTCACTGTATCAGCATTTATTGATGATCTCTAACTGAACATTTGCATTTCTCTGATTTGATAACGTGTTGATCTGTGAGTGAGTGAGTGAGTATTGCTTTAAATCAACAGTTTTTGCTTTCTATCTGGAGAGTAACCAAGCTCAAAGCATGTATTATGAGTGTACAGGCCATCATAATGTTTGATGATCAGAGAGATGGATTCCTCTACAGCCATACTGAAGGGATGTCAGGAGAAGACATCTCTTCATACCCCAGCCTAACGCCTCCGCCTCTAAGACAGATCCAACTCTTCTTCACTCAGCTCGGCAAGGACAATCAAGAGTTGCAGAAGTTGTAGCCATATTTGACTCCTAGAATTTCCATGCCATTCAGGCAGGGATTTCTAGAGTTTCCAGTAGACATTCTGCTGTCTGAGTTTCATTGCTGCTGATTTGAGTGGGCAGATTTCAAGAGCCATGTCACCTGTATCAACCCAACAGGTCAGGTGCAGATGTTTTGTGTGTGGAAATAATGGGTGATCTGCTCTGAATCAGGTGGAGATGACAGTGCTGGATGGGAGTGTAAGTGTGCGCGCGTGTGCATATGTGTGTGTGTGTGGAGGAGACAGCTCTTGGCAGGTGTAGCACTGCTTTATCTAAGACTCCCCCTAAATGTTTACCTCTGTGACATAAATGAGAATGGCAATTGATAAATAAAGGTAATTATTTGAATAATATGGTGTTTTCCTTTTTGTTTATGACACTAACATTCATGTGAGTCAAAACTTCTTTCAATTTCTTTCTAGCAGTGGTTTTGCCATTTCTTGCATTTTGATATTGTAGGATATACAAGTGAGCGATAAAACCGCAATAGCATATATTACACATTTAAATAGATCTTTTGATTATTTTGACTTTTTTGTTTCAGTCGACTTGTAGGTATAGTTCACCCAAAAAATTATAATAATATAAAAGTTGCACCATATATCTTACATTCAGTCAATGGAGGCTACTAGTAAGGGTTGTGTGAGCAAACTTCACTCCAACTTCACATGGAACATTAGTGACAAACACTAGGAACATCTGCTATTAGCATTCATGTTCCCATTGTAGTTACATTTATGTGCTGTGACTCTGATGGGAATGAGTGTAACAGAGGTCAGGCTGTGCATGTAAACCTCACTCCCCTGGCCTCAAAATGTGCACTAGTGACTGACACGGTAAAGGCTGTGGGCTTTAGTATATTTATTAGTGTGCTTGACTCCCAATGTCGGTTTGAATCCTGCGGAGCAAGTAGAATCAGAGCAGTTGCACTGGTGCCATGACCTGGATCTGAGTTAGGTTTAAAGGGGAGTGTAATGGAAGCCAGTTAGAGCTGTGTGAGTTCAATCTCAATCCCCTGACCTCAAAAGATGCACTATTGATTGACACAAGGGGCATCGGGGGCGGGGTTCTGTGGTCTTTTGTATTTTTGTTGGAAATGGCTACTGTATAAATATTATTGGTAAACTTATTGGAAACATTTAATTCCCTTAATCAAACTCTCCACCACTGGCTTTCATATTCCCAACACTGTCCAGTGTTCATTCCTCATTTGGACTGCAGAGGGAGCCACTGGAAAACTTTTGACGTCTGTGGGACTGCAGTCTCCAAAGTTCTTTGTAAATATTTGTACTAAGAGTTCATGTCTTGTTGATTTATTTTCAAATCTGTATTATTATTACAGTGGTTAATGTTGTGAGGCTTAACACTGAATTGCATTCACGAATATAACCTTAATTATCTTAATTTATATTCAGGAACATTAACAGCCATTGCCCTTGATGAATGTCAAAGCGTGACACATCTACAGATCATTTTCATGTTTGGTTGGTAACTGTGTTTTTATTAGTGCGCAGAAGCGCAGTACAACAATCACATCACAGACAACGAAGCGCTAACTCGTTTTTTTTTCCCCTGCTGCATGCTTTAGCAGAGCATAATCAACACACTGACTTCACACGGCTCTTTCGCTCTCTCTCGCCCCTCCCTCGCATAGTGTCTTTCTGATACTGGTGGCAGATTGAGAGATCTGATACAGCTCTGGTTAGCACTGGTCCTCAAAGCCCTCCGGCTGTTTCTCTTGCATATTTTGGCACGGTCCTCTTTGTGTAAGAGACGAGAGAGTTTCTGTTATTCAGACACTCAATACTGTATAATCAACAATAGAGATGACATTACACACAACAACAGCACAAACATAATACGGGAACATCATAAAGTAAATTAGTTTTTGCTGGTGTGAGCTTGGTCTCACCTATCTTGGTATTTGTGTGTCTGTGTGTTGGCATAATGTGTGTTTATGTCTTTCAGTGGTCACGTTTTGACCGCACCAGATTTTGGTCCCCAACAGATTCCTCTCTGGCATTTCATTGGCTTCCCTGTGGCATATGTCTCTCTAATGAGTCCTTCTCCACCGAGAGCAAGACTGTCCACTCAACATTCATTTCTGGTTCTCACCGTCTTGCTGTGGTACTTAATTGGAAGTCCCCAGCGTCTCATAAGGTAGACATCAAACACGTATAGCAACCCTGGTTCCAGTTCACCGATCACAGCTGTTGTCACTGCCCGACGTGGATTTAACTCCTGGAAATACTTACAGAGGACCCTTTCGTTGGCAGGACGAGACTCTGGGTCGATGCAGCGATCCGTCGAGGTGTGTTTGCTCTTAAGTGGGACCTGTCTCCGGTAAACGCAGTAGAGACTCCGTTCTTCAGTTCCCATCCAGGCTAGAGTGACTGAATTGCAGGTCCGCAACTTGTTGAAAGACTTAATCTGTAATGTAGCGGGAAACACAGGCACTGCTCGGCGGTGGTACGCTGATGATGCCTGCATTTTGAGACAGGATTTGGCTGAATCGCCTTTAGGGTTTGTTAATGAGGAACCTGGAGCCAAGGCCTGGAGCTGAATGAGGTATGATGGGGCACCATGCAACCATATCTGGGCCAGCTGGTGTCCCACCTCTTGAGATGTCAAAATCCGTCCTTTACCAGAGACTGTGGCTCTAACTTTACTAGTCCCATTGCAGGTGTGCAAGGTAAGCAGGCCGTTTTGTTGCCACCCACGAGGTTTGAATCGGAACTGGTCCACCTGTAGGCTGCTTGCATCCCCACTTAGAGTCACCCATTTGACCTGGTTTTCCCGTAAAGTTGTGACAGCAGGACGAGCCTCCTCATGCGTGCGGGCAAATGTGCCGGTGTAGGCCGTACTTGTGCCATTAACCCTATCCACTACAAACACATCGAAATAATACTGTGTATCCGGAAGCAGGTCTGAAACGGTGCACACACTTTCAACATCCCTGCAAACACATCCAGGGTCCTCAAACTTGTCAGATGTTGACGATTCAAGATTCTTGATGGTATCCGCCTGGCGCCACCACCAGTCTTTAAGTGTTGCCCATACAATCTCTTTGCTTTGCTTATCTCTCCTCTGTCTCTTCTGCACACTCTGTATCTCCTTTCGAATTCCATCACGAGCAGCGCATAGACTTCGGTAGTTGTGTTTGTGGTTTACTAAGACGCAGTATTCGTGATGTGGGTGGTGACCATCTTTAACAACTACCGATGAGCTCGGAGCCCAGTTTAAGGTGACACTGGTCATGCCCACCCCCAATGTGTGCACTCTGGGATCTGATGGCAGCTCTGGGAAAGCTCCCGAGGGACCAGGACCTTCATGGAGGTAGACCGAAACTTGCGTGTCCTGCTCATTTGATTTCAACCGCAGAATGTAGATGGATGCCGGAGTGTAGGCAGGACCTGTGTAGGTGTCTACCGCATTGCCAGTGTAGCTGTAAATCCTAACTTCTCTTCCAGAACCTTTCCACCAAACCTCAGGCATACTCTTCTTGGAGCTCCCTGTAGAAACGAAGCATTTCAGATCAAGATCAAGCCTTTTCAAAAGACGACTCTAATCAAAAGGAGCCAAAAAAACATTTGGACGGCATGCATGCAGAAGCCTGTTTTTCATGCAAACCATCATTACTTTTGTCGGCACACTTTTAGAGGGAACCTTTGGTAATCAAAGTGAATAATTTAAAGGTGTAGATGGGGACCCCTGAGTTCACAGTCTAAATCATTTATATGTCACATTATGACTTTATAATGCTGCTTTGCCTGCCAGACTAGCCCTTCATTTCACTGCATGTTCATGATGTTGAAAGTAGTGTGCAGAAATGCAGGATCTTTCTGGTACTGTTGAACATGTCCAGCACATCTGTCAAAATTTATAACTTTAATGCATATTTTGCAACAAAATGGTTGTGTGTCTGTGTTGACGTTTGTCACAATGTAGACTAATTTGTTGTTCATTGTTCATTGTTGTTCATTATGCATTCAGGATACAAAATTCCATTTGATGTTAACAAACAGAATCTTATTGTACAGTGTGTTACCAAAAACCTTTCAAATTAATAACAGATGTCAGTGTTTATCTATCCAGACTGTGCTTGCATATGTTGTCTCTTTGTTTCTGTTTGAAATCTTTTTTTATTCTCTCTATCAGGGAAACAGCCTGAAGATTTGGAGATGGATAAGAGAAGAATCGTCTGTCCACAGAGGCCCTAAAGCAACACAACAGCAGTTTTACACCTGCTAATTAAATCAGTGAGCCTCAAGCGACTGCTCTGCTTCTTCATTAGAGCCTCTGAAGGGATGTAACCTGTCCACCCTTTGGATACAAAATCCCTGAGTTGTCTGTTAGCCATTGGTAGGCCAATGTCAGAACTCCCTAAACACAAACACACTCTACATGCATGTGCAAACATACCTTCAAGCAGACATGAGTCCATCAATAAGCGTACATAACCACACAAACTCACAGTGTGCTTTCTTAGGTGGTTTATCCTTCAGGGTTCGAACAGCCAGGTTCCATTCGATGGGCACCGCACATGGGCTTACAATAACAGACAGCAAATCAGCTTTCTTCTTTAGTGTGAAATACAGCCTGAAACACAGATCCGTATCAGTGTGTATTAGTTACACCAAATAGGATAAGCTATGGTCTGGTTGTTAATGAGAAAAAAATCAGTTCATATGTTCCTTAAATTAACCATTTATCCAAAATCAATCTATCAAACAACCTCATTAAACAATTTGTACCAGTCTAATCATGTCACATTAACAATTAAGGTACTTTATTGTATTACATGACTGTGATTCACAATTTTCTAAAATAAGAAAATAATGTGGCAATGTCCACCAAATCTTGTGCACTTCCTGGTATGCACTTCATTCATAATGATCTCAACAATAGAAACAAATGGGAAATCATATTTTTAATAGCCACTGATCATTTCCACCTTACCTGACACGTCTTTGCACATAAATATTTGGGATCTGCTGTGTATTGCATCTCCCAGAAAACTCCATTTTGTATAGATAGTTTTGAAGAGGGCTAGTTCAGAAAATAAGTCTCATAGTTTACTCAACTTTGTATAATTCCTAACCTGTTTTGGTTTCTTTAAGTTTTCTTGGAAATAAAAATAGTTTTTTAAAGATAGTATTTTTTGTCTATACAAAGAAAGTCAGTGATCACCTATATCAACCTTTGGAATTTTTCCACTTTAAAAAGTGCATATAATACCATAGAGTTAAGCAATATGAGAGTGCTGTTTTTGTGAATATTAGCATGCTTTCAAATGTGCAACTGTTCAATAAACAAATTAATATTAAAGAACTTACATGTTAGACTATTTCATCAATGAAAAGAGTTGCAACAAAGATGCGCATCTCAGAGCAGCACAGAGATGTTTCATTACTGAATCAATTATATAATGAATGAAAAGGAAATATCTTAATTTGTTTAAAACAGGCATTAGGATTAGACCTTTGATCTTCAGCAAAACTGTTTGGTAACCAGAAATGTTTAAAATGACCACCTTTTATGTTTCGCAAAAGAAAGCAGACGGATTTAGAAGAACATAAGGCTGAGTGAACAACTGAATTTAAATTTTGGGGTAAAAAAGTCCCTTATATGTAATTAGAAAAGGTAAAAAAGTGGTTATAAAAACTAAATTATGACATACAGTGTATAGTGCAGTGTAAAACTTAAAAATATACGTAAAGTAGGGTAGGTCAGGCCCGTAGCCAGCCTGGTAAAAGGGGTGTTCTTTTTTCTCAAAAAGTGGACCTTTTTGCAGTTATTCGCCCATTTAAGTGACATTTTAAGCACTATTGTTAGCTGAGTTAGCTTGTCGGATGGTCATCATAACCACACTTTTTGATATAAATATGATATCAAAATATTTCCTAAAGATTTATAATAAAGAAATGTGAAAAAATACTTATTTTTAAAATACATATTTAGTACATCATTTATCATATAGAAAAAAAATAGGAATCTGTTAAAGTTTTAAATTAAAAACTGTAGTCTATTTTCATTTATTAGGCAAATAACAAACTGACCAGCACATTCGACTTTCTTCAGTTTGACCATTTGACCAAAAAAATTGTTTTCAGTTTTTCTAGCCTCTCTTGTAAAAAAAATGTACATTTGAAAATTCATGCATAACAATGATAGCCAAATTGGTATTCAAATCAATTTCAATATGGTCCACTTTTGGTCATTCACACCTTTTATTGCTCAATTTTTGTTTTAAGCATGAGGTTTAAGATTTAGAATAAAAGTTACCTGTAAAATGTTTTCTCTGTTTAAAAACAATGCAGCAGCGAAAGATGACTTCACTTACGTCTGATTGTAAAAGGAAAATATTGGTTAGCATTGACCAAAACTGAATAGCTGAAGTTGCACTAAAGCGACAGCCAGGATTCCGCTTGGTCTTAAAGCCTTTTTCGATGGGTTATTTTCACTATTTATGATGGCATAGCAGTCAAAATAGGACAAAAACGAGCTCATGTATGGGACAAATTCTGGACCTTTGTCAGTGAGGAGTGGTTCTTCCGAACCACCCGACCCCCCCCTGGCTACGGGCCTGTGGGTGATTTCAGAGAGGATATTATCTGCTGAAGCTAAAGATCCTGCCTGCCCCGGATAATCATTGTCCAAAGCCAGGCCTCCTCCAAAACACAGACTTAACAAATGAACGCACACAATGGCAGACCTGAGACTAGAAGTAACAAGATGAGGGAGAATACCTCATATCTTATTCACCAGTAAGAAAACATTACAGTTCAAAGCACATAATATTACAGTATCACCACCAAAACATTTTAGCATTTTATCCCACAGCACATGCATTTTTTTCTGTTATTGCCAATAAACGGCACATTTTTCGAACAGCAACAGCATGACGAGGATATTTTTGCCTGGCATTTTTTTAAATGCACTAACAGTTAGAAAATATTCAACTGCAGAAGAGCTCAAGTGCTCAGCTGAGCGTTTTTGAAAGAGAGCAGACACTTTTAGCTGCTTCGGTGGACACATGCCCTGTCACTCTGTGTAGTGGGAATGACAGACTGATGACTTGACCTGTTTGCATGAACAGGGACCACAAAGATATGCAAATCCACATCTTGACAGGCAGATAGGACAAATGTTTTGATTGGAGTTTTTTTGTCCCACACCTTACATCAGACAATATACATTTAGATTACTTAAAGGGATAGTTCACTCAAAACTGAAAATTCTGTCATTATTTACTGACGCGTTACTTGTTATAAATCTGTTTTACTTTCTTCTGTTGAACTCAAAAGATTATATTTTGAAGCTATCTGCACTGTAAAAAATGTCCGTAATTTTAACAGTAAACGTCTGTACAATCTACAGTGAAAAACCTGTTAAATGATTAACAGTTCATTTCTGTACAAAATACGGAAAATAACTGTAACAGATCTAACCTTTGTTTTCGGGAAAGTAAGCAGAGTGTCTGAAATCTCACCATACACTCTCATTCACTAGTCCCTAAATCAGTTGATTAGTTTAGTCCACTAGACAGAGTAAATGACCACAAATGAGTGAATTCAGACACTGATGAACCCCTGCTGTTAACATGCACAATCACTGAAGGAAAGAACAAGAAATAAAACTATACAGCAACAGCCTCACACCAAAGCAACTGAATTAAAACAGAGGATTAAACAACTCCACAAACAGCATTACCAGCTTCACTGATTACAGTCTGACTTCATTTCTGTAAAAATATTTAATAATTAAGAGAGGTTTATATGTTTTATTGAAAATCTTTCATTTGACCTCACCATCGTGGAGTTTAGAGGCTGCTTTAGTTGGGCTCTTGATCCGTTACTCTTTTATTTTGATGTTTCTCTGGTTGTTGTAACTGTATTTCTGAAACTCATCAGTTATGACAAGAATGGCAATGAGAAGCTTTATGTATTTAACTGTTACAGATATAATTTCTAGTGTTTTATAAGTTATAAAAAAATGCAATTATTTTGTCTTTGTCATGTAATGTTATTAGGGACAATACCACAGCTTCCCATAAACAAACAATTATGGAGGAATTAACAAAAACTCCTAGTTAATAATTAGAACGTCATGCACAAAACCGTTAGAGCTCCTGCAATATTTTTTAGACACACAGACATCAAGAATCAGGATATGAACCTCAACCATGGTTGCTAAAAAGAAAAAAAGGCTGCATAATTCATTGATGCCGCAATGCATGCTGGGTGCCAGCATAGTACAAAACTCCCAGCATACATTGCAGCGTGAATAAATTATGCAGCTTAAAGTTCTTACTATTTCTTTCTTTGCCTTTATTTTATGTTGTTCTGGCAGGAAGGGGGGGGGGGGTGTATCTAATATTTCAGTAGATTGCTTTGTATTGTTCTGGGTTGATTTTTATTTTATTTTTATTTTTTGATTGTCACCAATGTTGAGATTCAAAGACTAATTGTTGATGTCTGTGTGTTTTAAGTTTTGCACTATCAAACATTTTCATTGTGAATGGTATATTTAGGCTTGTTAAACTTGTCTTTAATTGTTGAAGCTCCAGTGGTATTATTTATGTATATTATTAATTCCTCACACATAACTAACCATATGTTTAATGAGTACACAAGCAGGTGAGGGTGGTTCTGATGTCATAGTTAATCTCATCAGACTTATTCTTAGATTTTCTTTTGGCTTTAAATGCTATACAAATAGTGTGATTAACACAATTAATTACAGCAACCAAATAAAAACTAGTGTTAAAATAAGAAGAGGCCAACTAAAGCAGACTCTGACCTCCATCATGGGGATTTCAAATGAACAACAAAAATTTCATTAAGAGCTTTTGTTCACGTGACAGAAATAAAGTCAAAGGTCAGTAATAAGTGAAGCTCCTGATGTTTGTGGAGTTGTTTAATGATCCTCTGCTGAGATCTTTTGAGAAATACATTTTTTTATTGTGTAATTAATTTTTATTTAGAGTTTTATTTTCAGTTGATTTCATCTTTGGTTTTGGCTGTAATTTGTATTATTTGGTCTTGTTTTTCTTTACTTTGGTGATTCTGCTTGTTAACAGTTGTTCATCAATCATTATCAATCTTCCTTTAATTAGACAATTATCTCATTGACTTCATCACTGCCTTAGTGTTCAACCCTCTGTAGTGAGGACACTAGTGAGGATTTTGCTCTGGGATTTAAGGGGTTAAATGTGTTCGATGAAAAATTCACACTGTGGTATGTATTTTTAACGGGAATATTCCGTAAATTGAAATTCCGAACGTAAAATGTTAAAAACAGTAGATTACTGGCAACCACAGCTGCCGGTATTTTTCTGTAAAATCAAGAAAAAAAACATCAAAATACTGTAAAACCTTCTTTGTGTCACCATTGTGCAGGATAGTAGCATCTGTGTTCAAGTCTAAGATGAACAAAGAGCATCTGATGTTATGCTGCATCTTCTTTTGTTTAAATGTAACTGTGTAGTTACTGATGCAGTAAAAAAATCTGTTTGCTGATTGTAATCGCATGAACACGTTAATGCATTTAATGACTTTACATTTTTGTGAACAAAGCTACATTTTTGGGAACTGAACATTGTATCAGTTAATTAAATACGGTTATTTTCCGTAAATTTAAACAGTTCTGTAAAACTTCCATATTTTTTACAGAAAAATCCTGGCAACCACAGCTGTCGGTATTTTTCCGTAAATTTAACGGATTTTTTTGAACAGTGTGGAAAACTGTAACCATTGACTTCCATAGTATTTGTTTTTTTTCTACCATGGAAGTTAATGGTCACAGGTTTTCAGCTTTCTTCAAAATATCTTCGTTAATGTTCAAGAGAATAAAGAAACTCATAAAGGTTTGGAATCACTTGAGGGTGAGTAAACAGTACATTTTTGTCTCTTCAACTTAATGAGTGATATTGAGATGTAAAGCGACTTTCATTCATTCATTTTCCTTCGGCTTAGTCTCTTATTTATCAGGGGTCACCACAGCGGAATGAACCACCAACTATTCCGCCATATGTTTTACGCAGCAGATGCCCTTCCAGCCGCAACCCAGTACTGGGAATGAAGCGACTTTAAACAATCATGATTAAAAAAAAAATTATGGGAAAACAAGATAATATATTTTATCACTTTAAATGTCAAGTAAAAGTATCTTGATTTAAAAATGTTTGTAAAAACAGAAAGTCGCCTCAGGGAAAAAATGGCAAAAACATAAACAAACATGCTTCAAAGCTTCCTCTGGGACTGTTTGACAGGCTTGTTGTTTGCACAGGTTGATCTGCTAATGAAGGTGAGAAGAAACACAAGCAATGACTCCAGAACGACTGATCTCTGATAAGCTTTTATCGATCCATTGCCGCCACTCAGATATGCATCTCCACAAGCCCCAATGTTTACAGATCACAGCTGATGCCAGGTGCACCATCACTGGAGCGGCAGGAAACACATTCACTCCCCCTCGGTGAATAACATCACACTGGGCAGAATCTGGCAAACCTCCCTCTGGTAACACCAACCATTTGGCAAGCAACACTTCCTCTGACCTTGAAACCCGGCTTGTGCGACTGACTGCCTTCAGTCAGGGGTGTTCTGCATCTTCAGTCACTCATTATATTGTTTGCATGGAAATACTCAGACGTTAGATTTAAGACTCAGCGCTTGTTTAATGCAATTTGAATCTCTTATTTGCATGCCGCTGACTCTCCAGTATAGCACATTATCATAATATTGATTTCATTCTTCTGGTAATCAGGTTTAACTTTGACCTTGATGATAAAATAAAAGGCCGTAGTTTTCATTTGAGGGATTTCTGGCAAATGCATTTCAGCTTTTACAGTTTTAATGCTTTCCTTTGTGAGACTTTTGTGTGGAGGGTACAGTTATGATCTTTTAGTAGATTAATTAATTTGATTTATGAGCAGCTCTTGCCTTGCGGCTGTGCATTGAAACGCTCTGCTCATCTCTCGTTTTCTTGTGTTCGGTTTGAAGTCTGACACCACCTCAGTTATGGTCTCGTTAATGGAAAGACAAGGCTGCAGGTTTAGCTGTCAGAATTTAGTGGGTTTGATTGAGAGGCAAGTGGCAACTTGAGAGGCAACTTTTAAGAATTAAGAGAAATCAAACAGATTGGATTAAGTAAATGACCCATTGTTTATTTCAGAATGTCATGAAAACGATTTATGTGGACTAGTTTTTCATTTGTGAAATGAAATCAATAAATATTTTTGATATAATGTTTAGTTTAAAACTAAAGTAACTAAAATTAAATGTAAAAATTATAATAGGCACTTTTTAAAACAACAATAATTAATAAAATTGATAAAGCACAAGAAAATAATTTTAAATAAAAACCAAAACTTTTAAACCATTAAAGAAATTTACTGCAGTTATTTGATGATGCTTAAAACTAAATCCATTTATGTTGTATTTATGTTATATAATATTATGTTATTTTCCCACTGATGGGTTGCAGCTGGAAGGGCATCCGCTGCGTAAAACATATGCTGGATAAGTTGGCGGTTCATCCCGCTGTGGCGACCCCAGATTAATAAAGGGACTAAGCCGAAAAGAAAATGAATGAATGAATGAATGTTATTTTCCCACTGATGGGTTGCAGCTGGAAGGGCATCCGCTGCGTAAAACATATGCTGGAGAAGTTGGCGGTTCATCCCGCTGTGGCGATCCCAGATTAATAAAGGGACTAAGCCGAAAAGAAAATGAATGAATGAATATTATGTTATTTTCCCAGTACTGGGTTGCAGCTGGAAGGGCATCCGCTGTGTAAAACATATGCTGGATAAGTTGGTGGTTCATTCCGCTGTGGCGACCCCAGAATAATAAAGGGACTAAGCCGAAAAGAAAAGAAATGAATGAATTATTATGTTATTGATTAGATTATTTAGTATTTTTACATGCTTATTGTTTTTTTAAATTTGACGTCAAGAATTTCAAGAAATACTTTCTATTAAATATTTGAAATATATTTTGAATATTATGTCTATCCTTCTGGTTGCTTTAAACCCTTCGTTTTAAAGGACAGATATCAGTTTACTGTGACTTTCAGTCTGTTCCCTGCTAAGCGATTATGCAGTATTAGCGATCTCTCTCTGGAGGATGACAATGTTGATTTAAACTCTTCCACTCTTCCATTTCTTTTCTACTCAAGATAGAAACTTTAAAACAGTCAGTGTTTTATGTATGATTGATCTCTGGGCCATCTTAGTCATTATTTAATTTCTCTATTGTTTTTACAGGTACATTATATGTGTGTGTGTTTACCTGCGAGCTCGTCCTTTAGGCAGATGCACCGGTGTGACCCTGTTCTCACTCAACCATGTTGTGGGGTGTAACGTCACTTCATTTTCAGGTGCCAGGGCATGGATGGTGCCAGGACCAGAAAAAAGAGCCACGGCCAGGCAGAGACACCAGGAGAAAGCCATCCTTGTCCAGCACAAATGACCACTCACTTACACTTGCCTGGGAAACAGAGAATGTCATTTTAAAACAAGAGGTAGAGCTTTTATATGTTTTATTATTATTATTTTTTCAATATTCCACCAGAAACCACAAGGATTAATGCAATGGACAATTATGGGATTTCTTTAGGTTTAACTTTGAAAATTACATTAAACAACTTGGTGGAGGAACATTAAGGCAGATTGAGAGTATTAACTACATATTATAGATCTGTGGTTAGTTTTCTCCTCATAAAACTCTAGCTGCATATGAAATCCCATAGCATGTACTGAATTTGATTAAAGGGATAATTCAGCCAATCATTTAATCATCTTCCACTTACTGTATTTCAAACCTATTTGAGTTTTATCTTCTATCAAAGGAAGATATACTGAAGAATGTTGGTGAAATGCAGCCATTGACATCCATATGGAAGACAATGGCTGCTTTTTTCAACATTGTTCAGACAGAGTATGCTGTTTTGTGTTCAACAGGGAGAGATCATTTTTGGCTGAACTATCCCTTTAAGAACTTTGATTTCTTTACACGGTGTGTTTGAGATCTTAGTACATACTACATCTGTTGACCTGTATATTCTTGACCTTACTGGTGCTGTTTACACTTGGCATTAAGATATGTTTTTGTCAATCACAATAGATGAAAGAGACACATTCCAGTTTACATCTGATGCATAATCACTGTATGGAACTTTTCTGATCTTTCAATGTAAAATTATGAAATATGCTTGTGCGATATACATAAACTCATAACAATAATTGAAAACGATACAGAAAAATGCATCTCTGTTATCTGATAGTTCCAAAACTACACAGAACTCTATGGGTTTGTGTTAGAATCAAGACTGGAAAGAGTTACTGTGCTTTTTTTTTGTTGTTGTTGCATTTTTTTAACTTCAAACCAAACTTACAATTTCAGAAGTTTAAACACATATAAGGTCAGTTGGCATTTCTGTGTGGAGTTTGCATGTTCTCCCTGTGTTTGCGTGGGTTTCCTCTGGGTGCTCCAGTTTCCCCCACAGTCCAAAGACTGTGCTGTAGGTGAATTGGGTAAGCTAAATTGTTCGTAGTATATGTGTGTGTCCTGGTCCTCCAGGTTGGGGGTTGAGCGTTGGGCTAACAACTCACCTCATAAAAACTAGATGTTATGAAACACCAACATGGTGTGGCTAAATATCAACTTCGATATAAATGGCCCTGGGAGTAAGTAAACACATATAAGAATTAAGTTTAAAAGCTGGTCTTTAGTGGTTGTTTGAACACATTTGACCTTGAGCATCTACACTACGAAATAGCATATGTTTTTCAGAAATTGCTCTGGATATCATTTGTAGGTTATTATAAAATGCAACTGATCAATTAATAATGAATAACATAATGTACCATGTTTTCTTGTACAGTATAAGGAAAGTTGTCGTTTTTGTTCAGCTTTTAGAAACCAGTCAGCTTCTGTGGCATTATGAGATATAAAATGTCCATTGGTTGTACATTTTAACCACATATAAGTATGTCATCCAGAGATTGGCTGTATCCCATTCTCATCCCTATAATGCAGGTTTACTCGTCAGAGTGAATTTGAAGTGATGAAAGAAAACTGGAACAAGCTTCTCTGTCAACTTGCTTCTTCTGTCATAAACTGAATTGCAGTGAAAAATGTCCATCACTTTTACCTCTCAAAATCCCTCATCCAAAAGAGCCCTTTGAAGAAGTCAGTTTTGAGTACTTTAGTTTGGATGATTGATCTCACGCTGAAGTTCCTTTTGAGGATTTTCCCCATTTTTAACATATTTAAAGTTCATCTATGATCCTAAAAATAAAGGTTGTTTATTGGCATTGATGATTCTCTAAAGAACCTTTAACATCTGTGGAACTTTCCCATTACCAAAATGTTTCTTCTATATGTCATTTTGGAAACTTTATTTTAAAGAGAGTACACTCATTTGCATACTGTGCACTGGGAAAGCATCTTATACAGACTATAGTAAAGAGTTGATTTACCACATCTTGTCTGTCAGTCCATCTATTTAGATTACCAACGGCCCCGTACTGTGCTTTATGAAAGCTACAAGACAAATGAGGACATCTGGAAGTTTCAAAAGAGCTGATAATTCAGCAGAATTCTGACTTTATCTCATTCCACAAAGAGCAAATCCATCATCCTTTAAGCATCTGCCTTGTCCTTGATGTGAAAGTTGGCGATAAACTGCCAACTTTAAATTAAAATTAAGATTAAAATCTTCTAAAACCTGTCAAAATCCAACTCGGATGACTGAAAAAAACCCCTCACATTCCCCGGCTAAGTCCTGGGAAGATCTGCACTCGGGGCTGATGTGCTAGATGACAGCGCTGTTATTTATCTCCCAAGGTGCTGACAAACTCACTTGTGTTTCTACAGACATTCAGCACAAAGGTTATTCATTATGGCTGACAAGCGAAGAACAGAGCTATCAGTCAATCAGTTGATTCTCACACTCCATCTGTTGTGAGGGCAAGATAAGATAGAGAGAGAGAGAAAGAGAGAAAGATTTTTCATTTTCCAAAACCCATTTAATTACAAATTTCATTAGAGACAATATAACAAATTACATGAATTAAATATAAAAAATTTGAAAATATATAATCTTATGAAAAATACTAATCTTTTTCAACATTAACAGTCATACATTAATAGTAATGATAATCAATCAGAATCCTGGATTTTATCAGTTCCACGAAGACAATTTGCAAGTTATCACACATTTAGCACAACTTTTTCTTTCCTTGTGGTAAAAGTCGTCATTTGAATTGTTGTGAGGGCAAGATGAGACAGCGAGAGGGAAAAAACGCAAGAGGGAGAGAAAGTTAGCCTCATCCCAGCCGATGATTCATTGATAGCAGGAAACATTTGCCTTTATTCAGAGAGAATTATTTATACGAGCAAAGAAAATCCGCTAACACTCGCTGCTCTCTGCTTTGACACTCCACACGCACAGAAGCGAGACGAGAGCGGCACTTCAGCCCGCCAAACGCTCACTTGAAGCCCTGCCTCTATTTTTATCAGACGACATCAAAATTGGTTTACCGTGGAAATAAGAGTTCAACTCCTCTTATTATGTACGAACAGCAGGCTGCTTCAGTTGTACAAAAAAGCCATCGACGAATAAAAAAAGACGGAAGAACCCGAGCACCTGGAGGTAATGGGAAGATTGAGGGGGAGAGAAGGAGAGAGTTGAGTAAGTTTGAGACTCTCCGATGTTCAGTCTGTGTTTATCTGCAGCTGAAGGGCCCTGTGATGTGAGTTCAGGTCCCCGGGGAGAGAGAGGCGGCGATCAAAGCTCAAAAGTGTCCCTATAACAACACGCGATGGTTGTCGCAGGAGATCAGACGCTCTTTTAGAAAAAACAAAACAAAACACAAATCCTCTGCTGTGATTGTGGCTGACTGCTAAACAGGCCCTCGTTATACACACTGAGGAGAAGAGGATGGAGGGATGGATGGAAGAGAAGGAGGAGGATGCAGGGAAAGTGTGAAGAGAGAAGAGCGAGACGGGAGCGGGAAAATGTCCAGGAAGATGAAGAGAGGGATTAAGAAAGGTGAAAAAAAGACAGCGAAGGTGAGAAAGAGAAGAGCGAAGGGGAAAAAGAAGGGAGAGCGGAAGAAGAAGGGAGGAGCTGAACAAGGGCGTAGGAGGTGAGAGAGATAGACGGGAGGAGGGATGGATGGAGGGAAGAGTGGAGGATAAAAAAAATGGAAGGATAAATTGACACGTGCATGCGCGTAAATGCAGAGAAAAGGGGAAGAGGAGAAAAGCTGGGATGGTGGTGGTCATAAAGTGTTCCGGTGAATCTAGTGGCGAGCCAAGAATGAGGTTGCGATTTTTTATAATTATTGCAAAGCAAAAGATAAATTAAGAAACATTTAAAGGATAAAAACATTTATAGAGTAAATTGTCTGCCCAGTGTTTTACAAATATATTTGAATGATCTTTTATAATCTGTAATCTATAAAAGTATCATTTTATAGTTATAGATATTCTATAAGCTAATTTAAATAGCACTAGACATTTAAAAAATATCCAAATTTGTATTAGGACTATATACAGTTGTTATGCTTTATAATAAGTTTTAAAATAGTGTTACTCTATCATACTTTAAACATCCGCCTTGCCCTTGATGTGAAATTATGTAATGTATTATTGTATAATATTATTGAAGTATTCATGGTATTTAAATATTTGAAAGTATTTATACACATTGGTAGACTGTTCTGTGTTCAATAGCTTATATCAAAAGCAATTCTATATAAAATTAAAATATAAATGACACTTTTAATATGCTAAAATGTGTTCATTTGAATAATTTTCTAATTTGTATATTATTTTATTTATAAGAACTATGTATAAGAACTAAATATATAGCCTATATATTTAATTTTACATATATGTATAATGTTATTTTTTACTATATACAAATATTGAAATATTGATGTTATTTAAACACTATCAAGCATTTTAAAACAGTTTTGAGTATAATTTCTCCACAGTATATCAGTAAGTCAGTGAATTGAGTAAATCTTTGTATCTCTGTTTACGGTGTTGGTGGAGCTCGTGTTACTGTACACACTGTCTCTCTGGCTCTGGCATTGGTGGCTCTGGTGTCATGTGACACAGGCTCTTTGCAGGGGTCCTGACTGCTCCCAAGAGACATGCAGATAAAGCCAGAGAGGGAGAGAGAAAGAGAAAAGGGGGGAGAGGTGGAAAAGAGAGAAGGAAAGACAGAAAAGACTCCAAACTTGAATGGTATAGAATGAAAACCGAGAAGTCGTGCAAAGATGTGGGCCGTAGGGGGTAAACAGACAGAGAGAAAGAAAGAGGGGTTGATGAAAGACTGAGGGAGATTATGAACAGAGCAGAAATATGGTGATTATGAACTCAAGATCTAATTGTCAACTTCAACAAGTGAAGTAACACTAATTGCATTGTCTCTGTTTCCTTTCAGTCTCTGTTGCACTTTCAGAACTGCACTGAATTCAGATCAGCCATAGCCATATTATTACAATTGCGTCAAAACCATATGAGCCACATGTACAGAAGATATCTTAAACAAAATGTATTCATTTTTATATTATATTTGACATTTTATTTTAATGCAATATTTCACAATTAAATTTATTAAACTATTAAACTATTTCTAATTTATTTTTTATGTTTAAAATATTTAATAATATAATATAACGTAATATGTTTTTTGTTATGATTTTAAATTTTATGTCATCAGAACATATTACAAAGTTTTGTATTATGTTTTTAGATTTGATGTGATTATCATATTTTTATTTAACATACTGTGTAAGCAGAATTACTGAAATATTTAGCAATTTTAAAATGATATGTTATGAATTTTAGTTTTACTGTAATTCAATTTAAACATTTTAAGATTACCAGATTGTTTCAAATATTTAGCATTTTTATATTTTTTATATTATGCTTGTTTTATATGATTATTATATATATTTTTTTA